>CM055740.1:788634-791134 GCA_029465975.1 Dallia pectoralis
CCAGAATCCCTAATGGAGGCTCTGGCAGCACCAGCTCCTACAGGGATGGGCAGGAATATTGTGCCAATAGCCCCCAGGCCATACTGAGAGGCTGGACCATGAAAGGGAGAGAAGGGGAGGGGGGGAGAGGAAGGGGAGAGGAAGTGGAGAAGAAGGGGAGAGGAGGTGGAGAGGAAGTGGAGAGGAAGTGGAGGTGGAGAGGATGTGGAGAAGAAGTGGAGAAGGGGAGAGGATGGGGAGAAGGGGGGGAGAGCCCTTCCCTCGGAGCACAGCCAGTTTATATCATCCCAACTACAGAACAGTGAGTGCAGAACCATTATTCTAGAACCCGGTCCTCTCCTGTTTTTATTGTGAGTGCAGAACCAATATTCTAGAACCCGGTCCTCTTCTGTATTTATTGTGAGTGCAGAACCAATATTCTAGAACCCGGTCCTCTCCTGTTTTTAGTTTGAGGGCAGAACCATTATTCTAGAACCTGGTCCTCTCCTGTTTTTAGTTTGAGGGCAGAACCATTATTCTAGAACCCGGTCCTCTCCTGTTTTTACTGTGAGGGCAGAACCATTATTCTAGAACCCGGTCCTCTCCTGTTTTTAGTATGAGGGCAGAACCATTATATTAGCACCTGGTTCTCTCCTGTGTCCCAATGAAAGCAGAACCATTATTCTATAACACAGTGACATCTTGTGGGGAATATTTTCTCATTTACAACGGCGACCTGGCAAACAGACAACATTATAAAAGGGACAAAGGCTGTAAAAACAGGACAGAATTAATATCAAATCGGAGAGACAAGACGGGCAGTTTGTACAGAACACTACAAAAAACACAATATATTTTATTTTACCCACTTCGATAGACTTGTCCATATTCCCCATTTAAAATACTTTGACTTTGACACAGAACATTACACAACAGAACACAGAACACTACACACAACAGAACGCAGAACATTACACACAACAGAACGCAGAACATTAGACAATAGAACACATAACACTATACACAACAGAACACATAACACAACAGAACACATAACACTACACAGCAGAACACAGAACATTACACAACAGAACACAGAAGGGGGAGAGAGGGAGAGGGAGGGAGAGAGGGAGAGGGCGAGGAGAGGGAGAGAGATAGAGAGAGAGACAAGGAGATAGAGAGAGACAAGGAGATAGAGGGAGAGGGAGAGAGAGAGAGAGAGAGGGAGAGAGAGAGAGGGAGAGAGAGAGGGAGGGAGGGAGAGAGAGAGAGAGAGAGGGAGAGAGAGGGAGAGGGAGAAGGCAACAAGCTACTGGCCTTGGATAGACAAAGAAAGGAACGGAGTGTGGGTGTGTGTGTGGACCAGGTACAGGAGGCAGGAGGCAAGATCTCTGACTTCTCTCCATCTTCACTGAAAGATAGAGACCTTGACCTTGTGATGTCAGTGGGCGGGGCTTAAGATCATTATAGAGGCCTTGACCTTGTGATGTCAGTGGGCGGGGCTTACGATCATTATAGAGGCCTTGACTTGTTGAGTCATTTGTCACATTAACTTGGTCCCATTATGTTTCATATAACATTTTAATATTCTAATATTTAAGCATTGTTCCGTTATAAGCATTTACGTTTTTCTTTTTTTAAACCAATATTTTTAAGGTATAAATAATGAATAACATGATGAGAAAGACTTGGTAACAGTAATTTTCTCTAAATAATAGAAGTAATCCAGAACAACATAGAATGGGTTTATTCTTTCATATCCTGCAGTCACAGCATGTCATTGTTTCTACACTGTTTGAAGGTTGTGTGTTTGTTAAAAGTGCTGCAGGCTGGAATTCCCAGGGTTCATTTCACAACTGCATAAAATGATGCTTAACAGATGAATACATGTATTATTTCTGAATTATAGTTTGAAATGTTAGATAAATTAACTTTGTTAAATACAAAAATAACCATGACCTAAAAGCAGTGAAGAATATAATGACATTCTGGCCTAATTATTTAGTGGAATGCAATTTTTTTCCTGTGTCCAGGTTTTAGTAATCATTTTTATTTTATGAAGGTATCCATAGCAACAACACGGACAGTTATTGCGCTAACCACTTCTATTGTCAGAGCTAAAAGCCATATCCACCCACCTCACTCTCCGCCCCCACCCTCACTCTCACTCACTCTCCCCCTATACTCTCCGCCCCCCACCCTCACTCTCACTCACTCTCCGCCCCCTATACTCTCCGCCCCCCACCCTCGCTCTCCGCCCCCACCCTCACTCTCCGCCCCCACCCAACCTCCGCCCCCACCCTCACTCTCACTCACTTTCCGCCCCCTTACTCTCCGCCCCCCACCCTCGCTCTCCGCCCCCACCCTCACTCTCCGCCCCCACCCAACCTCTCCGCCCCCACTCTCACTCACTCTCCGCCCCCTTACTCTCCGCCCCCACCCTGACTCTCCGCCCCCACCCAACCTCTCCGCACCCCACCCAACCTCTCCGCCCCCCACCCTCACTCTCACTCACTCTCCG
>CM055740.1:796134-1236134 GCA_029465975.1 Dallia pectoralis
TAAGTAAATAATAAAGTACTAATAGTAAAATGGCTGACAGGATAGGTAAGTAAATAATAAAGTACTAATAGTAAAATGGCTGACAGGATAGGTAAGTAAATAATAAAGTACTAATAGTAAAATGGCTGACAGGATAGGTAAGTAAATAATAAAGTACTAATAGTAAAATGGCTGACAGGATAGGTAAGTAAATAATAAAGTACTAATAGTAAAATGGCTGACAGGATAGGTAAGTAAATAATAAAGTACTAATAATACTATAATGATAAGTAAATACACACAGATGCTAACCATAGTACTTTTCTCTGCAGTGAACTAAGTACACACTACCCACAACCCCCCAAACCCCCCCCACACACACACACACACACACACACACACACATTTGCAAGTTATGGGCTGTTGTCCAGATAAGGAATGGCCAGACCTTCTGCTTATCATCTGAAGGACAGTTTCTACCCTCTACTGACAGACTCAAATACATCCTCTCCCTCTCTCCCACTCTCTCTCTCTCCCCCTCTCTCCCTCTCTCCCGCTCTCTCCCTTCCTCTCTCCCTCCCTTAGCTGAGATAATTTTAGAATTTATCTCTCTGACTTTATGGTGCCTTTTTAAAGGGATTGTGTTACTTTGGATTAAAGAGCAGCTTTGCAGAAGTCCTGACATTGACTCAGCAGGAACTCCAATGGAATGTTAAAATTCCACAGTTGTGTGTGGACGTGTGTGTGTTTACAGATCTGCCTGTAGGGATGTGTGTGTTTACAGAACTGCTTGTAGGGATGTGTGTGTTGACAGATCTGCCTGTAGGGATGTGTGTGTTTACAGAACTGCTTGTAGGGATGTGTGTGTTGACAGATCTGCCTGTAGGGATGTGTGTGTTTACAGTTCTGCCTGTAGGGATGTGTGTGTTGACAGATCTGCTTGTAGGGATGTGTGTGTTTACAGATCTGCCTGTAGGGATGTGTGTGTTGCCTGTAGGGATGTGTGTGTTGACAGAACTGCTTGTGGGGATGTGTGTGTTGACAGAACTGCTTGTAGGGATGTGTGTGTTTACAGATCTGCCTGTAGGGATGTGTGTGTTTACAGATCTGCCTGTAGGGATGTGTGTGTTTACAGATCTGCCTGTAGGGATGTGTGTGTTGCCTGTAGGGATGTGTGTGTTGACAGAACTGCTTGTGGGGATGTGTGTGTTGACAGAACTGCTTGTAGGGATGTGTGTGTTTACAGATCTGCCTGTAGGGATGTGTGTGTTTACAGATCTGCCTGTAGGGATGTGTGTGTTTACAGATCTGCCTGTAGGGATGTGTGTTGACAGATCTGCCTGTAGGGATGTGTGTGTTGACAGAACTGCTTGTAGGGATGTGTGTGTTGACAGAACTGCTTGTGGGGATGTGTGTGTTGACAGAACTGCTTGTGGGGATGTGTGTGTTGACAGAACTGCTTGTGGGGATGTGTGTGTTTACAGATCTGCTTGTGGGGATGTGTGTGTTGACAGAACTGCTGGTAGGGATGTGTGTGTTGACAGATCTGCTGGTAGGGATGTGTGTGTTGACAGATCTGCTGGTAGGGATGTGTGTGTTGACAGATCTGCTTGTGGGGATGTGTGTGTGGATAGGTGGGGCCCCTTTGGAGGGAAACTGACAGATGGTGTGTAAATTGATCGAGAATATTCACTTTTTAATCGTCTTAACAATTGTGTTTGTGTGTGTGGGGGTGTTTGTGTGTGTGTGTATGTGACAGCCTCTTTGAAGTTTAAATTGACCGGTGAGAGCAGGAAAGATTTAGCTCAGAAAGACAAGATAGAACAACTTCAGAACGATCTGATCAGGGTGAGCCAAACACACACACACACACACACACACACACACTCTACAGTGAACTTGAGAAATATTTGGACAATGATCATATTTCTTTATTTTTTGGGCTTTGGGTTTTAGAAGGTCCCATTGAAACATGAGATTACCCTTTGCACAAAGCATAGCATTGCACAGTTTAATCGGTCAATCTCAATTCAGAAAGCCCTTTTATGTCAGCAGTTGATGCAAAGTGCTTTTAAAAAAACTGTCTGAAACCTCAAAGAAAAGCAACAACAGCGCTAGTCAACAACACCTCCACTAGCATAATTTATTAACCAGCGCTAGTCAACAACACCTCCACTAGCATATCTCAGTAACCAGCGCTAGTCAACAACACCTCCACTAGCATATCTCAGTAACCAGCGCTAGTCAACAACACCCCCACTAGCGTAACTCAGTAACCAGCGCTAGTCAACAACACCCCCACTAGCGTAACTCAGTAACCAGCGCTAGTCAACAACACCTCCACTAGCGTAGGCCTATCTCAGTAACCAGCGCTAGTCAACAACACCTCCACTAGCATATCTCAGTAACCAGCGCTAGTCAACAACACCTCCACTAGCGTAACTCAGTAACCAGCGCTAGTCAACAACACCTCCACTAGTGTATTTTAGTTACCAGCGCTAGTCAACAACGCCTCCACTAGCGTAATTTATTAACCAGCGCTAGTCAACAACACCTCCACTAGCGTATCTCAGTAACCAGCGCTAGTCAACAACACCTCCACTAGCGTATCTCAGTAACCAGCGCTAGTCAACAACACCTCCACTAGCGTATTTTAGTTACCAGTGCTAGTCAACAACGCCTCCACTAGCGTAATTTATTAACCAGCGCTAGTCAACAACACCTCCACTAGCGTAGGCCTATCTCAGTAACCAGCGCTAGTCAACAACACCTCCACTAGCGTAACTCAGTAACCAGCGCTAGTCAACAACACCTCCACTAGTGTATCTCAGTAACCAGTGCTAGTCAACAACACCTCCACTAGCGTAATTTATTAACCAGCGCTAGTCAACAACACCTCCACTAGCGTATTTTAGTTACCAGTGCTAGTCAACAACACCTCCACTAGCGTATCTCAGTAACCAGCGCTAGTCAACAACACCTCCACTAGCATATCTCAGTAACCAGCGCTAGTCAACAACACCCCCACTAGCGTAACTCAGTAACCAGCGCTAGTCAACAACACCTCCACTAGTGTATTTTAGTTACCAGCGCTAGTCAACAACACCTCCACTAGCGTAACTCAGTAACCAGCGCTAGTCAACAACACCTCCACTAGTGTATTTTAGTTACCAGCGCTAGTCAACAACGCCTCCACTAGCGTATTTTAGTTACCAGCGCTAGTCAACAACGCCTCCACTAGCGTAATTTATTAACCAGCGCTAGTCAACAACACCTCCACTAGTGTATCTCAGTAACCAGTGCTAGTCAACAACACCTCCACTAGCGTAATTTATTAACCAGCGCTAGTCAACAACACCTCCACTAGCGTATTTTAGTTACCAGTGCTAGTCAACAACACCTCCACTAGCGTAATTTATTAACCAGCGCTAGTCAACAACACCTCCACTAGCATATCTCAGTAACCAGCGCTAGTCAACAACACCCCCACTAGCGTAACTCAGTAACCGGCGCTAGTCAACAACACCTCCACTAGTGTATTTTAGTTACCAGCTCTAGTCAACAACACCTCCACTAGCGTAGGCCTATCTCAGTAACCAGCGCTAGTCAACAACACCTCCACTAGCATATCTCAGTAACCAGCGCTAGTCAACAACACCTCCACTAGCGTAGGCCTATCTCAGTAACCAGCGCTAGTCAACAACACCTCCACTAGCATATCTCAGTAACCAGCGCTAGTCAACAACACCTCCACTAGCGTAATGTATTAACCAGCGCTAGTAAACAACACCTCCACTAGCGTAATTTATTAACCAGCGCTAGTCAACAACACTCCACTAGTTATCTTGTTAAGCTTTGTTTTGTAACCAAACAGTTACAGAGAGAGAGTGGGGGAGCGTGTGTGTGACAGAGAGAGAGAGAGAGGGAGTGTGTGTGTGACAGAGAGAGAGAGAGAGGGAGTGTGTGTGTGACAGAGAGAGAGAGAGTGAGAGTGTGTGTGACAGAGAGAGTGTGTGTGTGACAGAGAGAGAGAGAGGGAGAGTGTGTGTGACAGAGAGAGGGAGAGTGTGTGTGTCTGTCATAAACACTCTCCTAGTTTATTTCCTATCTTATGAAAGCTGTGGAAACGCATCGTCGTGTTTGTGCTCTACACAGTTCTGTACGCGGTCTCTCTACTTATCATCTGAAGGACACACCGTCCCTTTATCCCTCCAGGACCAATCACTGAAGGACACACATTCCCTCTTTTCCTCCAGGACCAATCACTGAAGGACACACATTCCCTCATTTCCTCCAGGACCAATCAGTGAAGGACACACATTCCCTCTCCTGATTGCACTGCTTTGGTTACATTTCATGCAGTGATGTTAAGAACACTATAAATAAAAGAATAGAAGTACCAGACTACATTGTTAAATCAGTTTTCTTGTATTTGTGGCAAGTACAGTATATTACAGATGAAACGTAAGACAATTAACTGATGGGCAAATAAGCCCTTCAGATAAGCAATTATTGAAGGTACATCTTTCTCCCACAATCGCCTTTTGAATGTCAGCAATGTAGATGCTGCATGACATCATCAGCTGCTGTGTAGAGGCATTATGATGTCATCCGCTGCTTTGTAGAGACATTATGATGTCATCAGCTGCTGTGTAGAGGCATTAAGGTCAGCAGTATGGGTTTTTCTGGCAGCAGGATCAATTCAAATATACTCCGCACCTCCATCTGACGCTGCTTCTCCACCCGGAAATTCTCCAGCATCTGTAGAGACACAGACAGGTCAGCATTTATACAGACAGGACACAGACAGAGCTCACATACACAGTACAGACAGGTCAGCATATCTACAGACAGGACATAGACACAGACAGAGTACAGACAGACAGGTCAGCATATCTACAGACAGGACACAGACAGAGCTCACATACACAGTACAGACAGGTCAGCATATATACAGACAGGACATAGACACAGACACAGTACAGACAGACAGGTCAGCATATCAACAGACAGGACATAGACACAGACACAGTACAGACAGACAGGTCAGCATATATACAGACAGGACATAGACACAGACACAGTACAGACAGACAGGTCAGCATATCAACAGACAGGACATAGACACAGACACAGTACAGACAGACAGGTCAGCATATCTACAGACAGGACATAGACACAGACACAGTAAAGACAGACAGGTCAGCATATATACAGACAGGACATAGACACAGACACAGTACAGACAGACAGGTCAGCATATCTACAGACAGGACATAGACACAGACACAGTACAGACAGACAGGTCAGCATATCAACAGACAGGACATAGACACAGACACAGTACAGACAGACAGGTCAGCATATCAACAGACAGGACATAGACACAGACACAGTACAGACAGACAGGTCAGCATATATACAGACAGGACATAGACACAGACACAGTACAGACAGACAGGTCAGCATATATACAGACAGGACATAGACACAGACACAGTACAGACAGACAGGTCAGCATATATACAGACAGGACATAGACACAGACACAGTACAGACAGACAGGTCAGCATATCAACAGACAGGACATAGACACAGACACAGTACAGACAGACAGGTCAGCATATATACAGACAGGACATAGACACAGACACAGTACAGACAGACAGGTCAGCATATCTACAGACAGGACATAGACACAGACACAGTACAGACAGACAGGTCAGCATATCAACAGACAGGACATAGACACAGACACAGTACAGACAGACAGGTCAGCATATATACAGACAGGACATAGACACAGACACAGTACAGACAGACAGGTCAGCATATATACAGACAGGACATAGACACAGACACAGTACAGACAGACTGTCAGGGTACAGATAAACAGACATGGTAAAAACGGACAAACTTCTGACCATGGAGGATTGAATTTAATTTCAATCAGTAGTCTGGTCATTTAGAGTAATACATTCATGTTGATAAATGATTGACAGCAATCCAAACACACATGAATGAGAAAAAGCTGCATCTCTGTTTCAGCGATACGTCGTCCAAGACACTGTCTGGGTCCGAACCCAAACCCCAGGCTCCTGAAGTACTGGTTCTCTGTCCTCAGCCAGCGGGATGGCAGGTACTGCTCTGGTTTCCGGAACACTCCAGGGTCCCTCCCCATGGCATACAGACCTAGTTGTACCAGGGTCTGGTTTGGGAAGGTTGGGGGGTGGTTAGGGGTTCAGAGAGAGTCTAAGGTGAAAGAAACATGAAATATACCGCATAACAAATCAGAACATACTCGTTACTCTTAACATTAAGCTTTATTTACCAAAAAGTGTGTTAGTTCTGAACTCTTACCCCAGTAGGTGTGTTAGTTCTGAACTCTTACCCCAGTAGGCGTGTTCGTTCTGAACTCTTACCCCAGTAGGTCTGTTAGTTCGGAACTCTTACCCCAGTAGGCATGTTAGTTCTGAACTCTTACCCCAGTAGGCGTGTTAGTTCTGAACTCTTACCCCAGTAAGTGTGTTAGTTCTGAACTCTTACCCCAGTAGGCGTGTTCGTTCTGAACTCTTACCCCAGTAGGTGTGTTAGTTCTGAACTCTTACCCCAGTAGGCGTGTTAGTTCTGAACTCTTACCCCAGTAGGTGTGTTAGTTCTGAACTCTTACCCCAGTAGGTGTGTTAGTTCGGAACTCTTACCACAGTAGGTGTGTTAGTTCTGAACTCTTACCCCAGTAGGCGTGTTAGTTCTGAACTCTTACCCCAGTAGGTGTGTTAGTTCTGAACTCTTACCCCAGTAGGTGTGTTAGTTCTGAACTCTTACCCCAGTAGGTGTGTTAGTTCTGAACTCTTACCCCAGTAGGTGTGTTAGTTCGGAACTCTTACCACAGTAGGTGTGTTAGTTCTGAACTCTTACCACAGTAGGCGTGTTAGTTCTGAACTCTTACCCCAGTAGGCGTGTTAGTTCTGAACTCTTACCCCAGTAGGTGTGTTAGTTCTGAACTCTTACCCCAGTAGGTGTGTTAGTTCTGAACTCTTACCCCAGTAGGTGTGTTAGTTCTGAACTCTTACCCCAGTAGGTGTGTTAGTTCGGAACTCTTACCACAGTAGGTGTGTTAGTTCTGAACTCTTACCACATTAGTAGTGTTAGTTCTGAACTCTTACCCCAGTAGGCGTGTTAGTTCTGAACTCTTACCCCAGTAGGCGTGTTAGTTCTGAACTCTTACCCCAGTAGGCGTGTTTGTTCTGAACTCTTACCCCAGTAGGTATGTGGTAGTTCTGAATGACAATGTCCTCAGTAATGTATCTCTGTAAGCTGACTGCCACAGGATGAAGCCTGAAAGACAATGAGGACTGTGACATGACAGATCGCATGTACAGTATGGGTGTGGAGAAGCCTCAAACTCAGTCAGCATGTGAGTCTGTCTTACTTTTAATTACTGTATACTCTGAATGTTTTTTAACGTTTGATAGACATTACGAAGTTATTGTAATAAACCAAATATCATTTTGTCGTCTGACCTCAGAGTTTCTTTCAGAGCCCCTTTAACCAGTGGGATCTTCTTGAGCATCTGTAGCAAGTCCCCCTGGGAGGAGGCCCTTGCCTCGGTCACCTCCACCCTCAACTCCTCCTGGAGATCTGGGTGTCTGGCCAGCTCATACAGCGTCCACAGGAGAGTGATGGAGGTCTGGAATACAGTCCCACTAGCTGTTATCCAACATCTCATGATAGTACATCTACATTGACTGATCAAGGACAACTTACATACATAATAGACTACTACCTATGGTAGAATACAATGCAAGTGTATAGAGACATTTAAGTCCAAACCCTGTTAAATAGAGTGCCCATAGTCCAGTGAAAGGCTGAGGAGAAACCATTAAGCTAAACCACTAAACACAACTGTTATCATGCATTGATATGTAACAGATCTACAGTAACAGATCTACAGTAACAGATCTACAGTATTATATCTACAGTAACAGATCTACAGTAACAGATCTACAGTAACAGATCTACAGTAACAGATCTACAGTAACTGATCCACAGTAACAGATCCACAGTAACAGATCCACAGTAACAGATCCACAGTAACAGATCTACAGTAACAGATCTACAGTAACATATCTACAGTAACATATCTACAGTAACATATATACAGTAACAGATCTACAGTAACAGATCTACAGTAACAGATCTACAGTAACAGATCTACAGTAACAGATCCACAGTAACATATCCACAGAAACATATCCACAGAAACATATCCACAGAAACATATCCACAGAAACAGATCCACAGAAACAGATCCACAGAAACAGATCCACAGTGACAGATCCACAGTGACAGATCCACAGTGACAGATCCACAGTGACAGATCCACAGTGACAGATCCACAGTGACAGATCCACAGTGACAGATCCACAGTGACAGATCCACAGTGACAGATCCACAGTGACAGATCCACAGTGACAGATCCACAGTGACAGATCCACAGTGACAGATCCACAGTGACAGATCCACAGTGACAGATCCACAGTAACAGATCCACAGTAACAGATCTACAGTAACAGATCTACAGATGATACACTGTCATTATAGTTGTGGTACTCTGGTTGTTACCGTGTCAACCCCTCCAGCCATCAGTTCGGTGACGCTCGCCTTAATGTCCTCAATGGACAGTTTGTCCAACATCAGCAGGCTGGCCAGAACTCCAGGATACTTCCCTGAGCTGTCCTGACGCATTGTTCGGTAGATGTTCTGGATGCAACGGTCCGCTGAGGAAGCATCAGAACCATGTAACAGACCCAGTTAGAACATACTGTACACTCAGCCCACACTGAAGAGCAACAGAACCATGTAACAGACCCAGATAGAACATACTGTACACTCAGCCCACACTGAAGAGCAACAGAACCATGTAACAGACCCAGATAGAACATACTGTACACTCAGCCCACACTGAAGAGCAACAGAACCATGTAACAGACCCAGATAGAACATACTGTACACTCAGCCCACACTGAAGAGCAACAGAACCATGTAACAGACCCAGATAGAACATACTGTACACTCAGCCCACACTGAAGAGCAACAGAACCATGTAACAGACCCAGATAGAACATACTGAACACTCAGCCCACACTGAAGAGCAACAGAACCATGTAACAGACCCAGATAGAACATACTGTACACTCAGCCCACACTGAAGAGCAACAGAACCATGTAACAGACCCAGATAGAACATACTGTACACTCAGCCCACACTGAAGAGCAACAGAACCATGTAACAGACCCAGATAGAACATACTGTACACTCAGCCCACACTGTAGAGCAACAGAACCATGTAACAGACCCAGATAGAACAGTTAATAATGTCACAGGGTCAATTGTCACAGGGTCAGAGGTCACATGGTCAGAGTGTTACAAACCCTGGTTGAAGATACCGTCCCAGGCATCCACATGATCTCTCCAGATCTTGGCCCCGACCCGTCTCAGAAGGTCCGGGGGGATGTAGAGCATGGGAGATGTAGTCTTAAACATCATGGAGATGCAGTCAATAAAGTGCTGGGCTTCAGGATCAATGTAGTCCAACATCAAACCCAGACGCTCTCCATACAAAACAGAGCCCACAGCTGGATGGGAGAGAAACCAGGTTAGATACTGACCAGGTTAGATACTGACCAGGTTAGATACTGACCAGATTAGATACAGACCAGGTTAGATACAGACCAGGTTAGATACTGACCAGATTAGATACAGACCAGGTTAGATACTGACCAGGTTAGATACTGACCAGATTAGATACAGACCAGGTTAGATACTGACCAGGTTAGATACTGACCAGGTTAGATACTGACCAGATTAGATACTGACCAGATTAGATACAGACCAGGTTAGATACTGACCAGGTTTGATACTGACCAGATTAGATACAGACCAGGTTAGATACTGACCAGGTTAGATACTGACCAGATTAGATACAGACCAGGTTAGATACTGACCAGATTAGATACAAACCAGGTTAGATACAGACCAGGTTAGATACAGACCAGGTTAGATACTGACCAGGTTAGATACTGACCAGGTTAGATACAGACCAGGTTAGATACTGACCAGGTTAGATACTGACCAGGTTAGATACTGACCAGGTTAGATACTGACCAGGGAACAGACCAGGGAACAGACCAGGGAATGTTACAGTAGATCACATTAGTGTAGCTACAGTACCAAGGAAGGTAATATACAATATATTTCATTACAATATAGTATATTACATTATGGATACAGTCACAAGGTACCACAATGAGATTTTTCCTTACGGTTATCAATGTGTAAAACATAGCAAAGGTTAAGACAGATTATTGGAGTGGCCAAACCAAAGCTTACATTCCAGGGCATATTTGAAAAGTTCATGAGAGAGGTCAGTAGTCCATTTGCCCTGTCCAGTCCTCTGAATCTTCTTATTTACCCGGGCTACAAAGTCTTGACCCACCTCATCTAGGAGGGGGACAAAGTTCCCCAGCACTTTGGGAGAGATTACCTCCCTGTTCAGAATGACCCTGTTGGAACGCCAGTCCTCCCCATTTCTAGAAAGAAAGAAGAAGTCCAAATCTTATTGAGAATTGTTCAGTGGTGAATACCAACCTAATGTGAATCAACTACGCCCAAACTTTCAGAGCTGGTTAGATACTGATAATACAGATACACTGGTGCATGTTACATGTATGTTGTATGTATGTTGTATGTTCATGTATGTTTATGTACATGTATGTTGTATGTTCATGTATGTTGTATGTTTATGTATGTTGTATGAACTTGTACGTTGTATGTTCATGTATGTTGTATGTTCATGTATGTTGTATGTACATGTATGTTGTATGTTCATGTATGTTGTATGTTCATGTATGTTGTATGTTTATGTATGTTGTATGTATGTTGTATGTTCATGTATGTTGTATGTTTATGTATGTTGTATGTACATGTATGTTTTAGGTACATGTATGATTTATGTACATGTATGTTTATGTACATGTATGTTGTATGTTCATGTATGTTTATGTATGTTGTATGTTTATGTATGTTGTATGTTCATGTATGTTGTATGTTGTATTTTTCTATATGTTGTATGTACATGTATGTTGTATGTTTATGTATGTTGTATGTACACGTATGTTGTATGTACATGTATGTTGTATGTTCATGTATGGTCATGTATGTTGTATGTTTATGCATGTATGTTAATGTATGTTGTATCTTCATCATCAAAATAAATGTTGGAGAACCTCACATAACAAGTTACCTACTTGAGCAAGACACCGTATTTCCTGTTCCTGTAGTCTCTGTATGATGTCCATGCCTCCACCGTTAACCTCTTGGGGTAATGGCCCTCAGCCTTGAACAGAATGGCTGCGTCCTCAGGTTTGATTATATTCACACTCTCATAGTAACCAATCTTCTCCCTGTCAGAAACATTATAAAAGTGTTGGGTAGAGAAGGACGTTAAAGTTAAGTTTACCCAACACTTTTACACTACTACACTAGGGACTTCTGAACCTGCGTCATTCTTTACCCAACACTTTTACACTACTACATCTAATCTGTTGTCAGCGGTTCTGCCTCCTACCTGTAGTTAGCGGTTCTGCCTCTAATCTGTTGTTAGCGGTTCTGCCTCTAATCTGTTGTTAGCGGTTCTGCCTCATACCTGTAATTAGCGGTTCTGCCTCTAATCTGTTGTTAGCGGTTCTGCCTCCTACCTGTTGTTAGCGGTTCTGCCTCTAATCTGTTGTTAGCGGTTCTGCCTCTAATCTGTTGTTAGCGGTTCTGCCTCTAATCTGTTGTTAGCGGTTCTGCCTCCTACCTGTTGTTAGCGGTTCTGCCTCTAATCTGTTGTTAGCGGTTCTGCCTCCTACCTGTAAATGGGTCCAAAGGTGTTAAAGTTGTTCACCATGACTCTGTGGATGTTCCTGAATCCATCTAGTTTCCAGAAACTGTAGAGGTTGGCCACTCCGTTTTTCCAGAGGCCTGGGATCTCACCAAAGGCCTGGACCTTGCTGCTCTGGTCTGGATACACAGCCTGACGTACCACAGGCATGTTGGAGTAGAGACGGACACCAGAGTTTAGTCTGGGCTGGTCCTGGGATGCCAGAGACCGGGGCATGGAGGGTACACCTGCCCAGGACAGGGGAAGTGGCGAGCAGCTGCGACACACACTCCACCGTGCCATCACACCATCTGTCTCCAGACTGGTGCAGCTCCTCAACTAAACCCTGAACCACCCCCTCCTCTGTATCCTTGAATCTTTCTCTCAGGGACATATTGCATGTTGCCTTTGTGACGGTCTTTATATCCTCTATTGCAGCCCAAGGTCCATTTCAACCAGACCCAGAAACATCGGAGAAGTTTATATTACTGGGGGAAGCTGAAACAAACAGTAACTACGTGCTGCTACCTGAACATTAACTCAACATTTACCCAAACATCCTACAACCTTAACAACCATCTCCATTATCATGTTAAAGTATCACATTTGAACTTTAGATTACGTGAAAGTTGAATACTCTGTTCAATCTTGTTTCTAAGAACATCTCCAAGGTCTTCTGAGGTCACATTCAGCACAGAACTAACACTGTGGCTCTGTCTTGACAGATAGCATTTGGGGATATATTTATGCAACATTGAATATATTTAAATGTATTTTCTTCATATTCATTCTAAATCTACTTATATATTGTGTCTCAATCATCTACAATCATGTTCCAATTCTAATAGCTTTGTGTCATCAGTACGGATATCAACTTTTCTACATCAAAGTCAATAAATATTGTTTACTATGTTATTTAAGGAGCCAAATGCCAAGTCATAAATGTTTGAATTTCCCCACAGATCCACAACTCATCAGAAACTCGGGTTCATCTACTTGCAACACATGTGGTTTTCTGTGTATCAGTGAATCTGCCCATTTAGGTTATCTCCATATAGAGGTCACAGGTTAGTGGTCACAGAAACACATGTGTGTGCATCTGGATAAACTCCACAGGTTAGAGGTCACAGAAACACATGTGTGTGCATCTGGATAAACTCCACAGGTTAGAGGTCACAGAAACACATGTGTGTGCATCTGGATAAACTCCACAGGTTAGAGGTCACAGAAACACATGTGTGTGCATCTGGATAAACTCCACAGGTTAGAGGTCACAGAAACACATGTGTGTGCATCTGGATAAACTCCAAAGGTTAGAGGTCACAGAAACACATGTGTGCATCTGGATAAACTCCACAGGTTAGAGGTCACAGAAACACATGTGTGTGCATCTGGATAAACTCCACAGGTTAGAGGTCACAGAAACACATGTGTGTGCATCTGGATAAACTCCACAGGTTAGAGGTCAAGTAAACAAAACTCAAGATAGAAAAATATGTTAATTTATTCAACATAATATAAACACCACTTTCCATTGAATTACAGAATATTCAGGAAATACATGTTATTTGGGTTGAAACCTGATTTCATGAACTACTATATTGTAGTAATAGTGACTCTGAGTCAGAGAACAGCTGTCTCTTACAGTAGCTGGAAACATCTGTGTCCTCTGGTGGTCATATTGGTCAGATGTTGGATCTGAAAATAATCTCATCCCCAGCGCAGATCACAAGGTAAATGTGTGCTGTTTTGATTTATCCATAATACTTTATAATGAACAATACGAGTAAAAACTCTGGTTATGGTGTATTCGGACAGGTCGGTGTATCTGGTTATGGTGTATTCGGACAGGTCAGTGTATCTGGTTATGGTGTATTCGGACAGGTCAGTGTATCTGGTTAAGGTGTATTCGGACAGGTCAGTGTATCTGGTTATGGTATATTCGGACAGGTCAGTGTATCTGGTTATGGTGTATTCGGACAGGTCAGTGTATCTGGTTAAGGTGTATTCGGACAGGTCAGTGTATCTGGTTATGGTGTATTCGGACAGGTCAGTGTATCTGGTTAAGGTGTATTCGGACAGGTCAGTGTATCTGGTTATGGTTTATTCGGACAGGTCAGTGTATCTGGTTATGGTGTATTCGGACAGGTCAGTGTATCTGGTTATGGTGTATTCGGACAGGTCAGTGTATCTGGTTATGGTGTATTCAGACAGGCCAGTGCCTTTGGTTAAGGTCTGAGTAGTTTCAGGAGTTCCTCCAGCTTCATAGCCGTCTTCAAGTCACCCTGGACAATGAGTCTTCCTGTGGTGTAGGCTGCATAAGGTCGAAGGTCACCCTGGAACATGGCCACCAGGTCGTCGTCTCTCATAGAGAGGGTCACATCTGGAACTTGGCCCTCTGGGGGTGACCCCGGTCCGGCTGATCCCCGACCTAAAGAGAGTGAGCGTAACTACTGAGACACAGTGTGGACAATGACCCAATGGAAATCTGTTCTTCCTGAAATGCTGTTTTATAAATGTCTCCTCACCGTGGCTGAGATCTACGTAGTAGCTGGTCTGTTGTCCGTCGGCTGATTGGAGGAGAAACAGGAAGCAGGCTCCCACCTGACTGACCAGAGAATCTGACAGCAGCAGCTTCACCACCTCCAGCAGCTCCAACACGGAGGTAGGCCGACTGGATCCTGCTACACCCTCCTCCCCAGTCACATAGACAGGAGCAAGACCAGGTTCTGAAGGTAAGATCTGGGGAGCACCACTCACTTCATCTGAGAAGATGATGCTGTCCTCTGAAGACAAAGTGACTCCTTCATTAACACAGAATGAAAGACATAACCACCTCTGTTTTAACTACAGCAAAAGAGATGTGCAAATATAAGTGGATGTGCAAATATAAGTGGATGTGCAAATATAAGTGGATGTGCAAATATAAGTGGATGTGCAAATATAAGTGCATGTGCAAATAGACGTGGATGTGCAAATAGACGTGGATGTGCAAATAGACGTGGATGTGCAAATAGACGTGGATGTGCAAATAGACATGGATGTGCAAATAGACGTGGATGTGCAAATGGAAGTGGATGTGCAAATAGAAGTGGATGTGCAAATAGACGTGGATGTGCAAATGGAAGTGGATGTGCAAATGGAAGTGGATGTGCAAATAGAAGTGGATGTGCAAATAGAGGTGGATGTGCAAATAGAGGTGGATGTGCAAATAGAGGTGGATGTGCAAATTGAGGTGGATGTGCAAATAGAGGTAGATGAGTGACAGTACCAGTCCTAGCCAGGGGAGGTCCCACACTGCCCTTCATCATGTTGCCCAGGAAGTGGAATGCCATCTGCTGTATGGGTTCAGCCAGGCCCTCCAAACCTGGTACATAGGGGGGTATAATGATGGAACCAGGCCCGGACTGGGAGTCCTGGGGGGGCTTCAAAACAGCACCCACTGTCAACTCCACTCTGTCCACCTCCAGGCCCCATGGTCGGGTCAGCTCATTGATTTCCATCTGGAGAGACGAAGAACAGACAGAAAGATGAGCAGCAGAAGAGAGCAGGAGGAGGAAATAGAAGGAGGAGCAGTGGAGTGTGTCTCACCCCGAGGTACTCTCCCAGTTTGGCTCTCTCCGTCTGGATCTCCCGGAGACGCTTTTCTCCCAAGGTGGTTGTCATGGCGTTGTGGGCGGTAAGACGTGTGGAGGCATTAAGATCCTGAACCGACACCACGGACATCACCGGGCTCCAGATACGGAACTGGATATCAGCTCCTACAGACACCACCCCTCCATCACTGGTCCTGACCTGTTATAACAGCAGCTCTATTGTGTTATAAAGGATTATAACTTATATCAGATCATACAGACACCACCCCTCCATCACTGGTCCTGACCTGTTATAACAGCAGCTCTATTGTGTTATAAAGGATTATAACTTATATCAGATCATACAGACAC
Source organism: Dallia pectoralis (assembly GCA_029465975.1). Lineage (NCBI taxonomy): Eukaryota > Metazoa > Chordata > Actinopteri > Esociformes > Umbridae > Dallia > Dallia pectoralis. Next base: position 811,988 of record CM055740.1, read on the forward strand.
CACCCCTCCATCACTGGTCCTGACCTGATATAACAGCAGCTCTATTGTGTTATAAAGGATTATAACTTATATCAGATCATACAGACACCACCCCTCCATCACTGGTCATGATCTATTGCATCTGGTTGGATGCAAACTGAATTTCTTTGTACTGTACTTGTACTGTCTAATGACAATAAAGTCGAATCTAATCTTATTTTATAACAGCAGATCAGAGTGTAAAAGAGGACAATAACTGGATATTTTCCACATCCCACCTGGTCCGTCTGTTCCCCACCTGGTCCGTCTGTTCCCCACCTGGTCCGTCTGGTCCCCACCTGGTCCGTCTGGTCCCCACCTGGTCCCCACCTGGTCCGTCTGGTCCCCACCTGGTCCGCCTGGTCCCCACCTGGTCCGTCTGGTCCCCACCTGGTCCGTCTGTTCCCCACCTGGTCCGTCTGGTCCCCACCTGGTCCGTCTGGTCCCCACCTGGTCCGTCTGGTCCCCACCTGGTCCGTCTGTTCCCCACCTGGTCCGTCTGGTCCCCACCTGGTCCGTCTGTTCCCCACCTGGTCCGTCTGGTCCCCACCTGGTCCGTCTGGTCCCCACCTGGTCCGTCTGGTCCCCACCTGGTCCGTCTGGTCCCCACCTGGTCCGTCTGTTCCCCACCTGGTCCGTCTGGTCCCCACCTGGTCCGTCTGTTCCCCACCTGGTCCGTCTGGTCCCCACCTGATCCGTCTGGTCCCCACCTGGTCCCCGTCTGGTCCCCGTCTGGTCCCCACCTGGTCCCCACCTGGTCCGTCTGTTCCCCACCTGGTCCCCACCTGGTCCGTCTGTTCCCCACCTGGTCCCCACCTGGTCCGTCTGTTCCCCACCTGGTCCCCACCTGGTCCGTCTGTTCCCCACCTGGTCCCCACCTGATCCGTCTGGTCCCCACCTGGTCCCCACCTGGTCCCCACCTGGTCCCCACCTGGTCCCCACCTGGTCCGTCTGTTCCCCACCTGGTCCGTCTGTTCCCCACCTGGTCCGTCTGGTCCCCACCTGGTCCGTCTGGTCCCCACCTGGTCCGTCTGGTCCCCACCTGGTCCGTCTGGTCCCCACCTGGTCCCCACCTGGTCCCCACCTGGTCCCCGTCTGGTCCCCACCTGGTCCGTCTGTTCCCCACCTGGTCCGTCTGTTCCCCACCTGGTCCGCCTGGTCCCCACCTGGTCTGTCTGTTCCCCACCTGGTCTGTCTGTTCCCCACCTGATCCTTCTGGTCCCCACCTGGTCCGTCTGTTCCCCACCTGGTCCTTCTGTTCCCCACCTGGTCCGTCTGGTCCCCACCTGATCCTTCTGGTCCCCACCTGGTCCGTCTGTTCCCCACCTGGTCCTTCTGTTCCCCACCTGGTCCGTCTGGTCCCCACCTGGTCCATCTGTTCCCCACCTGGTCCGTCTGTTCCCCACCTGGTCCGTCTGGTCCCCACCTGGTCCGCCTGGTCCCCACCTGGTCCGTCTGTTCACCAGCTGGTCCGCCCCGTCACCACCTGGTCCGTCTGTTCCCCACCTGGTCCGTCTGGTCCCCACCTGGTCCCCACCTGGTCCGTCTGGTCCCCACCTGGTCCCCACCTGGTCCGTCTGTTCCCCACCTGGTCCGCCCCGTCACCACCTGGTCCGTCTGTTCCCCACCTGGTCCGCCCCGTCCCCACCTGGTCCGTCTGTTCCCCACCTGGTCCGTCTGTTCCCCACCTGGTCCCCACCTGGTCCGTCTGTTCCCCACCTGGTCCGCCCCGTCATCACTGATAATTTAACCTATTCAATAGTATCATGGCTTCTGATGGGTACTCATTGAACATGTTGTGGGTGTAACATGGACGGGTCGTGGTACCTGACATGGGGGTATGTTAAAGGCCCGGGTGCGAAGGTCCACTCTCTGCCACTGGTCAATAAGAGGCAGAACCAACACCACCCCTGGACCTTTGGGAGGACCAACTCTACCTAGACGAAAGACGACAATCCTCTGGTAGTTAGGGACAACCTGTAGAGGGAACAATTTAATTAATTAATAAGAAGAGGAGAACAGTTAAAAATGGAGGAGAGGAGAGGAGAAAGTATAAACACAACAGTTAGAAATAGGAGAGAGGAGAGGAGAAAGTATAAACACAACAGTTAAAAATAGGAGAGAGGAGAGGAGAAAGTATAAACACAACAGTTAAAAAGAGGAGAGAGGGGAGGAGAAAGTATAAACACAACAGTTAAAAAAAGGAGAGAGGAGAGGAGAAAGTATAAACACAACAGTTAAAAAGAGGAGAGAGGGGAGGAGAAAGTATAAACACAACAGTTAAAAATAGGAGAGAGGAGAGGAGAAAGTATAAACACAACAGTTAAAAAGAGGAGAGAGGGGAGGAGAAAGTATAAACACAACAGTTAAAAATAGGAGAGAGGAGAGGAGAAAGTATAAACACAACAGTTAAAAAGAGGAGAGAGGAGAGGAGAAAGTATAAACACAACAGTTAAAAAGAGGAGAGAGGGGAGGAGAAAGTATAAACACAACAGTTAAAAAGAGGAGAGAGGGGAGGAGAAAGTATAAACACAACAGTTAAAAAGAGGAGAGAGGAGAGGAGAAAGTATAAACACAACAGTTAAAAAGAGGAGAGAGGAGAGGAGAAAGTATAAACACAACAGTTAAAAAGAGGAGAGAGGAGAAAGTATAAACACAACAGTTAAAGAGGAGGTCAGGATTTCGTGTGTATTTTACCTTGAGAACGAACCAACCTGATAAGGGAAAGGTTATAAAGACGAAGACATAAACCATGAAGGTGATTGTCACATTGCAGATCCAGGACAGCCATCCCTGATTGGAGTCTGAACAGATAAATGTTAGCATGAACAAATGTGTGTAATATGGTGTGCGTGTAAGGTCCAAAATGAGAGCAATTCGCTAAAACGCATGTTAACAAACATGGCAAAGTGTTAATTATTTGGATTACAGACCACGTGATGACATTGATCACGCTATTGCAGCTAAATGTAAAACAGGATAGATACGCATGCGCACTGTAACCCGATATTTACCTCTGTAGTCGTTATCATTTACTTTCGGAATGTAGTCAAATGAATGTCCTTGTCCTTTAACGAGGTGGAATGGAGATGGTACAAGACTCCCTGTGAATAAACCAGGCTGGGCAGGAATACAATCTGTCTGCTTTAGAGACCGATATTCATATGATCCGGAGGCTTTACTGAACATGATGGAGTTCAACAACACCTAATAACACTCATATATCTAATATCTACACTCAATAACACATATATCTAATATCTAATAATAACGCATAAATCTAATATAGCTATGTGCGTAAAATAACACGTATTAAACAGATAACTTCATGGTTAATGAAGAATGTTTCCGTTTCTCGGGTAAACCATCAAGTCATTGGGTGAATGAATACATTCCGTGTTTCCGTGTTCGCCTGTCACAGTAAATATTAAACCATCCAGGGGTACACTGCCACCTGGCGGCGGGTGGTCTAACAACAGGTATATATTCAGATCCTCAGCAGCAAGAGCAACTCATCAATATGGTAGCTTGAAGCCCCCTTTTACATCAGCAGTAGTCCCACAGTGTTTATACAGACACTTATACTTGACACTTGCACCTGAGCAGACAACAATGCATTCGGCACAAAAACTCCTAGCAGGGTCAGATCCTAGAAAGACTCCTAGAGTGGAACCAGGCTCTGAGGAAAAGGCAGTCCTATTCTGGTTGTCGTATTGGGAGTCATTGACTTTTGTTGAGCTTTATTTTAATTTGCATTTTAAAGTATATTCTTATCTCAGTGCTGGGCATTTGCTGGTAACAAGTGAATCCACAGTAGATGTAAGTTCATGTATTGACATTTTAGACCAAATTTAGTAAAAACATATGGCTTTGATAAATCTATATACATCCACTGTGGTGGAATTTCAGTTTGTTTGCATCATTTGTTCACATTCTATATTAACTGTAATTTCACATTCTAAGTATAGGTTCTTTAACTTCATGTCTGTGTGTTTCAAACAGCAAATGGCTTGGGCATGTAACTAATGAATGAGTAGGCATGTTGTGATAGATTTTCAATCACTCTGTGTTGGGAGTCAGGATTGACTGATTGGAACAGTGGGATTGTTTGACAACGGGATGTGCTGATGAACTTTTTCTGAGTAGGGCAGAGACTCTCCACTGAGGTGCTCATAGATGATCACTGATGTAATCACTATGTCACATGTGTTCTAACCTGAGGGAGTGGGAGGTGATTAGACATGTGACAGAAGAGAGGATCATAGGTCATTTATTCTGTCCAGGTGGAGCCTCAGCTGGTTCTATAAAGACTGAGAGCACACTGAATTCAGGGCTTGTCATTTTCCTACTAGCGCTGGTAGAACCTTGAGGGGTGCTAGAATTTATAAAGTTGTGATAAATTCTTTCCTTTTGATTAAACCTAAAAGTTATTTCGTTCGACTCCGAAGTATTCTTCCACTCGATTTTTCTACAATAATTGGCGCTGAGAGCAGGGTTCGAACCTGCGTGGGGAAACCCTCATTTATTTCGAGGGAATTGTATTTCAGAAAAAAATTGCCAGAAGAGTACTGACTCCCTCAAGAGTCAGGGAAAGTTGCAAAGAAGAAGACATATCTCAGATGGGCTAATAAAAAACACAGGCAAAACAACACAGACACAGGAAGAACTAGAAGGCCAGCATAGCGTAGTTGATGTTGAGACTGTCTTGTTTAGCGGTTACTATTTAATGATTCTGCCAGTTTAGGACCCGTGAGGCATCTGTTTCTCAAACTAGACACACCAATTCATTTATCCCTCATGTTCAGTTGAGCACCAGGTCCTCCCACTCTATTCTGGTTAGAGCCAGTGTGCAGAAGCTATTCTGTGAATCGAGTCATACACATTGTTGTACGAGATTGTGCAAAAATTCACTGACTAGGTAAAGAAGAAAGTATTTAGCAATTTTGTAATCAAACCCATAAACACTGGTCTAAACTAATCTACAGAAGGCCAGTTTTATTGTGTCTTTAATCAGCACAACAGTTCCAACATGTGCTAACATCATCACAAAAGACGTTTCTAATGATCAATTAGCCATTAAAACTGATACATTTGGATTAGCAAACACAACGTGCCAATTGGAACACAGTGTATACGCCTACGTAGAGATTCAATAAACATTTACAACATTAACAATGTGATATATCAATTTGATGTTAAAACTATGTAGAGATTCAATAAACATTTACAACATTAACAATGTGATATATCAATTTGATGTTAAAACTATGTAGAGATTCAATAAACATTTACAACATTAACAATGTGATATATCAATTTGATGTTATTTTAATAGACAAAAAATAGCTTTTCATTAAAAAACTTGGGCATTTCTAAGTGAGCCCAAACATTTGAATGTATGTTTAACATAAAAAAGACCAGACTGTGGTGAGAACGGGCCGAGTTACATGACCAATCTGTGGTGACGAGAACGGGCCGAGTCACATGACCAATCTGTGGTGACGAGAACGGGCCGAGTCACATGACCAATCTGTGGTGACGAGAACGGGCCGAGTCACATGACCAGATTGTGTGTGGGAGTGTTTGGCTGGTTGAGTCCTATGGTGCTACACAGCCAGCCTGCAAAGTCCACCTCCTCTGCTTCTGAATGCTTAATGAACTGATGAACCTGAGAATAAATACACAAAGATATTACGAACTGATGAAGCTAAAGAGTAGACATAACCAACACAGAGACATAACGAACACAGAGACATAACGAACACAGAGACATAACGAACACAGAGACATAACGAACACAGAGACATAATGAACACAGAGACATAACGAACACAGAGACATAACGAACACAGAGACATAACGAACACAGAGACATAACGAACACAGAGACATAACGAACACAGAGACATAACGAACACAGAGACATAACGAACACAGAGACATAATGGACACAAAGACATAATGAACACAGAGACATAACGAACACAGAGACATAACGAACACAGAGACATAACGAACACAGAGACATAACGAACACAAAGACATAACGAACACAAAGACATAACGAACACAAAGACATAACGAACACAGAGACATAACGAACACAGAGACATAACGAACACAGAGACATAACGAACACAGAGACATAATGAACACAGAGACATAATGAACACAGAGACATAATGAACACAAAGACATAATGAACACAGAGACATAATGAACACAGAGACATAATGAACACAAAGACATAATGGACAGATCAATATACTGGACTCTGTCATCATCAATACATAAAGACATGATGCCATTTATTATGTGAAGCTTTACCTTAAATCTCCTGATAATCTGGCAATGCCATTTATTATGTGAAGCTTTACCTTAAATCTCCTGATAATCTGGCCATTTAATTTCCCACATATCATCAACAGTGAATCCACTCACCATTAACTGCTTCAGGTCTGCCCTGTCAGCAGGATTCTTGACCAAGCTGCCAAGAAGATACCCAAATATTATTCAACAGATACAGCGCATGATCACTCTTTATTCCACGTAGGTGCTTAGTCAGATGTCACAGTGCTTAGGGCAAGAATACAAATGTACCTCCATTTAACTTTAATGTTTGGTTTGTTTTGTGATTTGACAAAAATAAAGTAGAGTAAAAAAAACTTGCTTAACATGTAGAGTCAACTGCTGCTGGCTGTCTGTTGCCCGATCAACTAGAGTTATTTGTCACTGTTTCAAATGATCATTGTTTTAATTTGTCACTTTCCTAATTTGTCAATGTTCTACTAATAAACTGGTTTGGAGCAAGTTATTAGTCTTTTGGATTGCATCCAACCTGGCAGATCACTTCTGTAGATCAGGGCTGTATAAAAAAGTTGAATTAATCTAAACAATATCAAATGTTGTCCCAGTGTTGTAATACGCACCATTTATTCACAAAGTCTTGAAATTCTGCGCTGAAAATACCTGGCAGCTTAGGAGGAGGCTGTAAACAAACAATTTAAACAACAAGATACAGTGTGTTAATTCCTGTCAGAGCAGCAGAGGAAAGTATGAGTAGGTGGTGAACCAGCTGCAGGCCATTAGTTTGCTACTAACAGCTGTTTTACTCACCTCATTGACTAGTATGTAGTCTTTACTCACCTCATTGACTCGTATGTAGTCTTTACTCACCTCATTGACTAGTATGTAGTCTTTACTCACCTCATTGACTAGTATGTAGTCTTTACTCACCTCATTGACTAGTATGTAGTCTTTACTCACCTCATTGACTAGTATGTAGTCTTTACTCACCTCATTGACTAGTATGTAGTCTTTACTCACCTCATTGACTAGTATGTAGTCTTTACTCACCTCATTGACTAGTATGTAGTCTTTACTCACCTCATTGACTAGTATGTAGTCTTTACTCACCTCATTGACTAGTATGTAGTCTTTACTCACCTCATTGACTATGTAATCCAGCAGCTCAAAAATAGCCATGGGAGGTCTGCTGTCTGAGCCATAGGCTGAGGGAAAACAAAAATAGAAATGACTCAACAGAAACACCCTACACGTAAATCTAATTTTAATCTGTTTCCTTCAGGAAGTGAGCTCAGGTCTTCCAGAAAGGGAGCTCATGTTCCACCAGGAAGTGAGCTCATGGTCCTCCAGGAAGTGAGCTCACAGTTCTCCAGGAAGCGAGCTCACAACATTCACCAGAGACTCACAACTGCCTGGCCGTCCAGGTGGTCTTGGCTTCGGATAGGTGTTGTCACTAGAACAGGCTTCCCCGTCCACCGGGAAGCCAAAGATCAGTTCCAGTTGGTGGGCATCAGGAGGTGGGATAGGAAAGCGTCCGATAGCCATTTCTACCAGAGACAGCCCCATGCTCCAGATATCTGACTGGACCGAGTAGTGGGTTCCCTGTAGACGTTCTGGCTGTGGAGAACACAGATTGTATGGCACTGGTTATGTTATAGCACTCCACTGGTTATGTTATAGCACTGCACTGGTTATGTTATAGCACTCCACTGTTTATGTTATAGCACTGCACTGGTTATGTTATAGCACTGCACTGGTTATGTTATAGCACTGCACTGGTTATGTTATAGCACTGCACTGGTTATGTTATAGCACTGCACTGGTTATGTTATAGCACTGCACTGGTTATGTTATAGCACTCCACTGGTTATGTTATAGCACTGCACTGGTTATGTTATAGCACTGCACTGGTTATGTTATAGCACTGCACTGGTTATGTTATAGCACTGAACTGGTTATGTTATAGCACTGCACTGGTTATGTTATACCACTGCACTGGTTATGTTATAGCACTGCACTGGTTATGTTATAGCACTGCACTGGTTATGTTATAGCACTGCACTGGTTATGTTATAGCACTGCACTGGTTATGTTATAGCACTCCACTGGTTATGTTATAGCACTGCACTGGTTATGTTATAGTACTGCACTGGTTATGTTATAGCACTGCACTGGTTATGTTATAGCACTCCACTGGTTATGTTATAGCACTGCACTGGTTATGTTATAGCACTGCACTGGTTATGTTATAGCACTGCACTGGTTATGTTATAGCACTGCACTGGTTATGTTATAGTACTGCACTGGTTATGTTATAGCACTGCACTGGTTATGTTATAGCACTGCACTGGTTATGTTATAGCACTGCACTGGATATGTTATAGCACTGCACTGGATATGTTATAGCACTGCACTGGTTATGTTATAGCACTGCACTGGTTATGTTATAGCACTGCACTGGTTATGTTATAGCACTGCACTGGTTATTAAAATAGTCACAGGTTGATGATGATATAATTTTTTTGGTTAGGATTATATAGGGTTAGGGTGTTATAGAGTTAGGGTTATATAGGGTTAGGGTTATATAGAGTTAGGGTGTTATAGGGTTAGGGTTATATAGTGTTAGGGTTATATAGTGTTAGGGTGTTATAGGGTTAGGGTTATATAGAGTTAGGGTTATATAGGGTTAGGGTGTTATAGAGTTAGGGTTATATAATGTTAGGGTTATATAGAGTTAGGGTTATATAGGGTTAGGGTGTTATAGGGTTAGGGTTATATAGAGTTAGGGTTATATAGGGTTAGGGTGTTATAGAGTTAGGGTTATATAATGTTAGGGTTATATAGAGTTAGGGTTATATAGGGTTAGGGTGTTATAGGGTTAGGGTTATATAGTGTTAGGGTGTTATAGAGTTAGGGTTATATAGTGTTAGGGTTATATAGTGTTAGGGTTATATAGAGTTAGGGTTATATAATGTTAGGGTTATATAGAGTTAGGGTTATATAGTGTTAGGGTTATTTAGAGTTAGGGTTATATAGGGTTAGGGTGTTATAGGGTTAGGGTTATATAGAGTTAGGGTTATATAGGGTTAGGGTTATATAGTGTTAGGGTTATATAGAGTTAGGGTTATATAGAGTTAGGGTTATATAGGGTTAGGGTTATATAGAGTTAGGGTTATATAGGGTTAGGGTTATATAGAGTTAGGGTTATATAGAGTTAGGGTTATATAGAGTTAGGGTTATATAGGGTTAGGGTGTTATAGGGTTAGGGTTATATAGAGTTAGGGTTATATAGAGTTAGGGTTATATAGGGTTAGGGTTATATAGGGTTAGGGTTATATAGAGTTAGGGTTATATAGTGTTAGGGTTATATAGAGTTAGGGTTATATAGGGTTAGGGTGTTATAGGGTTAGGGTTATATAGAGTTAGGGTTATATAGGGTTAGGGTGACAGACAGCGGGTTTAAGAGTGTGTAAATACGGGTTACTATGGTAACTTACAGACATGTAAGAGGAAGTTTAAGAGTGTGTAAATACGGGTTACTATGGTAACTTACAGACATGTAAGAGCAGGTTTAAGAGTGTGTAAATACGGGTTACTATGGTAACTTACAGACATGTAAGAGTGGGTTTAAGAGTGTGTAAATACGGGTTACTATGGTAACTTACAGACATGTAAGAGTGGGTTTAAGAGTGTGTAAATACGGGTTACTATGGTAACTTACAGACATGTAAGAGCAGGTTTAAGAGTGTGTAAATACGGGTTACTATGGTAACTTACAGACATGTAAGAGCAGGTTTAAGAGTGTGTAAATACGGGTTACTATGGTAACTTACAGACATGTAAGAGCAGGTTTAAGAGTGTGTAAATACGGGTTACTATGGTAACTTACAGACATGTAAGAGCGGGTTTAAGAGTGTGTAAATACGGGTTACTATGGTAACTTACAGACATGTAAGAGCGGGTTTAAGAGTGTGTAAATACGGGTTACTATGGTAACTTACAGACATGTAAGAGCGGGTTCCTACAAAGGAGTTTGCCATGGAGTCAATCAGCTGACCGCTCACTCCAAAATCACACAGCTTGATCTCCCCACGGGAGTTCACCAGGATGTTAGAGGGCTTCACATCTAAAGGAGATGAGAGACAGGAGAGAGGAAGAAAAGAGAGAAGAGGAAGGAGAGACAGGAAACACTTTGATGAAGGTACCTCACAATAAATACACTGCATACAATACACAATGCAGCTGCAGATATCACTGAAAAAGATGACATGTATTTGTTTTTCAGATGAAGAAGATATTAGGGAGAAAGACATATCCCTGGAGTGAGAAAGTGGAGAAAGACATATCCCTGGAGTGAGAAAGTGGAGAAAGACATATCCCTGGAGTGAGAAAGTGGAGAAAGACATATCCCTGGAGTGAGAAAGTAGAGAAAGACATATCCCTGGAGTGAGAAAGTGGAGAAAGACATATCCCTGGAGTGAGAAAGTGGAGAAAGACATATCCCTGGAGTGAGAAAGTAGAGAAAGACATATCCCTGGAGTGAGAAAGTGGAGAAAGACATATCCCTGGAGTGAGAAAGTGGAGAAAGACATATCCCTGGAGTGAGAAAGTAGAGAAAGACATATCCCTGGAGTGAGAAAGTGGAGAAAGACATATCCCTGGAGTGAGAAAGTAGAGAAAGACATATCCCTGGAGTGAGAAAGTGGAGAAATACTAAAGCATTAACTTTCCCTGATTCAGTTCTACTAGTCAAAACACTATGTTGAAAAGAAGACTGCTCCAGATTAATTAAGACGTTTCTAGAAATAGGCTGGCCAGTTCCCCAGGGAAATAATATATTGTGTCTGAGTAGCGTACAGAAATGACTTCAATCTGCAGTTTTTAAATGCAATTACTTACTTCGAGAACACACATGGTTAAGAGACATATCTCTGTTCCACTAGTGACTTACCTCTGTGCATAATCTTATGTTTCTCTCTCAGGTAAGACAATCCTTTAATTACCTAGAGTAAAAACATGCAGACAGCATATTATACAGTAGTAGAAGAACAGACACCATATTATACAGTAGTAGAAGAACAGACACCATATTATACAGTAGTAGAAGAACAGACACAATATTATACAGTAGTAGAAGAACAGACAGCATATTATACAGTAGCAGAAGTACAGACACAATATTATACATTAGTAGAAGAACAGACAGCATATTATACAGTAGTAGAAGTACAGACACCATATTATACAGTAGTAGAAGAACAGACACCATATTATACAGTAGTAGAAGAACAGACAGCATATTATACAGTAGTAGAAGTACAGACACAATATTATACAGTTGTAGAAGAACAGACAGCATATTATACAGTAGTAGAAGTACAGACAGCATATTATACAGTAGTAGAAGTACAGACAGCATATTATACAGTAGTAGAAGAACAGACACAATATTATACAGTAGTAGAAGTACAGACACAATATTATACAGTAGTAAAAGTACAGACAGCATATTATACAGTAGTAGAAGTACAGACACAATATTATACAGTTGTAGAAGAACAGACAGCATATTATACAGTAGTAGAAGTACAGACACAATATTATACAGTAGTAGAAGTACAGACACAATATTATACAGTAGTAGAAGTACAGACACCATATTATACAGTAGTAGAAGAACAGACACCATATTATACAGTAGTAGAAGTACAGACATCATATTATACAGTAGTAGAAGTACAGACAGCATATTATACAGTAGTAGAAGTACAGACACCATATTATACAGTAGTAGAAGTACAGACAGCATATTATACAGTAGTAGAAGTACAGACACAATATTATACAGTAGTAGAAGTACAGACAGCATATTATACAGTAGTAGAAGAACAGACAGCATATTATACAGTAGTAGAAGTACAGACAGCATATTATACAGTAGTAGAAGAACAGACACAATATTATACAGTAGTAGAAGTACAGACAGCATATTATACAGTAGTAGAAGTACAGACAGCATATTATACAGTAGTAGAAGTACAGACACCATATTATACTGTAGTAGAAGTACAGACACCATATTATACAGTAGTAGAAGTACAGACAGCATATTATACAGTAGTAGAAGTACAGACACCATATTATACTGTAGTAGAAGTACAGACACCATATTATACAGTAGTAGAAGTACAGACAGCATATTATACAGTAGTAGAAGTACAGACAGCATATTATACAGTAGTAGAAGTACAGACAGCATATTATACAGTAGTAGAAGTACAGACAGCATATTATACAGTAGTAGAAGTACAGACACCATATTATACAGTAGTAGAAGTACAGACAGCATCAGTATACTGTAGAGAGTGGGAGATGAATAGAGAGCCATAGAAAGAGAACATTGTCTGAAATACCCACAGCAATGCTGACTTTCCCCAGGATCTGTTCTGGTATCTTTCCAGCTTTCTTCAGGGACTGATCAAGAGAACCACCATCCTGTGGACAGAGAAAATAATACAGAGCAAGCAAGTTTATTTATATAGCACAATTCATACATAAAAGCAATTCAATGTGCTTTACAGAGGAAAATTATGATAAAATAATAAAATACATGAATTTATATTCTATGCATCAGAATAAAAACAAGTAAAAACATCAAATGGGAAATTCAATGAGGAAAAGAAAATTAAAATTGAAATATATGCATTTTATAACAATCTGTAATGCTGAAGTGGCGGCATATGCAACCTAGGGCTCCCCTGTGGGAGAACGCTGGGCAGAGCCATCTACAAAAAAACCTGTTGAACCGTTCCAGGTCTCTGATCAGTAGGTCTCTAGAACCTTTTCAGGTCTCTAGAACCTGGCCAGGAAGTTCTCAACACCTCCTGGACTTACGGAGCTCTCAGGTCTCCCAGGACCTGGCCTGGAAGTTTTCCAAACTTCCATGGCTTTGAGAATCTTTTTCCAGGTCTCTAGAACCTGTGCTTCAGATCTTTTATACATTACAGGTTTTCATTCATGCCTTGCATCAGAATAAAAACCAATAAAAGCATTAAATGGGCAATTCAATGAGGAAAATAGACTTAACAGTGTGATAAAATTTAAGCGCTCAGTCATATGCTTGTGAAAAGAGAAATGTTTTTAGCCTGGCTTTAGAAATGGATACATTTGGGGCACATCTAAGATCTTCTGGTAATTTATTCCAGTTGCATGCAGCGTAAGTTCAGTGATCTGAGTGCCCTGCTTGGTTTATAATCTTCAAACATATCAGAAATGTATTCAGGGCCCAGTCCATTCAGAGATTTATAGACTACTAGCAAAACTTTCAAATCTATTCTGTAACTAACTGGAAGCTCGTGCAAAGATTTAAGAACCGGAGTGTCTACTGGGTCAAATGCAGCACTGAGATCTAGTAGAACCAAAACTGTCTAGTAATACCATGCATACAGATGCTGATCTCTCCATCACTGTAGAAGGCCCCACCCAGCCCCTCACCATGTGCTCCATACAGATGCTGATCTCTCCATCGCTGTAGAAGGCCCCACCCAGCCCCTCACCATGTGCTCCATACAGATGCTGATCTCTCCATCACTGTAGAAGGCCCCACCCAGCCCCTCACCATGTGCTCCATACAGATGCTGATCTCTCCATCACTGTAGAAGGCCCCACCCAGCCCCTCACCATGTGCTCCATACAGATGCTGATCTCTCCATCGCTGTAGAAGGCCCCATAGAAGCCCACTATGTACGGGGAGTTACACTCGTGCAGCACCTGCAGCTCTCTGATGATCTGGTTCCTGATGGCCGGCTTGATCTCCAGGTGGATCAACTATAGGACAGAACACAGACAGACTTGATCTCCAGGTGGATCCATATTCTGATGAGAAGATACAGCACAGTCTATATTCTGATGAGAAGATACAGCACAGTCTATATTCTGATGAGAAGATACAGCACAGTCTATATTCTGATGAGAAGATTCAGTACAGTCTATATTCTGATGAGAAGATACAGCACAGTCTATATTCTGATGAGAAGACTCCGTACAGTCTATATTCTGATGAGAAGATTCAGTACAGTCTATATTCTGATGAGAAGATACAGTACAGTCTATATTCTGATGAGAAGACTCAGTACAGTCTATATTCTGATGAGAAGACTTACTACAGTCTATATTCTGATGAGAAGACTCAGTACAGTCTATATTCTGATGAGAAGACTTAGTACAGTCTATATTCTGATGAGAAGACTCAGTACAGTCTATATTCTGATGAGAGGACTCAGTACAGTCTATATTCTAATGAGAAGACTCAGTACAGTCTATATTCTGATGAGAAGACTCAGTACAGTCTATATTCTGATGAGAAGACTCAGTCTACACAGACTACACAGACTTTCTATCCAGTTACCTTGCGGGCCATGATGAGGCCTGAAGGTCTGTGTGACACCTTGAAGACCACCCCTCCATTCCCAGCTCCCAGCTCACAAATCTTCTCCATGTCATCATCTTTTAGCTCTCCAACCTTCTGTTTCTGAGTGAAAAAGGCCTCCAGGCGTTTACGCTGCTGTTCATCTAACTCCAGCTCTTCTAGCTTCTTCTGAAGTGCCTCCAGGTTGGTGCTGTAAGAGAAATGTGATGGTTGGACATGGGGGAGAGTCTGAGATATGGCACATCCCAACCTGTGTTAGTGGTGTCTGAGATATGACACATCCCAACCTGTGTTAGTGGTGTCTGAGATATGACACATCCCAACCTGTGTTAGTGGTGTCTGAGATATGACACATCCCAACCTGTGTTAGTGGTGTCTGAGATATGACACATCCCAACCTGTGTTAGTGGTGTCTGAGATATGACACATCCCAACCTGTGTTAGTGGTGTCTGAGATATGACACATCCCAACCTGTGTTAGTGGTGTCTGAGATATGACACATCCCAACCTGTGTTAGTGGTGTCTGAGATATGACACATCCCAACCTGTGTTAGTGGTGTCTGAGATATGACACATCCCAACCTGTGTTAGTGGTGTCTGAGATATGACACATCCCAACCTGTGTTAGTGGTGTCTGAGATATGACACATCCCAACCTGTGTTAGTGGTGTCTGAGATATGACACATCCCAACCTGTGTTAGTGGTGTCTGAGATATGACACATCCCAACCTGTGTTAGTGGTGTCTGAGATATGACACATCCCAACCTGTGTTAGTGGTGTCTGATATATGACACATCCCAACCTGTGTTAGTGGTGTCTGAGATATGACACATCCCAACCTGTGTTAGTGGTGTCTGAGATATGACACATCCCAACCTGTGTTAGTGGTGTCTGAGATATGACACATCCCAACCTGTGTTAGTGGTGTCTGAGATATGACACATCCCAACCTGTGTTAGTGGTGTCTGAGATATGACACATCCCAACCTGTGTGCTACTGGTGTCTGATATATGACACATCCCAACCTGTGTGCTACTGCTGTCTGAGATATGACACATCCCAACCTGTGTTAGTGGTGTCTGAGATATGACACATCCCAACCTGTGTGCTACTGGTGTCTGAGATATGACACATCCCAACCTGTGTGCTACTGGTGTCTGATATATGACACATCCCAACCTGTGTTAGTGGTGTCTGATATATGACACATCCCAACCTGTGTTAGTGGTGTCTGAGATATGACACATCCCAACCTGTGTTAGTGGTGTCTGAGATATGACACATCCCAACCTGTGTGCTACTGGTGTCTGATATATGACACATCCCAACCTGTGTGCTACTGCTGTCTGAGATATGACACATCCCAACCTGTGTTAGTGGTGTCTGAGATATGACACATCCCAACCTGTGTTAGTGGTGTCTGAGATATGACACATCCCAACCTGTGTGCTACTGGTGTCTGAGATATGACACATCCCAACCTGTGTGCTACTGGTGTCTGATATATGACACATCCCAACCTGTGTTAGTGGTGTCTGATATATGACACATCCCAACCTGTGTGCTACTGGTGTCTGAGATATGACACATCCCAACCTGTGTTAGTGGTGTCTGAGATATGACACATCCCAACCTGTGTGCTACTGGTGTCTGATATATGACACATCCCAACCTGTGTGCTACTGCTGTCTGAGATATGACACATCCCAACCTGTGTTAGTGGTGTCTGAGATATGACACATCCCAACCTGTGTGCTACTGGTGTCTGAGATATGACACATCCCAACCTGTGTGCTACTGGTGTCTGATATATGACACATCCCAACCTGTGTTAGTGGTGTCTGATATATGACACATCCCAACCTGTGTGCTACTGGTGTCTGAGATATGACACATCCCAACCTGTGTGCTACTGGTGTCTGAGATATGACACATCCCAACCTGTGTTAGTGGTGTCTGATATATGACACATCCCAACCTGTGTGCTACTGGTGTCTGAGATATGACACATCCCAACCTGTGTGCTACTGGTGTCTGAGATATGACACATCCCAACCTGTGTTAGTGGTGTCTGATATATGACACATCCCAACCTGTGTGCTACTGGTGTCTGATATATGACACATCCCAACCTGTGTGCTACTGGTGTCTGATATATGACACATCCCAACCTGTGTGCTACTGCTGTCATTCTGCTGATGATCCACAAAGCTTCTTAAAATGTTTGCTCTAACTGTAAGTGTCTCTGCTAAATTACTTAAATGTAAAGGTGAGACCTACAGACTGAGAGGCTGCTCCATCAGTTAGCTACATGAATATAGACCTACAGACTGAGAGTCTGCTCCATCAGTTAGCTACATGAATATAGACCTACAGACTGAGAGGTTGCTCCATCAGTTAGCTACATGAATATAGACCTACAGACAGAGAGGCTGCTCCATCAGTTAGCTACATGAATATAGACCTACAGACTGAGAGGTTGCTCCATCAGTTAGCTACATGAATATAGACCTACAGACTGAGAGGTTGCTCCACCAGTTAGCTACATGAATATAGACCTACAGACTGAGAGGTTGCTCCATCAGTTAGCTACATGAATATAGGCCTACAGACTGAGAGGCTGCTCCATCAGTTAGCTACATGAATATAGGCCTACAGACTGAGAGGTTGCTCCATCAGTTAGCTACATGAATATAGACCTACAGACTGAGAGGTTGCTCCATCAGTTAGCTACATGAATATAGACCTACAGACAGAGAGGTTGCTCCATCAGTTAGCTACATGAATATAGACCTACAGACAGAGAGGTTGCTCCATCAGTTAGCTACATGAATATAGACCTACAGACTGAGAGGTTGCTCCATCAGTTAGCTACATGAATATAGACCTACAGACTGAGAGGTTGCTCCATCAGTTAGCTACATGAATATAGACCTACAGACTGAGGTTGCTCCAGGTTGCTCCACTCAGTTAGTTAGCATGAATATAGACCTACAGACTGAGAGGTTGCTCCATCAGTTAGCTACATGAATATAGACCTACAGACAGAGAGGTTGCTCCATCAGTTAGCTACATGAATATAGACCTACAGACAGAGAGGTTGCTCCATCAGTTAGCTACATGAATATAGACCTACAGACTGAGAGGTTGCTCTATCAGTTAGCTACATGAATATAGGCCTACAGACTGAGAGGCTGCTCCATCAGTTAGCTACATGAATATAGGCCTACAGACTGAGAGGTTGCTCCATCAGTTAGCTACATGAATATAGACCTACAGACTGAGAGGTTGCTCCATCAGTTAGCTACATGAATATAGACCTACAGACTGTGAGGTTGCTCCATCAGTTAGAGAGGAGAGGGGAGGAGAGGAGACGCGAGGAGAGGGGAGGGGAGGAGAGGGGAGGAGAGGGGAGGGGCGTGGGCACACCGACTAGGAGGACTAGAGGAGGAGAACAAATGGAAAGACTGGTGAGAAGAGAAAAATGTTTGGAAAACAAGAAAGCAGAGGAGAGGAAAGGAGAGTAAAGAGGAGAGGAAAGGAGAGTAAAGAGGAGAGGAAAGGAGAGTAAAGAGGAGAGGTGAGCGTGGGAGGGAGGGAGCCTATTTGCTGTAACATGGCAACCCACTGCCCACTCAGTAATGAAGTACTTCAACTACAGGTTTTTTAATTCTCTCCACAGGCTGTGGATGAGACATCGGAACCGCGTCCCAAACACTCCCCTGTTCTCTATCCCTGATCTACAAGGTTTCATGGGGAGACCACAGCAGAACCGGGTTAATGAGTTATGGTGCTACCTGAGAACCAATCACCGTGTCTCTGTCAAAGACACACACAGTAACACATGCTGCCAGTTTGTTCTGACTGTCTTCCAGTCTTCCCTGACACAGGCCTGCGGTTCTACAGTTATATGGTTCTAATGTTCTGCAGTTCTACATCGCAAGTCCAATATGCTTCTAATGTTCTAGTGTTCTACTCCAGACCAACATAACTGTCTCCTGCTTGCATCAGCCTGCCCCACACTACAACAGGAATGTGTTTCTGCTTGTATATCTGCACTGAAAAATACAAAATATCAGTTGACACAGGGAAACTGGCTCACAGCAATAAAGATTGCACATATCACTGACCCAACATGCAGGAAGTAGCCTATTTGCATAGATGACCCAGTTGAGAGTGTCCAAGCTGCTCATCAAACTGACACGTATGTTGTATGTAACTTATACAACTATATATTTGCATTAAAAGCACAATGCTTACCGTTGTTAGAAAGGGTGTGAACAGTTTGGAGTTCATAGGTTATGAGGTCGGCGTTATGTATGTGATACGTTTACATTGTACCCTCGTCCTAGGATTTGTTTTATAGTCAGTTGTTTTTTTGTAGATACAAAAATGTGTTTTTTTACACGACTGCACAAATAAATGCAAAACATGCACAACCAAACGCAGATGCGCACAAACACAGAAAGAAGCTCACTCGCTCTCGTTCCCACCCAACCAAGACTGTTAGTAAGAGTGCTAGAATACTTAACACAGCATAATATAGAATACATAACACAGCATAATATAGAATACTTAACACAGCATAATATAGAATACTTAACACAGCATAATATAGAATACTTAACACGGCATAATATAGAATACTTAACACGGCATAATATAGAATACTTAACACAGCATAATATAGAATACTTAACACAGCATAATATAGAATACTTAACACAGCATAATATAGAATACTTAACACGGCATAATATTGAATACTTAACACGGCATAATATAGAATACTTAACACAGCATAATATAGAATACTTAACACATCATAATATAGAATACTTAACACGGCATAATATAGAATACTTAACACGGCATAATATAGAATACTTAACACAGCATAATATAGAATACTTAACACGGCATAATATAGAATACTTAACACAGCATAATATAGAATACTTAACACAGCATAATATAGAATACTTAACACAGCATAATATAGAATACTTAACACGGCATAATATAGAATACTTAACACGGCATAATATAGAATACTTAACACATCATAATATAGAATACTTAACACAGCATAATATAGAATACCTAACACAGCATAATATAGAATACCTAACACAGCATAATATAGAATACTTAACACGGCATAATATAGAATACTTAACACAGCATAATATAGAATACTTAACACGGCATAATATAGAATACTTAACACGGCATAATATAGAATACTTAACACATCATAATATAGAATACTTAACACAGCATAATATAGAATACCTAACACAGCATAATATAGAATACCTAACACAGCATAATATAGAATACTTAACACGGCATAATATAGAATACTTAACACATCATAATATAGAATACTTAACACATCATAATATAGAGTAGAATACTTAACACAGCATAATATAGAATACTTAACACGGCATAATACTTAACACAGCATAATATAGAATACTTAACACGGCATAATACTTAACACAGCATAATATAGAATACTTAACACATCATAATATAGAACACTTAACACATCATAATATAGAATACTTAACACATCATAATATAGAATACTTAACACGGCATAATATAGAGTAGAATACTTAACACATCATAATATAGAACACTTAACACATCATAATATAGAGTAGAATACTTAACACAGCATAATATTATCTATTATTGTCTCTATTTACTAAATGTTCATATTGCCAGTCATCATTCTCCTATAATACAAATATGAACACATATATGACAGCATATGATGATAATGACACGTAGCCTATATAATGTTCATATAATCAGTTTACAGTGTGTACTCACTCGGTGGCACCGGTACCGTTGATCGTGTTTCCATCCGGGATCGGGTTGAGTTTGATTGGTTCGGGCTTTCTTCTCTTCTGCATCATTTCAGTCACTCTTGAACTTAAACAGATGAACAGATCCCAGCAATAACACTGTTTGCAGTCGACCTAACCCAGCTGTGTTTGAAGAACTCAACTAAATGATACCTTAAATCAAACCTAAATGACTTGTATTGTAATGTAGTATAATTCACATATGCTATGACTTTGTGCAAAATAATCATAAATAAGAATACTGTACACACTAAAAAATGAAGTGAAAAAGATGACTATGTTTTGGCTTTTCCTGTTCTTGTTAGTGGGTGAGTAAAATATTCAGAGATGTTACGTCACTGCAATATTTACGCAAGTCTTCCGTACAGCTCGGTGTAGTGTGGAGAATGGGGAGCCCTACTGGATCATAGTGGTAGTGTCAGGTGTAGTGTGGAGAATGGGGACCCCTACTGGATCATAGTGGTAGTGTCAGGTGTAGTGTGGAGAATGGGGAGCCCTACTGGATCATAGTGGTAGTGTCAGGTGTAGTGTGGAGAATGGGGACCCCTAGTGGATCATAGTGGTAGTGTCAGGTGTAGTGTGGAGAATGGGGAGCCCTACTGGATCATAGTGGTAGTGTCAGGTGTAGTGTGGAGAATGTGGACCCCTAGTGGATCATAGTGGTAGTGTCAGGTGTAGTGTGGAGAATGGGGATCCCTAGTGGATCATAGTGGTAGTGTCAGGTGTAGTGTGGAGAATGGGGACCCCTAGTGGATCATAGTGGTAGTGTCAGGTTTTATTTTAATGAGATAGGGATGTGCTTTTTATGGAAGATTTAACGAAAAGCTTGATTGCTTTATTATTTAACACAATGTACTTTTGAATATTATGAAGTTTAGGTCCACCTGTCATGAACACCATGCCTGACACACTATATACAAATAGAAGAGAAACACACATGGTGGAAGATGTATCCTACACAAATTCCTGCATGGGTTGACAATCAACTAAGAAGACATAAATATATATACAATTAATGAAAGTTGACTGACATACTGTAGAACCAAAACGTTATGACCACTCGCAGGTTTGGGTAAACACCACAAACACTAGAACATTGTTAGCACTACAACACTGTTGTAAAACCGCTATTTGTGTGGAACCATCGCACAGGAAGCCCAATACCTAGTTGGGTTCCATCGGTGAGCACCAGAATCACTATCTGTGGTGTTCTGGACTACAGTACACTACTCAGTACTGAAGACATACTGAACTACCACAGCCGGTAGACACAGGATTTGAACCCACAACCCTTTGGTACATTGTGCAGTGTCTTAACCACTGGTCCATAGAGTCACGTTAGATGAGCAAGCTCCCAGTTGAAAGGAATCAATAGACTCCAAGATAAGCAATAGTGATGCATACAATTCCTAAGGACTTTTCTGATGAACTAAACAATTATCTGTATAGTAAGTTAAAGTAATATTACATTTTACAGAATCAAGGTGATATCTTAAAGTTAATTCAGAATCTATACTCACTTGCATGGATGATTTTTCTAAGGAAGTAAATACATATCTGTATATTGCACCATCAAGCTGAAAACACATTGAAACAACTAAAAGAACATATACTAACACTTCTGTTTTATATTATGATTTGTTTTATTATATAGCTTTAATTTATGTGAATATCAGGAATTGTAGGCAAGCCAATGTTTTGGAATTAACTATATTAAGGATCCAAAAAAATGCATTCTGGGGGTTTATTATGAATAATGTGTAAGTACAATCTCTATGTTACTTCAGTTAGCTATGAATTTTCAATATTGAAAGCATGTGATTTTAATGACATGAGGCACAAATGGTCACACATATGAAATAAATACCACGTCATTTTTGGTGAACCTTTTTGTCTCAAACACTTTGTCTTCACTCCTTATAGGCACCAATGTTAACTTGAATCTATTCATTTTTGTTCTCTTCTGCTCTTTTCTGCCCTGTTCTGTCTCAACATATCTGTCTACATCTCAGTTGTTTGTGAAACAGAATGGTAGAATAAGGCTGTTTGGCATCACGACATCACATTAATCTTTCAGAACAGACACAGGAGAGACAAATCTGGCCTTGATATCGCCACTGAGAGAATACATGAGAGGGCAGAGTCTTTCTGCATCTCCAGTGGATCACTCCACCATGTATAGTGCCCTACTTTCAACCATCACCACTAGGAGCACTAGGGCACTAAACAGCGACTAGGGTTCCATAGAGGAGGCTTGGGCATAGATTGAGGAGCAGCATTCTGGTTAAAGGGAACTGGCTCATTAAGACCTGCTGGCCTGAATACATCTGTGCCATTATTCAAGACAGTAGAACCAGGTCAGATGATCCAGGTACATCTGGGCCATTATTCAAGACAGTAGAACCAGGTCAGATGATCCAGGTACATCTGGGCCATTATTCAAGACAGTAGAACCAGGTCAGATGATCTAGGTACATCTGGGCCATTATTCAGGACAGTAGAACCAGGTCAGATGATCCAGGTACATCTGGGCCATTATTCAGGACAGTAGAACCAGGTCAGATGATCCAGGTACATCTGGGCCATTATTCAGGACAGTAGAACCAGGTCAGATGAACCAGGTACATCTGGGCCATTATTCAGGACAGTAGAACCAGGTCAGATGATCCAGGTACATCTGGGCCATTATTCAGGACAGTAGAACCAGGTCAGATGATCCAGGTACATCATTATTGGGCCATTATGATCCAGGTACATCTGGGCCAGTAGAACCAGGTCAGATGATCCAGGTACATCTGGGCCATTATTCAGGACAGTAGAACCAGGTCAGATGATCCAGGTACATCTGGGCCATTATTCAAGACAGTAGAACCAGGTCAGATGATCCAGGTACATCTGGGCCATTATTCAGGACAGTAGAACCAGGTCAGATGATCCAGGTACATCTGGGCCATTATTCAAGACAGTAGAACCAGGTCAGATGATCCAGGTACATCTGGGCCATTATTCAGGACAGTAGAACCAGGTCAGATGATCCAGGTACATCTGGGCCATTATTCAGGACAGTAGAACCAGGTCAGATGATCCAGGTACATCTGGGCCATTATTCAGGACAGTAGAACCAGGTCAGATGATCCAGGTACATCTGGGCCATTATTCAGGACAGTAGAACCAGGTCAGATGATCCAGGTACATCTGGGCCATTATTCAGGACAGTAGAACCAGGTCAGATGATCCAGGTACATCTGGGCCATTATTCAGGACAGTAGAACCAGGTCAGATGATCCAGGTACATCTGGGCCATTATTCAGGACAGTAGAACCAGGTCAGATGATCCAGGTACATCTGGGCCATTATTCAAGACAGTAGAACCAGGTCAGATGATCCAGGTACATCTGGGCCATTATTCAGGACAGTAGAACCAGGTCAGATGATCCAGGTACATCTGGGCCATTATTCAGGACAGTAGAACCAGGTCAGATGATCCAGGTACATCTGGGCCATTATTCAGGACAGTAGAACCAGGTCAGATGATCCAGGTACATCTGGGCCATTATTCAGGACAGTAGAACCAGGTCAGATGATCCAGGTACATCTGGGCCATTATTCAGGACAGTAGAACCAGGTCAGATGATCCAGGTACATCTGGGCCATTATTCAAGACAGTAGAACCAGGTCAGATGATCCAGGTACATCTGGGCCATTATTCAGGACAGTAGAACCAGGTCAGATGATCCAGGTACATCTGGGCCATTATTCAGGACAGTAGAACCAGGTCAGATGATCCAGGTACATCTGGGCCATTATTCAGGACAGTAGAACCAGGTCAGATGATCCAGGTACATCTGGGCCATTATTCAGGACAGTAGAACCAGGTCAGATGATCCAGGTACATCTGGGCCATTATTCAGGACAGTAGAACCAGGTCAGATGATCCAGGTACATCTGGGCCATTATTCAAGACAGTAGAACCAGGTCAGATGATCCAGGTACATCTGGGCCATTATTCAGGACAGTAGAACCAGGTCAGATGATCCAGGTACATCTGGGCCATTATTCAAGACAGTAGAACCAGGTCAGATGATCCAGGTACATCTGGGCCATTATTCAGGACAGTAGAACCAGGTCAGATGATCCAGGTACATCTGGGCCATTATTCAGGACAGTAGAACCAGGTCAGATGATCCAGGTACATCTGGGCCATTATTCAGGACAGTAGAACCAGGTCAGATGATCCAGGTACATCTGGGCCATTATTCAAGACAGTAGAACCAGGTCAGATGATCCAGGTACATCTGGGCCATTATTCAAGACAGTAGAACCAGGTCAGATGATCCAGGTACATCTGTCAGACAGTAGAACCATCAGATGATCCAGGTACATCTGGGCCATTATTCAGGACAGTAGAACCAGTCAGATGATCCAGGTACATCTGGGCCATTATTCAGGACAGTAGAACCAGGTCAGATGATCCAGGTACATCTGGGCCATTATTCAGGACAGTAGAACCAGGTCAGATGATCCAGGTACATCTGGGCCATTATTCAGGACAGTAGAACCAGGTCAGATGATCCAGGTACATCTGGGCCATTATTCAGGACAGTAGAACCAGGTCAGATGATCCAGGTACATCTGGGCCATTATTCAGGACAGTAGAACCAGGTCAGATGATCCAGGTACATCTGGGCCATTATTCAGGACAGTAGAACCAGGTCAGATGATCCAGGTACATCTGGGCCATTATTCAAAACAGTAGAACCAGGTCAGATGATCCAGGTACATCTGGGCCATTATTCAAGACAGTAGAACCAGGTCAGATGATCCAGGTACATCTGGGCCATTATTCAGGACAGTAGAACCAGGTCAGATGATCCAGGTACATCTGGGCCATTATTCAGGACAGTAGAACCAGGTCAGATGATCCAGGTACATCTGGGCCATTATTCAGGACACTAGAACCAGATCAGATGATCCAGGTACATCTGGTCCATTATTCAGGACAGTAGAACCAGGTCAGATGATCCAGGTACATCTGGGCCAACATTCAGGTCAGTAGAACTTAGGCAGATGATCCAGATTGTGAAGAGATGAGACAGGCACTTAACCCGGTCCTTGGTCAGCCCTCCTGCCTGCTCCCTACATGGTGGTTAGCAGGTTTTGGGATTTGTGTCCCAAATCAGAGCCCATTGAACGTATTCACACCCCTTTATTACATTCTCATAATTTAATCCAAATGATTCCATCAATCTTTCTACAAAAACCCTAGCAAGGTAAAACATGTTTTTTAAATGTTTACTAAATTACTGAAAACTATTCAGACCTTTTATTTCATTTTTTTTAGAAGCGCCTTTGACAGCAATCAAAGCTTTGAGTCTTCTGGGGTATCACTCTACCTGCTTTGCACAGCGGGATTTGAGCAGTTTCTCCCATTCTTTTCCCTAGATCCTCTCAAGCTCTGTGTGATTGGATGGGGAAATCAGGTCTCAGTATATTCCTTCCTCAGTCATGACCCTTTTCATCTTGTTTTTTGCCAGACATAGCACTTGGTATTCAGGCCTAATAGATCATGTTGAGTTTTATCAAACCAGATCATTTATGTTCATCATGTTCTCCCATCTCTTTTTAAGGCTCTGCTTCCATCTCGCCACTCTACCATAACGGCCTGACTGATTGAGGGCTGCCCAGATGCTTGTCATTCTGCCAGGCCAGGGTTGGCCATCTTTGCAGAGAAATCGTGAAGCTTTTTTTTAACACCCACTTAACCAAGGTGTGTCTGAGTCAATTTGTCCGGATGTCCAGCTCAAGGAAGTTTCCTTTTAGTTCTGAATTTCTTCCATCAACTGACGAAGCCCACTGTACTTCTGCGAACTATCAATGCTTTAGACATTTTTCTAACTTTTTCCAGATCTATGCGTCAACAGTATTCCACCACAGAGGTCTGTGAAGAGTTTATGGGACTTGATGCTCTCTGAAGTGGAACACCTTTTCTAAATCAGGTTCAATTTGGCCCAGGTTGACTATAATCAAGTTAATTTGAATATCCAATGGGGACGGTGGGTGATTATTGATATAGGTGTATAACAGTGAGCCGGAAATAATGAACAGCACATCCAGTCTGTGTCTGTTACCTCTGGACTTGTGAATGTTGGTTAGGCAGTCAGTGAGGTGTGTAGATTGGAAGGATGAAGCCAGGCGCTGGAACCAATAACGTTTGTTGGGTTAAGTTGTAAAAATCTATACTTTGTGTTCTTGAATAGTTTCTCGTTGTTGCTTTACCTCTGAACTTACCCACCCAATTCAACGGCTCCATGTTTTTAAATAACGTACTCCGCAGAGTAGAAGAACCACCCCATGGGGTTATAGCAATGTGCGTTTGTGGGTGCAGCTGTGGGGGACAACAGACCAGAGTATACCGCAGTAAATGAAGATTTGTTTTATGACACGCACAGTAACATGAGAAAACGGAGCTCAGCCAACCAAAGCAAAGAAAGAAAAGAAAATTTAATCTTTAAAAATTCTAGTCTCTCAACCACCAAAAAACAATGAATGTCTAAAAAACCCAAATCAATTATCTAACAATGACAGGAACAGGCGTGGTTAATAAAGGGAGTGACCTCTGATTGGACCACCGCATCACAGGTATAAAAAGGACTAATGATGACAGACTGGGGACAGATCCAATCATAGCATTCAAACAGGAACATGGAACACACAGAGTATTGAATGACAGACTTAGAAACAACGAACCAACAAACACATACACAGTGTTAAGTCCGCCATTTTATAAATCACATAAAAATGTATTTATGCATACAGAGTTATGATGTGGCCGTCATTGATCGTGTCTCTGCTTATAAATACAGAAGCATCTGGGATTTATGGCAGGCTTTTCTTGAAGAAGAAATTGAGTTAATTATTAAAATGTCATATTTTATAGGTCATGCTTTTGGTTATATAACCAAAAAAACGACAATTCCATTTGCTTTCCTTTTATTATGAGACTATGGTGATAATATGTGAATACTGCTGCCACTGTAGAGATGTTCCTGGATCAAGTTTATCGTAGTGCATTAAAGATTATTACAGGGGGTAGTTTGAACACACCTCACTGCTTCTTACATAAACTATCACAATATCTTGCTCCTGTGTTGACTTGCATATAATTAGGTATCTGGTCCTCATTCCAATATGTCATTTTCCACATCTCTTGAATGGTTCCAGCCAGTTAGGAATATTAGTCTTCGGTTCGTTTCGGGAAATCATCTCCAAGCTACTTTAACATTAGATTAGTTAGTCCCTCTGTAATTCAGAGGGAGGCTTTTATTTGAGATGTTTGTGTTTAGATGTGTGTGATGGCGTTGTTGACATCCTGTAAATATTGACAGTAATGAAGAGTTTATGTCTGATGCTTTCAGGGCTCCTCAGTAACCTAATAAAAAGAAAAAACAGGCAATGAGGTGCTAACTTTGAAGTAGCAGTCTGTCGAAACAGTCCGACAAAACAGACAGCCGGTACAGTCGGATAGTACACAGTCAGTACAGTCAGTAAGTACAGTCTGTCATTACATTGAGTCAATTATTAATTCCGTCAGATTATTTTGTCAGTTTGTCAGTCAGTATTGTCTATCATTGTAGTCAGAAAACACAGATAAACCAGACTATGTTATAAATCTCTGAAGTGTCAGCATCGCCATTACACAGATAAACCAGACCATGTTATAAATCTCTAAAGTGTCAGCATCGCCATTACACAGATAAACCAGACCATGTTATAAATCTCTAAAGTGTCAGCATCGCCATTTGGGTGAGTTAAGTGATAAAACCATACAGTTCCTGTGAGTCAGTGGGTTGTCAAGACTGTACGGTTTTAACAGCTGTATCTCTGTCATCCCTCATATATCTTCTATTTACTATACCTCCTCTTTCTTTCTTTCTTTCTTCATATCTCCCTCTCAATTGGAACGTGTGGTAAACTACAAATTCCTGGGTGTCCACATCTCCAACGACCTTTCCTGGTCCCTGAAAATTTTAAGGAAGCTCAAGAAGGCCCATCTAGCTACTAACATCCTGGTAAACTTTTACCTTTGCAAGGTTGAGAGCAATCTGACCAACTGTTCCACAGTTTGGTACAACGGTTGCACTGCTGCCGTAAGTCCCTGCAGCGGGTGGTGAAAACCGGCAAGCGCATCATTGGTGCCAAGCTCCCCTCCATCAAAGATATCCAGCACAAGCACTGTTTGCGTAGAGCGCATGGCATTATCAAGGACCCCTCACACCCAAGCCATAAACTGTTAGTGGAGAGTGTGTGGCAGCAGGAACCCCTCACACCTGAGACATAAACTGTTCATGGAGAGTGTGTGGCATTATTAGGGACCCCTCACACCTGAACCATAAACTGTTAGTGGAGAGTGTGTGGCATTATCAGGGACCCCTCACACCTGAGACATAAACTGTTAGTGGAGAGTGTGTGGCATTATCAGGGACCCCTCACACCTGAGAAATAAACTGTTAGTGGAGAGTGTGTGGCATTATTAGGGACCCCTCACACCTGAACCATAAACTGTTAGTGGAGAGTGTGTGGCATTATCAGGGACCCCTCACACCCAAGCCATAAACTGTTAGTGGAGAGTGTGTGGCAGCAGGAACCCCTCACACCCAAGCCATAAACTGTTAGTGGAGAGTGTGTGGCATTATCAAGGACCCCTCACACCCAAGCCATAAACTGTTAGTGGAGAGTGTGTGGCATTATCAAGGACCCCTCACACCCGAGCCATAAACTGTTAGTGGAGAGTGTGTGGCATTATCAAGGACCCCTCACACCCAAGCCATAAACTGTTAGTGGAGAGTGTGTGGCATTATCAGGGACCCCTCACACCTGAGACATAAACTGTTAGTGGAGAGTGTGTGGTATTATTAGGGACCCCTCACACCTGAGAAATAAACTGTTAGTGGAGAGTGTGTGGCATTATCAGGGACCCCTCACACCTGAGAAATAAACTGTTAGTGGAGAGTGTGTGGCATTATCAGGGACCCCTCACACCCGAGCCATAAACTGTTAGTGGAGAGTGTGTGGCATTATCAGGAACCCCTCACACCCAAGCCATAAACTGTTAGTGGAGAGTGTGTGGCAGCAGGAACCCCTCACACCCAAGCCATAAACTGTTAGTGGAGAGTGTGTGGCATTATCACGGACCCCTCACACCCAAGCCATAAACTGTTAGTGGAGAGTGTGTGGCATTATCAGGGACCCCTCACACCCAAGCCATAAACTTGTAACACTTGAAGTGTTACAAATCTCTACTCACCCGCACCAGCAGGCTCGGGTACAGTTTCTTCCCTACTGCTGTTAACATACTGAACTCTAACTAACTAACCCTTTGGTAACCTTGCACTCACACTGCTACTTATTTACTTGATCTGACATTTGCACATTACATCCTGTGGTACTCCTCTTGCTACCTCTGGCCCTGCACACTGCTAGCCTATTTAATATATTAGCCTTTAGCACAATGCTTACCACATGTACTACCCGTTTACCACTTGTACAGATGTTCTCCGCTGGTGTGCCTTCTGCTACATTGTTGAACTGAATACCTGCACATTTACTTATCCATGTCAATTACACATCCTCACACTATACTGAATACCTGCACATTTACTTATCCATGTCAATTACACATCCTCACACTATATACTGAATACCTGCACATTTACTTATCCATGTCAATTACACATCCTCACACTATATACTGAATACCTGCACATTTACTTATCCATGTCAATTACACATCCTCACACTATACTGAATACTTGCACATTTACTTATCCATGTCAATTACACATCCTCACACTATACTGAATACCTGCACATTTACCTATCCATGTCAATTACACATCCTCACACTATACTGAATACCTGCACATTTACCTATCCATGTAAATTACACATCCTCACACTATACTGAATACCTGCACATTTACCTATCCATGTCATTTACACATCCTCACACTGTACTGAATACCTGCACATTTACTTATCCATGTCAATTACACATCCTCACACTATACTGAATACCTGCACATTTACTTATCCATGTCAATTACACATCCTCACACTATATACTGAATACCTGCACATTTACTTATCCATGTCAATTACACATCCTCACACTATACTGAATACCTGCACATTTACCTATCCATGTCAATTACACATCCTCACACTATACTGAATACCTGCACATTTACTTATCCATGTCAATTACACATCCTCACACTATATACTGAATACCTGCACATTTACTTATCCATGTCAATTACACATCCTCACACTATATACTGAATACCTGCACATTTACTTATCCATGTCAATTACACATCCTCACACTATATACTGAATACCTGCACATTTACTTATCCATGTCAATTACACATCCTCACACTATATACTGAATACCTGCACATTTACTTATCCATGTCAATTACACATCCTCACACTATACTGAATACCTGCACATTTACCTATCCATGTCAATTACACATCCTCACACTATACTGAATACCTGCACATTTACCTATCCATGTAAATTACACATCCTCACACTATACTGAATACCTGCACATTTACCTATCCATGTCATTTACACATCCTCACACTGTACTGAATACCTGCACATTTACTTATCCATGTCAATTACACATCCTCACACTATATACTGAATACCTCCACATTTACATATCCATGTCAATCACACATCCTCACACTATACTGAATACCTGCACATTTACCTATCCATGTAAATTACACATCCTCACACTATACTGAATACCTGCACATTTACCTATCCATGTCATTTACACATCCTCACACTGTACTGAATACCTGCACATTTACTTATCCATGTCAATTACACATCCTCACACTATATACTGAATACCTCCACATTTACATATCCATGTCAATCACACATCCTCACACTCTACTCCATATCTTTTTGCACTGCTTTTTTGCACTTCTGGTTGGGTGCAAACTGCATTCCGTTGTACTGTACTTGTATTGCTCAATGACAGTAAAGTTAAATCGAATCTATTGTCACGAATATCCAAGGTGTAGTGTAGAATAGAGCCAGGGGAGAGGGCATGAAAACACTTTCTATGGGAGGACCGCAGACCCCATAGATGTAACCAGCCCTGATAGCCACATAGGTGGCTCGTAACTGAAATAAGCACAGAGACGCATGTACTCCTCCTCAGGCGTCTCCGGCTTAAGCCATCCCCACTGCTCCGAGCGAACAGTCCAATCTCCAAGGAGAACTCCCACTGTCAAGGTCTGCTGGCTCATTTTTAACGGTCAGATATTCTGACACAAATATCCAAAGTGTAATATAGAAAAAAGCCTGGCACAAAGCAATTAATTCACGGTTGTGGTATTTTAATTAAAAACAAACACAACAATGAACAGAAGACAAACTATCAACTGAAATGGAAACAAAATGCGCTTCCACAAACTACAAAACAGTGACATATAATGCTACCCAACCAATACTAATCTACATACATACGCGACATTCAAATAATAACTGACAACTGACTGGTACATTTCTTTATTTTACAAGGAGTTGTCTTTATTAAATATCTATATTCAGAATTTGGTCACATTGACATGTTATATTTTCTATAATTTTTTTGGCCAACAGTTTGTATACAGATATTTTGTATACAGATATTTTATTCAGGGGATTCTGATGGTCTCCTATCATGTTTCAATTAAATCTTTTGTTCTCTGCAAAGTGCCTCTCTGAGTTAACAATGTCCAGTTAAATATTCTGTATTGGAGTGCATTAGGTGAGTCATGAATATGGTGTGTATTTTCATGGACAACCTACTTTTCTCACAGTAACCTGTGAAAATGTGTTGCTTTCATTACACACTGCAGTTTTCAAAATCAGATACATGTCTGATTTGTTTTCTACTAACTTGTGTGTCTTTATGATCTGCAAGCAAGCAATGTGTCTTTAATGTGCAGCTCGGTTTCCACATCATTCTGTGGGTAATGTCCAATAGTTAATCTCCCAGGTTCCAGAAGGATTTGAATAAACTTCTCTCGCTCTGTCTGTCTCTTCCTCTGTCTCTCCTCTATGATTCTTTCATCACTTTCCTCTGACTCCCTCTCTCACCGTATTTACTTCCTTCAATCGCTCCCTCTTCATTTTCTCTCTGTCTTCTCTCGCAGTCATTCCCTATCCCTACCCCTCTCTCCCCCACTGTCTCATTCCACTCCACCCCAAGCTGGCTCAGCAAACAGCAGTATAATCAACAGCAGCCAGTGGAGGGAGGTGAATATTATTCATGCCAAACAGAGGTGTGCAAATGTTGGCAGTCTGCCCTACAGCAACACATAATTTCCTGCTTGTTTTGATTAATAAAATGTGTCACCGGCTATTCGATTGACAAACTATTAATAAATAGGCGTCTGTGCTTCTTTTTGATCATATTTACCAAAACTGCACATGGGAACTGTTGTTTCAGAGGTTTGGGGGAAAGATTTGTTTTCTTATAAACAAGTGCACTTTAAAAAAAAAACATACAAACGAAGAAAGTAAGTAGATGTGTGTAGACGTGTGAGTGTAGATGTTAGTGTAGATGTGTGAGTGTAGATGTGTGAGTGTAGATATAAGCTGGTGCAACCGGAGCTTCTTCCTCCAAGTCCTATCAAATCCATCATCCCTCCTGGACATCCCGGACTATTTTGCGTTTTCAGTTTTCACACCTCGCTTGTTGTACTGTCATAAACTGACCCAGCCCAGCCAGAAGAGGACTGGTGATCCCTCAGAGCCTGGCTCCTCTCTAGGTTTCTTCCTAAATCTGACTTTCAGGGAGTTTTTCCTAGCCGCCGTGTGTCAACTTGTTCAACTTGTTGATGTTTGCTCTGTCGGATTCAGGCTGGTGATTGTAAAAGCACTTTGTGACAACTTTTGTTGTAAAAGGGCTTTATAAATAAATTTGATTGATTGATTGAGTGTAGATGTGTGAGTGTAGATATAAGTGTAGATGTGTGAGTGTAGATGTTAGTGTAGATGTGTGAGTGTAGATGTGTGAGTGTAGATATAAGTGAGTGTAGATGTGTGAGTGTAGATATAAGTGTAGATGTGTGAGTGTAGATGTGTGAGTATAGATGTGTGAGTGTAGATATATGTGAGTGTAAATGTGTGAGTGTAGATATATGTGAGTGTAGATGTGTGAGTGTAGATGTTAGTGTAGATGTGTGTGTAGACGTGTGAGTGTAGATGTTAGTGTAGATGTGTGAGTGTAGATGTGTGAGTGTAGATATAAGTGAGTGTAGATGTGTGAGTGTAGATATAAGTGAGTGTAGATGTGTGAGTGTAGATGTGTGAGTGTAGATATATGTGAGTGTAGATGTGTGAGTGTAGATATATGTGAGTTTAGATGTGTGAGTGTAGATGTTAGTGTAGATGTGTGAGTGTAGATATATGTGAGTGTAGATGTGTGAGTGTAGATATATGTGAGTGTAGATGTGTGAATGTAGATATATGTGAGTGTAGATGTGTGAGTGTAGATATATGTGAGTGTGTAGATGTGTGAGTGTAGATGTGTGTGAGTGTAGATGTGTGTGAGTGTAGATGTGTGTGAGTGTAGATGTGTGTGAGTGTAGATGTGTGTGAGTGTAGATGTGTGTGAGTGTAGATGTGTGTGAGTGTAGATGTGTGTGAGTGTAAATATGTGTGAGTGTAGATATATGTGAGTGTAGATGTGTGAGTGTAGATAAATGTGAGTGTAGATGTGTGAGTGTAAATGTGTGTGAGTGTAGATGTGTGTGAGTGTAGATGTGTGTGAGTGTAGATGTGTGTGAGTGTAGATATATGTGAGTGTAGATGTGTGAGTGTAGATATATGTGAGTGTAGATGTGTGAGTGTAGATATATGTGAGTGTAGATATATGTGAGTGTAGATGTGTGAGTGTAGATATATGTGAGTGTAGATGTGTGAGTGTAGATATATGTGAGTGTAGATGTGTGAGGGTATATGTTTCTGTGTAGATGTGTGAGTGCGCGTGCAGCCTCATCACCATGCAGCGGTCTGCCGTGACGTCACGTGCTTTTAAAGTGGCCCGCGCGCGCTCTCCTCAGCGCGAGAGAGAACAGACCAACGGTCCGCCGTCACCGAGCTGAGAGGCTTCAGTTAAATATTATCACACATATCTGAGGAAATTACACACATTTAACCTAACACCAAATCTCTATACAAGTCCGGAAAACATTGTTCTACATATTTGCTGCCTTGTTGTTAAATATTTTAGGTTAAACCTGCTATTACAAGCCCCGTTTTTCAATAAAAAAGGAGGCAAAAGATCCAAACCGCCGTGCGACATCCTTCACTTTCCAGTCATAGAATATCACATCTTCAACTGGTAAGTTTTCTTGTTTCTCTTATTCAGATTTCTGTTTTTACCCACTCGTTATTGCTTTGTCTTGCTTTTTTTCTCTACGGTACAATGTTTAGTGTCCAATAAGATGAACCAGTTTTGTTGCGGTTTTGCTACCTCAGCAGCTTGTTCAGAGACACTCAGTTAATTAACGTTTAAATGAGGAGCTCTGTTTCCTAATAAATACATAGATACATGTGATTGATAGGACTGTCAAACTGATGCTGTTTTCATATTCTGCACTATTATACATACTCGGTTCAGTTTAGTAGCTAGCTACTTTAAATCCCACAGAATGTGTCTTAGCCCGAATATTAATTGAAATGTTACGCATGATGTAATGCAAAGTAATTTGACTTTGCCTACAAATAGACTCCATTTTAAGGAAGGTTCCTCATGTTCCTCATAAGTCTCAATCCTAAGAGGTGCTGAGCAACATGAAGACCAGCCTGTCCTATATATGCGGGGTTGCCCAAAGCGGGGAACATGTTGGAAAGTGCTGTGCCTATACAATCATTGCTCTGTCCTTGTCTCCAGAAAGTAAATGGTCCTGTAGTTGTAGTTAACGTTGATTGAAACGGACAGAGAAGTCAAGTGTCCCCGTTATCAGGCGGGACAGTCGTCCTTCAAACCGGCCTGGGGGAGAAGCGCCATGGGGAATAGAATCACTATTGATTTTACTGCATCAGAAGAGTTTATAATGTGCTATATTCTGACGAACCGCTAGATGGCGTTGCAAGATAAAGACGTGGCAGTTCATCATTATTAGGAGTGAAAATCCATCAACAAACCAACCCTACAGTTGTTGACAAACAAGCAACTTGTAATATGACAAGAATTACCAAAAAAATGCATTCATGTTTTCCCCCCAAGGTTTCTTTCATAAGAAACAGCGCTTGGGAGATGAGAACATGCACATTCAGCATGTACCTCTATAATTATGAGGTTTTAGCTGACAAAAGAAAAAAGAAAGTCTTCTATCTGTTTTTTAAAAGGTATGTGAACATGAGCTAGGAGGCCAGTTTTGCCCTGTGGAATGGGATGAGCCATTCTAAATGGTTCAGGTTGATGAATTGTCAACAGACTTTTTAAGTCAAAATTATTTTTGTAATTATATTTGATTTAGTTTATTCGTCCTTAATAAATAAAGGTTAATTGAATATACAAAATGCTAAACGGACTAATAGTTATGTTTTATGTTTTATAGGTTTGTGAGATGATGTAGTGTAGAAAGGAAGATCATTTGTATAATATGTAGAAGATTGTTGTCCATGCCATGACAGGCCTTCAAGGTCTACTACGGTCTACTGTCTACAACCTCTACTTTCTGTATTGTCTCTACAGTATCTACTGTCTATTTTATTATGAAATGCCCGGGCCTGCCAGGTCTACAGTCTCTACTGTCTCTACTGTCTCTTTTATTATGAAATGCCAGGGCCTGCCAAGTCTACAGTCTCTACTGTCTCTACTTACTCCTTTATTATGAAATGCCCGGGCCTGCCAGGTCTACAGTCTCTACTGTCTCTACTGTCTCTACTGTCTCTACTGTCTCTTTTATTATGAAATGCCAGGGCCTGCCAGGTCTACAGTCTACTGTCTCTACTGTCTCTTTTAGTATGAAATGCCAGGGCCTGCCTGGTCTACAGTCTCTACAGTCTCTTTTATTATGAAATGCCAGGGCCTGCCTGGTCTACAGTCTCTACTGTCTCTTTTATTATGAAATGCCAGGGCCTGCCTGGTCTACAGTCTCTACTGTCTCTTTTATTATGAAATGCCAGGGCCTGCCTGGTCTACAGTCTCTACTGTCTCTACTTATAATAACATGCAACATGAAATACATGACATCTGTTCACTGCGTTTGTAAATTATTCTGTATTTCCGTGATTGTCCTTCTTACATATAACATGGCCTCATACATGCTCACACACACACACTGTGCACACTGCTAATAGGCAAAATTAGCATGGCTGGTTAGCTATAATCAAAAAAAAAAAATTTACTTTAATAACCTTATCCTTCAACATGCTGTGATAAGTAGGTAGCGTCCGGTTCATTCTCTGTGAGCTGCATTAAGGCAACCTGTCACCAACTCATTCATCAAAACTGCACTTTTGCTTTACAGTATTACAGTCATGCTGCTTTTGTTTTTTGACCTGGAGGAGATCAGAGCTTTTAGTTCAATGAAACAGATTTCTATTTAAAAAAGCATTCATTTCTTTTTTATTCTTTAAAAAAGTGACTGCTTAGTTCCTTGATGCTGATACTTCACAGTTGGCTTACAGGGAATGTCCGGACATGCATTCCTCTTTATAATGCAGCTACATGGATTGTAACCTCCTTCTTGCCCTTGCATGGCCTTCATAGTATGATTTGTTTTCCACAACATTACGTGTCAACATGTTTCTGTTCTGGTCTTTTAGGTCTGGGTGGTCATGTGGTCCTCTATTGACTCAGTGATGTTTGACAAATGATAATGCATACCCAATGATTACTAAAGAATATAACATAGAAATTTCTCTAACCACAACACAAATGGTTTGCACTTGTAATAGTTCAAATTATGGATCCCAGCTTTAACCCAAATAAGAATGCACAAAAATAAAAAAGATGTTTGCTGGACTTTTTTACATGCATTAAACAAAAGTATACACAATGTTTTTCTCTATGAAATTTTTACCCGAGGCTCTTGAGATCTTTCTTGTTTAGATACTTTTATCTTTACAACTCTTTGGGCTATTTATATAATTGACTTGCGCTTTTTTATGATTAATCTTAATCTGTTGGTGAATCTTTTTAAACTGCCACAGGAGTGTGTCTTGATATACAATATTAATTCCAAACACTTTTCAATCTGTGCAGTGAAAGCATTCTTTACCTCTCAAAGGATCAACCTGCTATTTTTTATATTCAAGGACTGCTCGTAATTGTATGTGTTCAATTGTTTGTGTTTAGTGGTAATTGTTTGAGTTCATGATTGGTCCGGTAGTAGTTGTATGCGTTAAAGAAAGGTTTGGTGGTTGTTGTATGAGTATAGGACAAATCTGGTAGTAGTTGTATGAGTTTAAGACAGGTTTGGTGGTGGTATGAGTTAAATACAGATTTGGTGATAGTTGTATGAGATTAAGAAAGGTTTGGTGGTTGTTGTATGAGTTTTAGACATGTTTGGTGGTAGTGTTATGAGATTAAGACAGGTTTGGTGGTAATTGTATGAGATCTAGACAGGTTTGGTGGTAGTGTTATGAGTTTAAGACAGATTTGGTGATAGTTGTATGAGATCTAGACAGATTTGGTGATAGTTGTATGAGATCTAGACAGGTTTGGTGGTTGTTGTATGAGTTTTAGACAGGTTTGGTGGTTGTTGTATGAGTTTTAGACAGGTTTGGTGGTTGTTGTATGAGTTTTAGACCACTCTGGCAGTAATGGAGCTAAACATTTGGAGCCCAGTACAGTACACTACCAGTCAACAAGCCACCAACCAACAAGCCTACCAGTCAGTCAGACACTCAGACAGCCTGTTAGTGACTCAGTCAAACAGCCACATTGTACATATGTTTTATATATACAAAATTTTTTGAATTTCATAGTATATGTAGAATGTGATATTACTGGGCAAAAATAAGTTTTTGGCTGTAGAATAACTTTAACTTGTAATAAACACAAAATTAAACTTACTGAAATTGATCTCGTAACTGTACAAACAATAATCCTGTACAAATAGAGTAGAAGTCTGGCATCAGAGAGGCCAAACAAAAGCTGTAAAATAGCTGAAAGCTTGAATTAAAAAAAACATGGATAAACGTTAGTGTGATCCATACCTTGAAGAGATAATATTACTGCATTTTTCAAAAGATATTGACCTTATCCCCAACTTATTTTATTCACACTTTACCCTGTGTTATATTACTTAAAAAAATATTCCAAATATAAGTGCCTTGTCCTTCACACAGAGGGTCAGGGTAACTATATATTGGAGTCCGGCATTCCTGCTGGGGAACCGCAAATAAGTCACACAACAGAACACATTTTTTTTCAAACTAACAGTTCAGACAGCAAGTGTGACTAAGAAAACAACATATTTTTTCAAACTCAAATGAGTGCAGATGACATAATAAAATTGTATGGTGAAAAAATATTTCACTATTTTGTAGATTGCAGGGTACAAATTCAAACCCACGTAGGGCGAGTGCAAATAGGTTATACACATGCCATTGTTGATGAGAAACATGTTTATGCCGAGCTGAACAATTGTCAATGTAACTACCTTTCCTGCCAGCCTGTGTAACGTCGCAGCCAAAGCTATATAGTATCAAACATCTAGTATCAAATATCTGGTATCAAATATCTAGTATCTAGTATCAAATATCTAGTATCAAATATCTAGTATCGAATTTATTGTATCAAATATCTAGCATGCCATTTACCCAGCCTTCATCCACCAAAT
Source organism: Dallia pectoralis (assembly GCA_029465975.1). Lineage (NCBI taxonomy): Eukaryota > Metazoa > Chordata > Actinopteri > Esociformes > Umbridae > Dallia > Dallia pectoralis. The sequence continues at coordinate 851,508 of CM055740.1, forward strand.
ATGTGATGACTTCAGCCGCCTGCCTGTCCTGAGGATAAATCCACTGGGACCATGGGTTAGGAGTCAGTCCACACACTGCTAACACACACACACCGCTAACACACACACACACCACTAACACACACCACACACCGCAAACACACACCACACAGACCACTAACACACACCACACACCGCTAACACAAACACACCACTAACACACACACCACTAACACACACCGCTAACACACACACCACTAACACACATCGCTAACACACACACCACTAACACACACCGCTAACGCACACACCGCTATCACACACATCGCTAACACACACACCACTAACACACGCCGCTAACGCACACACCGCTATCACACACCACACATCGCTAACACACACACCACTAACACACACCGCTAACGCACACACCGCTATCACACACCACACATCGCTAACACACACACCACTAACACACACCGCTAACGCACACACCGCTATCACACACCACACATCGCTAACACACACACCACTAACACACACCGCTAACGCACACACCGCTATCACACACCACACATCGCTAACACACACACCACTAACACACACCGCTAACGCACACACCGCTATCGCACACCACACATCGCTAACACACACACCACTAACACACGCCGCTAACGCACACACCGCTATCACACACCACACATCGCTAACAGACACACCACTAACACACACCGCTAACGCACACACCGCTATCACACACCACACACGCTAACACACACACCACTAACACACACCGCTAACGCACACACCGCTATCACACACCACACATCGCTAACACACACACCACTAACACACACCGCTAACGCACACACCGCTATCACACACCACACATCGCTAACACACACACCGCTAACACACACCACTAACACACACCACACACCGCTAACACACACCACACACCGCTAACACACACACACCACTAACACACACCACTAACACACACCATTAACACACACCACTAACACACACCACACACTGCTAACACACACACCACACACTGGTAACACACACCACAAGCACCACTAACACACACCACATTACAGTTTTTTACAACTGCTTCTCATTTTTTCAAAACTCTACACACAATTCCCAAAACTGCACACACAAAATGCAAAATGCCTAACATCTTCAAAATGAAACACTCCATTTAATATGCCATAAACACATGTCAGAATTAAGCATTTGCATCAAATGGCAAATACTGCTTTCATAATAGTACATTTTTTCATATACCATGTAAACACTGTTGTTCTAAATCTAAAGCTCTTTGGTCTTTCATAGGCTTATATCTACATTTAAATACAATGTTCTACAGTGAAAGTAATCTGATGAGAGGGGTAACAAGTACACTGTAAACACCAATGCAATGTAGAAACAGAACATATTTATTAGGCCAAACATTACTGTTGTATATAGCAGCATACAACAAAACCATAAACATATGTAAACCAAAAGTATATTCTTTAGAATACAGTAAAAACACAATTGTGTGTGACCTGGTGAATAAGTGCAGCATTTTGATTGGTTGTGTTTGGAAAAGGAAAGCAAGTCACTTCCCGTTAGATTGTTGTGTTTTAGGTAGAGAATTGTGTGTAGTGTTTTGAAAAAAGTGTTTTATGCAATTGACAATTGAGTCAAAGGCTGAGAAATAGCTTATGGTTTGGGATATTTTGTGTGTAGCTTTGTACTTTGAGTGAGAGGTTTCAAAAATTGTGTGACATGAAAAGATTATGTGTGTAAGCAGTTTCAAAAAACTGTAACACACTAAGCATGCTGAGCTGTTCTAACATACATTTAATGAGAAGCGAGCAGAAACGTCTTTGTCTCATTTTCTGAGCTGCTCCCAGAGAGTCACACTTGTCCTCCAGGCACACACATCCAAACACACACATCCAAGAACACACATCCAAGCACACGCATCCAAGCACACGCATCCAAGCACACACATCCAAGCACACGCATCCAAGCACACACATCCAAGCACACACATCCAAGCACACACATCCAAGCACACACATCCAAGCACACACATCCAAGCACACACATCCAAGCACACACATGAGGGGTTTGTCCAGTCCTTCTCAATCCACCTAGGGGCTGCCGGCTACAATAGTCTGATGGTGTATGCACTTTACAGTCTAGTAAACCTTTTCAGCAGGAGGCTTGGTGTGGGGATCAATCAATACATTTAATTAGGACTGATTAATGAAGAAGGGTTTGTTGCTTCCAATTCCCAAGGACAACATGTATTGACATCCTGGGTGGATGCATGGCTTTGTATGGGATGAATGTGTGTGTGTGTGTTGATTTCCTGACTGACAATTACTGTATTTCTATGAAATAATCAGTTCACACCAGAGAGTATTAAAGATATTTAAATTACTTAATTAATTTTTTCCAGAGCTCCAGGTGAGTAATACAATACCCAGCATTCAGTTAGGGTTAGAACACACAGAACACACTGGTCCTGTGTTTAAAGCAAAGTGTTTAACACTGGTAAATGATTGCAGGTTGATTCATTTAAAGTGCTGAACACATGTTGTATATTTACCGTAAATATTAAGTCTTGCAGATTTTTATATAATTCCTTCATGATATTGACCTCTAATAATTAAAAGTGCATATTAAAAGTGCATAGATATATGTTTGAATGTGGTATGTGAACATTACTTCCACTGCTGTTCGACAATATGCTGCTCCTTTTTTAGATGATGTTTTGCTCTCAATATCATAGATTTAGTTTGCAGTATTAATGCTATTGGTTCATTCTCTTTGAACCATAAGTAACATATAAAACTTGCCTTCTTTTGACTAGATTAGTACCTGGAGCATCACAATTCTGAGTTTGATTACAAGCTCAAAATCGCCAGAAACATAGAACTTTATTCTGAAATGAAAGCTATTCTATTTGAGAAATTGTCAAGAAACTAAAGATCTCATACAATGATGTGTGCTGCATTCATCATAGAACAGTGCAAACTGTTCTATGCTAAGTGTCTACTTTGAGAAACAGATACCTCACAGGTCCTTAACCTCAGCTTTATTAAATAGTACCCGCAAAACACAAGTCCCAAAGTCAACAGTGTAGAGGCAACTTTGGGAATCTGGTCTTCTAGGCTGAGTTGCAAAGAAAAATCCATATCTCAGAACGGTAAAAAATGTGATGGTCAATGTGTGCTTTGGCGGTGTTAATGTAAGAGATTTGTACAGGGTAAAAGGGATCTTTAATTTGACTCCCTTTTGCAACGCCTTTCCAATTCTGGTGGACTGCACTTGATTGGATTGGAGCTACAACAATCCTGTACAGGACTGTAGGGCAGTGTATTATGCCAATGAATACTGCTGTTGACCAGGACCTGCACAGTTAGGGTACTACTGTATTATGCCAATGCATTCTGCTGTTGACCAGGACCTGCACAGTCAGGGTACTACTGTATTATGCCAATGCATTCTGCTGTTGACCAGGACCTGCACAGTTAGGGTACTACTGTATTATGCCAATGCATTCTGCTGTTGACCAGGACCTGCACAGTCAGGGTACTACTGTATTATGCCAATGCATTCTGCTGTTGACCAGGACCTGCACAGGCGTGGCTCTACTGCAGGACACTACAGAGAGTAACAGGCTAGTTGGCTAGCAGACAATTTCTTCAGCAGTATGACTGACTTTCAGCATCTTAAAGCAACACCCATTGCTGCAAGGCAACTAGTTCCATTTTTGACACATGCACTAACTAGATTATGTTTTTTTGTTGCTGAAACGGCATTGAATGTTGAACTAACAGCCTGGAGCCATTGTAACAACTGTATTAGCAGATGTTAATGAAAAATATCACAATATGAGTCTGGTGCCCCTGAACTTTTCAGGGGCAAAATCTATATTTTTGGTCTTATTTACATTTCCTTAACCCCCGGGGAATGCAGAAGGCAGTTTGAATAATAAAAGCACCGTCACTAGCAACTATTACAATGCTTTGTCCACCAGGGACATCCAGTGGGCTAGAAGGGTGTTGGAGCATGTTGGTTTTATTTTCAATTACAGCTGGTTTACATTTGGGTTTACTTAAACTATCATGACTGTTAGAGATTATGTGTGTATAAAAGTCACTGGATCTGGAATGCACATTTGTTGGTTATTATTTCCAGTTCACATTTAAGATAGAGGTGAGTGTTGTATTTAAAGTGTTGCTATTGAGTAAATGTAAGTGGCTGGATATCCGCATTTTCATTTCAGTTCACGGTTTGTTTTGTGTTTGATACATTAGCGAACAGATTAACCTGGCTATGCACATGGCTTTCCTATACTACAGCTCCCGCGATTGTGACACGCTAGCGAGTTGTGTTCAGAATCGAAACAGTGTTTTCAGACAATGTTGTCAGTTTAATGTTTTACATACTGTAGCTGTCTTTCTTGAAACATAAAGATGTTCATCAGAAATATTTGTTAGCATCAAACTGACAAATGCCGAAATGGGTTTTCTCAGAAAGGTGGCTGGCCTCTCCCTTAGGGATAGGGTGAGAAGCTCAGTCATCCGAGAGGAACTCGGAGTAGAGCCGCTGCTCCTTTGCATAGAAAGGAGCCAGTTGAGGTGGTTCGGGCATCTTGTAAGAATGCCACCTGGGCGCCTCCCTAGAGAGGTGTTCCAGGCACGTCCAGCTGGGAGGAGACCTCGGGGAAGACCCAGGACTAGGTGGAGAGATTATATCTCCACACTGGCCTGGGAACGCCTCGGGATTCCCCAGTCAGAGCTGGCTAATGTTGCCCGGGAAAGGGAAGTTTGGGGTCCCCTGCTAGAGCTGCTACCCCCGCGACCCGACCCCGGATAAGCGGTTGAAGATGAGATGAGATGAGAAACTGACAAATGCATTCCCAATCGCTGTCTGCAGACACCTGTTGAAGTCACAAAATCGTAATAATCAAAATTGGATATGTGACTGGATCAAATATAGTCCCTGATCCAAAATAAAATAACAAAATCTGTGATTCCGGTGTTTGATGAAACTGTTACGGTGGGCAACAGCTCAATAAATGCTTTAACAGCAATTCACATGTAAAAACATCCTTAGAGGCTCACGTTTAAGATGCTAGAAAACCTCTGCAAACATACAATGGAGTAATGAAAGCTAGTAAAGTATAGTAAAATGGTTTATTTATTACCTGTCAGTTGTTCGGTATGTGTCTCCAACAGAAATATTCCTGTTGTCTTAAGGCACATTCAAGATCTGAATATCAAGGGAGGGAATTTGGCATCCAGGCAATGAATAGCTCAATAGGGTATGCAGAAAAGCAATGCCAGGGTTCAGCTAATTTGTATTTCTTTTTACTATGTGTTTCATCAGTTGAGGTTCATATGATAATATATTTATAGGATACCTAATTAGTTTCGCTTAGGCCGTGTTTCTACTGTGATACAATTATTTTATTAGCATTATTTGTTTTTAATGGTTTTGGAGTTAATTGATCAGAACTACGTTGTCAATACAACGGATGGCCCGCTCATAGGTTCACAAGTGAAACCCTCTATAGTTGTTTGTTAAGGTAAGGTCGCTAGGTTAAGTTTAAGTTTAATTTATTGACAAGTATTTTAACACTGTTGTTGTGTAAAAGGTATCTCTTATGATATTTTACAAAAAACTTGGTTATAAATAAAAAATCTTGTAGACCAATTAAAAAACTTCTGTAGGTCATTAAGAAAAACTCTTGTAGGTCATTAAGATTAACTCTTATTGCCTGACAGCAGCAGCCAACAGCATTGATGTCGGTCAGCAGGGACTGAGCAGAGAAAACGCTAGTGATCAAACACATGCTCACACTCCCCCCACACACACACTCACCCCCCCTCCCACACACACACACGCAGCCAGAGGGTATGGAGCCTATAATAATTACAGGAGACACCCACATTACAAGGTATCTCTATTAGCATGACAAATCTCAACATAGAGTTCTCTACTAAAATGTACAGGTGTCTGGAAGCCTGATTTGTCCAACACTGTGTAAATGGATCCTCCTTTATGTGTAATAGGTATGCACACACACACACACATACATACACCAATATTACACCAATAGACACACACAGAGACACACTGACACAGACAGACAGCAGACATACACCCATAGACACACACAGACAGACACACACACGCAGAGACACACTGACATAGACAGACAGCAGACATACACCCATAGACCCACACAGACACAGACAGACACACACACACACACACAGACACACTGACATAGACAGACAGCAGACATACACCCATAGACACACACAGACACAGACAGACACACACACACACACACACACACACACAGAGACACACTGACATAGACAGACAGCAGACATACACCCATAGACACACACAGACACAGACAGACACACACACACACACACACACACAGAGACACACTGACATAGACAGACAGCAGACATACACCCATAGACACACACAGACACAGACACACACACACACACACACACACACACACACACACACACACACACACACACACACACACACACACACAGAGACACACTGACATAGACAGACAGCAGACATACACCCACAGACACACACAGACACACACAGACACATGCGGACATACACCCACTACACATGCAGAGCAGTGCTGAGCATGCTTGGGCCTGCTGACAAACAGTTATTGAGAAGTGAGGTGAAATGTTTTTGTCTCCTTCTCTAATCTGTTCCAAAGTGAAGTGTGTCATCCAACAGCACACATTAGGGGTTTGTCCATTTCTCTGGAAACCTCATCCAGGCAGCTGCTGCAATCATTGGTTACCTCTGAAGCTCCCTCTCAATGGTGAGCTGTACTAATGTCTTTGAAAAAACATTATTTTTTGGGTCAGTCTAATTGACAATTCATTTTTTTGTTGCTTTGGTTCAATTATCAATAGTTTGCTGCAGTCTTCCAAGTACCTAACTTGTAAATCATTAGTTTTTTTAATTTGCTAACATTTCAAAAGTGAAGTCACATTGGTAAAACTCTTTGACCAAAACAAAACAGAAGTGTATATGGACAAAACTGTGAATCATTTTTAGTTGCTTGCACAATTACCACAATGTCAGAATGACATGACCTGCTTCACCACATGTTAGACTGTATATTTGCAAAACATGTTTTAAAATTGTAAAAGTTTCCAAAACTGTACAAAAAACACATTCAAAACAGAATGATGGCAAATGTTGTGAATTTTTGCTGTAACTAGGTTGGAACGTATAGAAAAGTATTCCAAAAACAGTTGATTAGAAGTGGAATAGAAGTTAAACCATTTTGGTTATTTATTATATGCAAAGCTAGAGACAAACATACAGGCTATTGAAGCAAACTGTTGAATTTCTTATTCATTCTTGTTACATATTCTCAGGGTTGGGTAGTTATTGAGTACAAGTAATCCATAAGTCTACTGTGATGATTGCAGTCATTTTTTGTGTTGTCCTGTTCTGCCCTCTCCAGGTCTTTGATTTTCCCTCACGCCCATATTTAGTCCTTCCTGTCAGCCCTCAATCAGCTATGCAATCATGAACACCTGTTTCCCCTCACCTGTGTCTTGTTATCTGTTGTTAACCTATGTTTTTAGTTTGGTCCTTTGGTTTTAGTCTCTGTGGTTCCTTGTCGGTGTTAGCTTTGTTAGTGTTGCTAACTAAGCACTGGTGTGTGTAATTAAAATAACACAACCGGAACTACTGTATGCACCCCGCTGAAATCCCAGAGTTGGAACCTAGTGTCCACCACTCGTGACCACAACTCGTGACCACCACTCGTGACAAAAATATTGTAATCAGATTAAATATACTTGAAAATAAATATGATTACTTCTTGGATTACGTTTAAAATTGAACAAGTCATATTATTTCAATATTTTACTATAGTTACTAGGGATGCACCGATGCATCGGCTGAACATCGGTAACGGCCGATATTTGCCTCGTTATGAACGCTGTGCTCAGGAGCAGTGTTGGGAGTAACGGCGTTTAAGTATAACGGCGTTACTAACGGAGTTACTTTTTCAGTAACGGAGTAATCTAATTAATTACTGTTTCCATCGTTACAACGCCGTTATCTTTACTGAAATCGAAAGTGTCGCGTTACTACAATTTGGTTGAATGAACCGCGAGGTGTCATGCTTTGGCTACACAACAACTGCAGCTGGGGTGGGGATGATGACGCCGTTGCAAATGCGATGATGATTGGCTCGGTGGGCGGTGCCTTGCTCACACTGTCTCGCTGCACGCACTCCGACTACCACTAAACAAGACAGCGTTAGCGACAATGGCGACGAGCCAGGGAAGTTCAAAAATAGCGGTGTCAAACTGGAAGTATCGGCACTATGCTACTTCTCGCTCATTGAAGGCAAGAATGTTTATGTTACATGCACGCTATGCCCACATTGCCCACGGAAAAAGACGTTATCCACGTCTGCCTCAAGCAAAGATTTTCCTATAAGTTCCTATAGAGATTCTTTTTACCCAGGTTTTTGTGTCTTAAATTTGCACTTGAATTTTTTTTTGGAGAGCTTGCTGGAACAAAAGCGGGCACTTGCTACATATGCTGACTACGACATCCCGGCCACTCTCAGTGCGCACCAGTGGCAATTAATTAAAAATTTTATAACACTCCTCTCCCCATTTGAACAATTGACGAGAGAAGTTAGCTCATCAGAAGCATCAGCTGCAGATGTCATCCCCTCCGTGACAGCCCTGAGACGGCAGTGTTCGACATAACCGATGGCCCGGGGCCAGTAAAAAAGTATGTCGGACAAGTAGATTGGCTTGTTTATATCAGGGCTTGAATTTCGGTGCGGGATTGCGGGGATTGCGCATAATTTAAACCATTCCCGCAAGGTTACTTTTTATAGTGCGAGATTCCCGCACAAATATATTTGCTTAATCTCAGACCGAAGTAAAGTTGGTTGGATATTCGATATTGGATATTCAACGGATATTTTTTCCCGAAAGCAGCCACACTACACCTGGGTGATCCTCGGACAGAAACCTCCGTGTGCTTATAGTTAGGGACCGTCAATAAAGTACAAGAGCCGAAAGACTTGTATGTTTCCGTGGCACAAAAGAAGGAATACATAATAAAAAATAAAAAAACATCGGCATCGGCCAAATTGTTATGTTAAACATCGGTATCGTTATCGGTCCAGAATTTCCCAATCGGTGCATCCCTATTAGTTACTTTAGCTACCTAGATAAGGTTACTTTGCATATTGTGGATATAAATACTGATGTTATATGTTGTAGGTTGATCATAACTGTAGACATACACTACACTGTAGTTTAAAACTTTTGTTAAAAATTAGGGATGCACCGAATATTCGGCCACCGAAAATTTTCGCTTTTCGGCCGAAATACTTTTATCACCGAAACAATACGGCCGAAATATGTTGTGATCTATTCGGATCCTCTGCACTTCATCGCGACTGTACTTGATCCGCGTTATAAAGACCATTACTTGGATGCAGAAATAAAGCAGCGCGCACGAGAAATGATCCAGGCGGCGATGGATGCGGAGAACCCGCGTGGAGACGGAGCAATAGCGCACGGAGCAGTAGAGCACGGAGCAGCAGCGCACGGAGCAGCAGCGCACGGAGATCAGAGCGCAGAAAAAATGACTCGTCTCTCTGCACTAGATGAGGAGCATGCACTCTCGTTGTCTGATATGTTCCGTGAAATCCTGCAAGAAAGTGCCTCACATGGGCGTAGGTTTAGGGGGGGACGCTGGGGACATGTCCCCAACAACATTTTAACATGACTAAATTGTCCCCACTAATATTTTAGCGAACTCCGTTATGAGTTTGTGAAGCGATTTGGGTCAATTCCGACCGCAGAGCCAGGGGGACGGTACTAGAAACGCCGTAATTTGATTGGCTAAAAAACCTAGGGGAGGGGAGTTATCTGACACGCTATAAGTACACAGGAGAGTGACTGAAGACAACAGTAAAGTTACCAGTGCTTTCTGTTAATACATACCCCATATGTTAGAATCTTACAGTCACAATAAACAGAGGAAATGTTTCCTGTGTATATTTTGCTTATGTAATGTGGCCTATTTGGGATATCCCATTAGTAGGGGCGGAGTAGTGGCACCACCAGGGTCGCTACAATATATTGAATCTGACAAACAGCATTACCATCTAAAAGTTGATTACTACATAATGATTTTTGTCTGCACATGGATAGGCCTATGCTAGTTAAACTTTAGAGTAGTATAAAAGCAACAGGCTATTGTCTCAACTAAACGCAAAAATAATCACATTATTCTCAGTAAAAGTTCACTTGCCGGAGGGGGGGGGGAGATGTCCCCACCCAAGCTGAGACCAAACCTACGCCCTTGGTGCCTCATATCCATAAATGCAATGGTACTAATAATTGGAATAATTTATTTCGGTGTTTCGGTTTTCGGTCTTGGTTTCCTCTTTTTCGGTTTTCGGTTTCGGCCAAGAATTTTCATTTCGGTGCATCCCTATTAAAAATACTAGATAACTTGCATATCACAACATTTATTAAAAAAAATAATAATATTGAGATGTGATCAAACACAGCAGACCTAAACACAGCAGACCATACAGACACATGATTCATATAAAAACACAGGTGAAGAGCAAGTAACCAGTGGAGCATAATAATACTGTCAACAAAATAGTAATAAAAAGTAACACTAATGATTATTTTTTTTTCATTAAATTATTTTTGACAAAACATTTCTAGCAAGTAATTGATAATTCTGTAGCTTCGCTCCTTCCTGAATGAGAACTTTATTTTAAATGCAATTAAATCTAGTTTTAGACTTCATCATAGCACTGTTACTGCCTATATAGTTATGAATTATATTGTTAATGCTCTGGATGCTAAATTGACCTGTGCTGCATTGTTCATTGACTTTTCTAAGGCCTTTGACACTGTTGACTCTGTATCTTGCTGAAGATATTGTCATCAATAGGCCTTAGTCCTGCTGCATGTTCCTTGTTTTATAACTATATTACCGACTAAATGCAATCTATTGTGCTGGATGGAGTTAGTTCTGATAGTCTGGACACACACAGAGGTGTACCTCAGGGATCTATTGTGCTGGATGGAGTTATGGCTGATAGTCTGGACACATACAGAGGTGTACCTAAGAGATCTATTGTGCTGGATGGAGTTAGGTCTGATAGTCTGGATGTAGACGGAGGTGTACCTCAGGGATCTATTGTGTTGGAAGGAGTTAGGTCTGATAGTCTTGACACACACATAGGTGTACCTCAGGGATCCATCCTAGGACCGGTTCTTTACACTATATACATTAATGATATTGTGAAATCTGTAAATAATTCCACGTTCCACCTTTCTGCTGATGACACCATTCTCTATGCTTGTGCTCCAACAATCAATGCTGCTTTGGCCAGTCTACAGTCTGACTTTAATAATATGCAGATGGTACTTTAAAATGTAAAGCTTGTACTTAGCAAAACCAATTACATGCTTTTTTAAAATTCCTGTCAGTTGATTTCACCAGAGTTACAGCTTCACTCTTTGGATGGTTCTATAATTGAACGGGTCCCCTCATACAAATACATTGAAACCCCAAATGAGGCGTTCCTTGCAGAATTAAGCCAATATCAATTATTTATAAATACCCCAAAACGAGCAATCACATTTAACAATCACTTAATGACAAGCCACACTCTCTACCATTACAAAGCCCAGCCATGCCAAGAAATTATTTTTAAAAAGTCTCTTCAAGTTAGTACTGAGAAGTTCACAAACCACTGACAGTACAAAAATAAAAAAAACATAAAAAATCACAGACAATTCACCAACGATATGACTAACATGACTGATAAAAAGGTGAGAAGTCTGAGCAAGATATTGCCAATGTACAGACTCAACAAGTACAACACCACTCACAGACTAGAACCACCTTCCTTTCCGAAATATTGGGTAACATACTGTCGCCATATTTCTTCTCTTTTTTGTTTTTGTTTTTGGAAACCCGATTTTTCTTTAGAAAGCATTCGCACTCCCTGGGAATTCACTGCTATTAAGTGCTGTTTCCAGATTTGGGTTCTGGACCAAAACATTTGATATGGAGGAGGCTGCGCAATGCGCATAACTTAGGCCAAAGGAAATAGCATTGGTGGATAGATTAATAATGAATGTTTTTTAGGGCACTTGTCAGTCATGGGTCATTAGAATCGGATTTAATCAAACTGGAATTCCGAGTGGTCATTGGTCAGCAACATGTCAGCTGACACCTGGAATCCATCTTATCACAATATCAGATTTCATACTGACTATGTAGTCATCAGCTACTCAGATGTGCTAATAGTCTTACTTGCATGCGGGAGTGAACCCTATGGAGATTGCTAATAATTATATTATGGTGCTTTTTAATTTTTATTGTATTCACGATCATGTGATGGTTTGCGCAATCTCAGAGGGGCAGAACCTGCCAAGATCAGTAAAAGCATTTTGCATTTTCTATTTGAACCAAAATCTCATTATTGATAAAAGCTGTTAGTAAAGCTGTTAGTAAAGCTGTTGGTAAAGATGTTTGTAAAGCCGTTGGTAAAGCCGTTGGTAAAGATGTTGGTAAAGCTGTTGGTAAAGATGTTTGTAAAGCTGTTAGTAAAGCTGTTGGTAAAGCTGTTGGTAAAGCTGTTGGTAGAGCTGTTGGTAAAGCTGTTGGTAAAGCTGTTAGTAAAGCTGTTGGTAAAGCTGTTGGTAAGGCTGTTGGTAAAGCTGTTGGTAAAGATGTTAGGAAAGCTGTTGGTAAAGCTGTTGATAAAGCTGTTAGTAAAGCTGTTGGTAAGCTGTTAGTAAAGCTGTTAATAAAGCTGTTGGTAAAGATGTTAGTAAAGCTGTTAGTTAAGCTGTAGGTAAAGCTGTTGGTAAAGCTGTTGGTAAAGCTGTTTGTAAAGCTGTTAGTAAAGCTGTTTGTAAAGCTGTTAGTATAGCTGTTTGTAAAGCTGTTAGTAAAGCTGTTAGTAAATACATCTTTGACATTTGTCAGACTACTGTAATTTTATGAATACTTTGACAATTGAAGTTTCCCCACTATCCATGTCAATGCATTTGTTGAATTTATCTGAATAGACAGGCAGAAATAGAGATAGATGAAGAGATAGATAGAGAGATGGAAAAAGAAAGTGCCAGAACTCAGCTCTCCTCCACCTCCTCCACCTCCTTTACCTCTGCTCAGGTTCTGATTAATGCACTCATCAGTTATTTTCCTGTTTGTCCTAACGACACAAGCCAACTCCTCCAGGGACTCCTCTGACTTTACCAAATACTGCTGATTCATCTGTCCTGTACACATCTGATACTGTTTCTCCTGTCCATCTGTCCTGTACACATCTGATACTGTTTCTCCTGTCCATCTGTCCTGTACACATCTGATACTGTTTCTCCTGTCCATCTGTCCTGTACACATCTGATACTGTTTCTCCTGATTCATCTGTCCTGTACACATCTGATACTGTTTCTCCTGTCCATCTGTCCTGTACACATCTGATACTGTTTCTCCTGATTCATCTGTCCTGTACACATCTGATACTGTTTCTCCTGATTCATCTGTCCTGTACACATCTGATACTGTTTCTCCTGATTCATCTGTCCTGTACACATTTGATACTGTTTCTCCTGATTCATCTGTCCTGTACACATCTGACACTGTTTCTCCTGATTCATCTGTCCTGTACACATCTGATACTGTTTCTCCTGATTCATCTGTCCTGTACACATCTGATACTGTTTCTCCTGTCCATCTGTCCTGTACACATCTGATACTGTTTCTCCTGATTCATCTGTCCTGTACACATCTGATGCTATGTCTCCTGATTCATGTTGATCTTGTGTTGTAGGGGTGTTATAGTAGCGTTATAGTACTGTTATAGTACTGTTATAGTAGTGTTATAGTAGCGTTATAGTAGCATTATAGTAGCGTTATAGTAGCGTTATAGTAGCGTTATAGTAGTGTTATAGTAGCGTTATAGTAGCGTTATAGTAGCGTTATATTAGCGTTATAGTAGCGTTATAGTAGTGTTATAGTAGCGTTATAGTAGCGTTATAGTAGTGTTATAGTAGCGTTATAGTAGCGTTATAGTAGCGTTATATTAGCGTTATAGTAGCGTTATAGTAGCGTTATAGTAGCGTTATGGTAGCATTATAGTAGCGTTATAGTAGCGTTATAGTAACATTATAGTAGCGTTATAGTAGCATTATAGTAGCGTTATAGTAGCATTATAGTAGTGTTTAGGGCAAGCATCATTCGTCATAATAACTTATATTTAAGTCACAGTGGTGTCTGTGTACAGTGAAAACAGTAAACAGATGTGTGTGCGTTTGTTAATTTTTGTCACCAGTTCTGTAACATTGAAATTGCATAAATGTTCACAGCTCAGTTGTAATTCCCTCATTATTTCCACCTTGATTATCTGTTATGAGGCTGCAGACACTGCTTCTCCTTAACCTGACTCAAGCAAAATGCCAAACTGGACTGACAAGCTTTCTTATTGACAGCAGCTGACAATCAATCTTTCATTATGTTATGAAGTTCTGCGCAACAATGGCATAGAATTAATTTATTCCTAACTGGACAAAGGAATCCAGACTCCTTTTACTAAAGTTCTGGGCCATTTAGCTTCTCTATTGTGTAAAGCAGAGAGGGCTGTTTACAGGAATGAAAAGCCAAGTGGTGAATGGTGAATGTTTTTAAGAATTTACCTGCAAAATCAAGCTACAGAAGGTAGCTACAAAGTTGTGCAGTGCACAACATAGAAAACCATTTACTGATGGGAAATATATCACAGAGGCTTTCCTCAGTAGCAATATATCACAGAGGCTTTCCTCAGTAGTAATATATTGTGGAGGCTTGATGGATTGTCTAAGACACAATCATCTTAAGCAAACTGCAGCGTTCATAAATGCTCCTGGGTTTAGTTCGGTTCCCGATAAGTGTCGACATGAATGCCATTCAACCTCTAGCAATATATGCAACTGATCAAAAGAATAACATTCAGAAATGAAGTTCTAGCATGTTTACGAAATGTTGGTCTATTAAAGCCACTAACATAGTAACAATGCAGGCTGACAATGTGCCAGTTGTGTGCTTTAAAATAACTGGTGCATGTAGGCAGGCCTAGATATACTGGGGTGGCAATAAGCTGACTGCTCTTCTTTTTCTTACTTTTAGTAAGAGTGTTTTGCTCCCTGCCATCATCTCAGGCTGGGACACTGCAGAAGCGCTGTCTGCCACTCCTGGCAGGCAGGGGGCGCTGACTGCCGCATCAGGCTCCTTTAGGGTGCTTCATGGGTACTCCAGTGCTCAGTCTTTTGGGAGACTGTAGAACCGATGTTGTTGGCCCTGATAGCTGCATTGGTGGCTCCTAGCCAAAGTAAGCACGGAGGTGCCTGTATTCTTCCTCTAGCGTCTCTGGCTTTGACCATTCCCACAGCTCTGTGCGGCTCTGCTGGCTCACGTTTAGGCTTGGCGTTCTGTCACGGTACCTTAGATGTAGTGCAGGGAAATGAGCCATTCACAAAGCAGCATCGGGTTTGTGGTATTTATTATACAAACAGGAAAAGAAACACAAAGCACCAGCGGAAAACATTCACTGAATGAAAGAAAACTGGTGTATAGAGCGACTTAATACAAACATAAAACGGCGGAATATATAACTGAACACTCACCATATAAACTGAAACGTAACGTACAAATAATGCCAAGCACCATGCAACGAAACATAAATAGGAATCTGCTCACACATGTGGATATTGTTCCCTTGCACTATTCAGATACACATAACACATCCTCTATTTACCCATTACATATACCAACTAGGCATGGTCTCTTGTCGGACTGTTCGTGTTGTGTGTTTTGCTCTGTTTGCACTGTTCATGTACGTTTTACAATGTGTCTTCTAACAGTCAGATGTTATGCTACTAGAACACAGTAGGAACTAACAGTCAGATGTTATGCTACTAGAACACAGTAGGAACTAACAGTCAGGTGTTATGCTACTAGAACACAGTAGGGACTAACAGTCAGATGTTATGCTACTAGAACACAGTAGGAACTAACAGTCTAAAATGGAAAATATATGGATGTGCCCTTGAGCAAGGTACTTAACTCTCATCGCTCCAGTAAGTGGCTCTGGTTCAGAACGTCTGTTAAATGTAAATGGTTTCAATGCGGAGCGTATATCATTATGATACTTTTTAACACAGTTGTTGACAGGTTGTGGTTTTGTGAAACACATTTGGGTGATTCTCACGAAATCCAGATTTAGAAGGTGTCCAGCATCAGAATTTTTAAAATGCCCTTGAAGCCAATTTTCTTTTTGCACATATAAGATTAAGGTCGGAACTTACTTTAACCATTATTTTTAGAAGATTAAAAAAATATTTCCTGTATAATTATTTACATTTTTTAGATGAAGTCCATAAAAAATTATCATTACCGCAACATGACATTACATTAAATATATGGTTAGAAAATTGTATTTTTGGCTAATGTTAAAGTAGACTTTTATTTCTCATGCTCAAAGCTATGTAAAACTCTGGAGAGATTACTTTTTCGTATTTATTATTTTTAGTAATTTCCTTATTTTCTCTCATTACCGAAACATACGTGATGATTTACAATTTCTTTTATTTAATTGCTTTACTAATAGATAACATACACGTTTGTTATGTAGCAGACCTTAAATAAGTAGTGTTATATAAAACGTTTATACATTTTAAAACAAAATATGATTATCTTATTATCACTTAATTGGTAAAAAGATACATGTTGCGGTAATGAAAATGCCATTTCGGTAATGAGGATCATTGTTTCGGAAATGAGATTTAGCTCACAAATTCACTGTTGACAAAGGGGTTTGATGCCTACATATTTAAAACACATACAATTTTTTAAAGAACATTTATTTCCCTCGTCATTATTCACATTATATTTTTCCCTATTATCACCCTGTCCCCTGACCTCTCTCCCTATTATCACCCAGTCCCCTGACCTCTCTCTCCTTTCCCTATTATCACCCTGTCCCCTGACCTCTCTCTCCTTTCCCTATTATCACCCTGCCCCTGACCTCTCTCTCCCTATTATCACCCTGTCCTCTGACCTCTCTCTTTCCCTATTATCACCCTGTCCCCTGACCTCTCTCCCTATTATCACCCAGTCCCCTGACCTCTCTCTCCTTTCCCTATTATCACCCTGTCCCCTGACCTCTCTCTTTCCCTATTATCACCCTGTCCCCTGACCTCTCTCTTTCCCTATTATCACCCTGACCCCTGACCTCTCTCCCTATTATCACCCTGTCCCCTGACCTCTCTCTCTCTCCCTATTATCACCCTGTCCCCTGACCTCTCTCTTTCCCTATTATCACCCTGTCCCCTGACCTCTCTCTTTCCCTATTATCACCCTGTCCCCTGACCTCTCTCTCCTTTCCCTATTATCACCCTGACCCCTGACCTCTCTCTCTCCTTTCCCTATTATCACCCTGACCCCTGACCTCTCTCTCCTTTCCCTATTATCACCCTGACCCCTGACATTTCTCTCCTTTCCCTATTATCACCCAGTCCCCTGACCTCTCTCTCCTTTCCCTATTATCACCCTGACCCCTGACCTCTCTCTCTCTCCTTTCCCTATTATCACCCTGACCCCTGACCTCTCTCTCTCCTTTCCCTCTTATCACCCTGTCCCCTGACCTCTCTCCTTTCCCTATTATCACCCTGACCCCTGACCTCTCTCCTTTCCCTATTATCACCCAGTCCCCTGACCTCTCTCTCCCCTTTCCCTATTATCACCCTGACCCCTGACCTCTCTCTCTCTCCTTTCCCTATTATCACCCTGACCCCTGACCTCTCTCTCTCCTTTCCCTCTTATCACCCTGTCCCCTGACCTCTCTCCTTTCCCTATTATCACCCTGTCCCCTGACCTCTCCCTCTCCTTTCCCTATTATCACCCTGTCCCCTGACCTCTCTCCTTTCCCTATTATCACCCTGACCCCTGACCTCTCTCCTTTCCCTATTATCACCCAGTCCCCTGACCTCTCTCTCCTTTCCCTATTATCACCCTGACCCCTGACCTCTCTCTCTCCTTTCCCTCTTATCACCCTGTCCCCTGACCTCTCTCTCTCTCTCCTTTCCCTATTATCACCCTGACCCCTGACCTCTCTCTCTCCTTTTCCTATTATCACCCTGTCCCCTGACCTCTCTCCTTTCCCTATTATCACCCTGTCCCCTGACCTCTCTCCTTTCCCTATTATCACCCTGTCCCCTGACCTCTCCCTCTCCTTTCCCTATTATCACCCTGTCCCCTGACCTCTCTCTCTCCTTTTCCTATTATCACCCTGTCCCCTGACCTCTCTCTCCTTTCCCTATTATCACCCTGCCCCTGACCCTCTCTCCTTTCCCTATTATCACCCTGCCCCTGACCTCTCTCTCCTTTCCCTATTATCACCCTGACCTCTCTCTCTCTCCTTTCCCTATTATCACCCTGACCTCTCTCTCTCCTTTCCCTATTATCACCCTGACCTCTCTCTCTCTCCTTTCCCTATTATCACCCTGACCTCTCTCTCTCCTTTCCCTATTATCACCCTGACCCCTCTCTCCTTTCCCTATTATCACCCTGTCCCCTGACCTCTCTCTCTCTCTCTCTCTCATTTCTTCTGTAATCCTCAAGTAACACTGGATTACTGTGTATTTTCTCCCTATGCTTTGCCAGCCTGTTTTTCGCTGATGCCCTTTTCTTGTCAACTGTCTGTAACAAAATACACAATTGCCATCTTGAATGTAACATTTTGTAAAAAATTAAAACATTGTTTCACAGTAAAACTATGAAATAGTAAATAATATTGCATTAATAGTAGGTGGCCTATACTGCATTCACACTGCTTTTTGTGGAAGCATTTAAAAAAATAAAAAATAATTAGTGACCCCTGCTGGGGGGGTTGTAATAGCTATTTTGTTTACACAATCTGTTAAAGAACCGTTTAAGGCAAATCAAGTTTTATTGAAATGAGCAACAGTTATAGTGCACGTGCCTCCTTCATAAGTCTGTTTCTCACTACCGAAACATTGAGTATCTCCACCGCAACAGGCCTTCAATTGTTGCGGTGAATGATAGGGGTGTTGCGGAGGATGAGCGACCTTAAACATTCTTGCTAACTGTGGAAGCTAAATGAGAGAGTTAGCTAAACTTTCCCTCTTTTTATATTTAGACCATAATGGGGTATATAGTAATAAAAAAATTTTAACTGCAACATTTTTTACAACTTCACAAACTCATGTTTCAGTAATGAGAACTAAAAAGTCGTGTAGGTACTATGACACGCCAAATTTTTACTTTTATCTGGAGAGAAAAAATAATAACTGATTACCTGATAGCCATCTTGAGTGTCGCAGTCATTTTTGGCCCTTACAACAAATTCCTTAAAAAATGATAGTTCCTTGAGCACTTAAATAATGATTGAAAATTGTTGCGGAGGATGAGAAAATTGGTCTTCGACACATTTTAATTCCTTATTTTTGTCACTACATTTACCAATGATCACCAAATACCACATGTTTCTTTACTGTAAATGTTTATAGTATAACATGCACTGAAGCTTTTTATTTTTTCTATTTTTTTATTATGAATAATTTCATCTAAAAGAACCCAAATCCAGCCATGGACACGTTGCGGTAATGAGAAATTTCCCATTAAATGTGGAAAAAACAACAAAATTCATATTCATGATTTCATTTGAAATCATGTGCAAAATCGTACATGAAGAGATGTTTATAACGGTATCCTTCTTATTTTGATAGCATTTACTTTTATCATCAAAATGTTTGATGACACCTCATAAGTCTAATTTCGCGAGAATCACCCATTTGGAATAAGATATGGTTTTGGACGGGATTAAGACGACAATAGGATGGGGTTAGAAGAAAAAAAACAACAACTTCTGAGTGAATGTGGGGTGAGAAGTTATGCTTTTGATAGGACTCATTCTTCTGCCAGAGGGGAGAGTTTTGAATAGTCCATTTCCAGCATGAAAGGGAACAGCCTCAATCTTTGCTGCGCGCCTCAACATCCTGGAGGTGTGTAGGTCATGTAGAGACAACAGATTGTAGCCAATGACCCGCTCTGCAGTGGCTGCAGCGTACCAGATGGTAATGGAGAAGGTCAGGATAGACTCAATTATTATGGCTGTTTAAAAGTTCATAGTCTTTGACGGTTTGTACTTTTAAACTGCCGCAGTAAGTACATCCTCTGTTGTAGTTTTTGTGAGAGAGGTGATGTTCAGCCCCCCCTTGACGTCCTGGGCGATGGTGTTGCCCAGGAAGCGAAAGGACTCCACAGTGTTGACTGAGGAGCCACCCAGGGTGATGGGAGAACTAGCTGCTTGGCTTCTCCTAAAGTCCACTCTCAACTACACAGTTTTTTGTGCGTTGAGCTCCAAGTTGTTCAACTCTGAGAGGTTCCACCTGTTTAAAACACTGTTCGGGTTAGGACCCTAGTTCGGACTGTTCTCTCTCTCTCTTTTTTCTCTCCCTCTTCTTTTTCCCTCTCTCTCCCTCACTCTCCCCCTCTCTGTCTTTCTCATTGGGGGGGGGGGTTGTAGGCAGTGGGCTGAGGTATGAAACTATCAGGCTGTAAAATTAACCTGCTGGCAGACAGACAGCCTATTGTTTCAGCATTTAATGGACCGAGTTGCTCTCTCCCCCTTTCTCTTCTCTCAGAACCTCGCTCTCTCTCACTTTTCCTCTCACTCTGACTCTTACTCACTCCTCTACCCCTTTCTCTTCTCTCAGAACCTCGCTCTCTCTCACTTTTCCTCT
Source organism: Dallia pectoralis (assembly GCA_029465975.1). Classification (NCBI taxonomy): domain Eukaryota; kingdom Metazoa; phylum Chordata; class Actinopteri; order Esociformes; family Umbridae; genus Dallia; species Dallia pectoralis. Next base: position 872,390 of record CM055740.1, read on the forward strand.
CACTCTGGCTCTTACTCACTCCTCTCCCCCTTTCTCTTCTCTCAGAACCTCGCTCTCTCTCACTTTTCCTCTCACTCTGGCTCTTACTCACTCCTCTCCCCCTTTCTCTTCTCTCAGAACCTCTCTCTCTCTCACTTTTCCTCTCACTCTGGCTCTTACTCACTCCTCTCCCCCTTTCTCTTCTCTCAGAACCTCGCTCTCTCTCTCACTTTTCCTCTCACTCTGGCTCTTACTCACTCCTCTCCCCCTTTCTCTTCTCTCAGAACCTCGCTCTCTCTCACTTTTCCTCTGACTCTTACTCACTCCTCTACCCCTTTCTCTTCTCTCAGAACCTCGCTCTCTCTCACTTTTCCTCTCACTCTGGCTCTTACTCACTCCTCTCCCCTTTCTCTTCTCTCAGAACCTCGCTCTCTCTCACTTTTCCTCTCACTCTGGCTCTTACTCACTCCTCTCCCCCTTTCTCTTCTCTCAGAACCTCTCTCTCTCTCACTTTTCCTCTCACTCTGGCTCTTACTCACTCCTCTCCCCCTTTCTCTTCTCTCAGAACCTCGCTCTCTCTCTCACTTTTCCTCTCACTCTGGCTCTTACTCACTCCTCTCCCCCTTTCTCTTCTCTCAGAACCTCGCTCTCTCACTTTTCCTCTCACTCTGGCTCTTACTCACTCCTCTCCCCCTTTCTCTTCTCTCAGAACCTCGCTCTCTCTCACTTTTCCTCTCACTCTCGCTCTTACTCACTCCTCTCCCCCTTTCTCTTCTCTCAGAACCTCGCTCTCTCTCACTTTTCCTCTCACCCCTCTCCCTGTTTCTCTCGTCTTCCTCCTTTTCTCTTTTTTTCGTCTTCCTGTCTCTATGACATGGTCCGGCAGTCTCTAAGTTCTGCTGACTTTGGCCCTGGTCAGTGGGGCTAGAAGTAATAATAAGCTGTTTAATTGACACAGACTGCTCTGTATGCAAAACCTGTGTGTGTGTGTGTGTGTGTGTTTGTGTGTGTGTGTGTGTGTCGGCTGGGTGTGGTGTATCCAGGCGGTTGTTTGTGTATGTAGACGGTTGGGTGTGGTGTATCCAGGCGGTTGTGTGTGTGTATGTAGACGGTTGGGTGGAGTGTATCCAGGCGGTCGTGTGTGTGTGTGTAGACGGTTGGGTGTGGTGTATCCAGGTGGTTGTGTGTGTGTATGTAGGCGGTTGGGTGTGGTGTATCCAGGCGGTTGGGTGGGGTGTATCCAGGCGGTTGTGTGTGTGTGTGTAGGCGGTTGGGTGGGGTGTATCCAGGCGGTTGTGTGTGTGTGTAGGCGGTTGGGTGGGGTGTATCCAGGCGGTTGTGTGTGTAGGCGGTTGGGTGGGGTGTATCCAGGCGGTTGGGTGGGGTGTATCCAGGCGGTTGTGTGTGTGTGTGTGTGTAGGCGGTTGGGTGGGGTGTATCCAGGCGGTTGTGTGTGTAGGCGGTTGGGTGGGGTGTATCCAGGCGGTTGGGTGTGGTGTATCCAGGCGGTTGTGTGTGTGTGTGTATGTAGGCGATTGGGTGGGGTGTATCCAGGCGGTTGTGTCTGTGTGTGTGTGTATGTAGACAGTTGGGTGTGGTGTATCCAGGCGGTTGTGTGTGCAGCTTATCCTATCTTAACGAAACACCCAACGATCCGCTCTAGATATTTTTTTAATTTAATAATGGTAGGCCGATTGAGAACAATTCTCATTTGCAATGGCGACCTGGGGAGAAGCTGGGGATTGAACCCAGGAACCAGAGGATAAAGTGTGGTAGGGGCTAGGTGACTGTAGGAACCAGAGGATGAAGTGTGGTAGGTGCTAGGTGACTGTAGGAACCAGACGATGAAGTGTGGTAGGTGCTAGGTGACTGTAGGAACCAGAGGATGAAGTGTGGTAGGTGCTAGGTGACTGTAGGAACCAGAGGATGAAGTGTGGTAGGTGCTAGGTGACTGTAGGAACCTATAGACCCTAACTGCAACTGAAATGTGGAAAATGTTGGATGTTTTGTCAATGTTGTGATTACATCAATTAGATTCTGCTAGATTCTGCTGCCCTAATAGAGAGATTGTATATTACCCAAAAATAATGAGTTTGAATTGGTGATTACCAGAGTAACCCTAACCCTTAAAGACGCATGCATGCGGAGGTCGGCCAATATGGCCCTGACCAATGTACTACCTCTCCTCTAGATGAGAGTGCCTGTTGAATTATGAAACTGTTAAATGTAAAACAGTAGAGATGAGAGCTTGTTTAGTATCAGGATTTCTAGCTGCTCAAGCCTTGTGACCACATTGTTTGCTCAATGAACGCCGACACAGAAACACAAGAATTACACTTGTACCTTTTAGTTAATTAGCAGATGCTCTCATCCAGATCAACTTACTGTTAGTACCCACACATACCCAACACATAAAAACTCACACATAAACACACAAACCCTAGTGAATTCCAGATGCATCTCAGCTTCGGAATCCTCATTTCTTTATTTAGAGCAGCCTCAAAATTCCCCTGCAGTTAAACTTAATTTGCTCCCGATATAATGGAAATTATATAGTCTCATTCACAGCTCCTATTCAAATTTGCACCACAGTTCCAGAAAACACTGATTTTAATTTAATATGAAGGAAGGCTCAGCATAAAGATGTTGCCACAGCAGATATGGTGATGATGGAGATGCCAGACTTGGTTCTCATACTGTCTCTTACAGTGCTCTGCATATGCACTGGTCAGATTCAAGCTGTCACCATGTGGATTAGTGCCGGACCTAAACAGAGGCAGAGTGGGTTAGTGCCGGACCTAAACAGAGGCAGAGTGGGTTAGTGCCGGACCTAAACAGAGGCAGAGTGGGTTAGTGCCGGACCTAAACAGAGGCAGAGTGGGTTAGTGCCGGCCTAAACAGAGGCAGAGTGGGTTAGTGCCGGACCTAAACAGAGGCAGAGTGGGTTAGTGCCGGACCTAAACAGAGGCAGAGTGGGTTAGTGCCGGACCTAAACAGAGGCTGAGTGGGTTAGTGCCGGACCTAAACAGAGGCAGAGTGGGTTAGTGCCTGTGTGATAATGCCTGCCGTTTATTATATGATAATGCCTGACACTTATTCTGTGATAATGCCTGCCATTTATTATGTGAAAATGCCTGCCGTTTATTTAGTGATAATGCCTGCCGTTTACGGTGTGATAATGCCTGCCGTTTATTTAGTGATAATGCCTGCCGTTTACGGTGTGATAATGCCTGCCGTTTACTGTGTGATAATGCCTGCCGTTTATTTAGTGATAATGCCTGCCGTTTACGGTGTGATAATGCCTGCCGTTTATTTAGTGATAATGCCTGCCGTTTACGGTGTGATAATGCCTGCCGTTTATTTAGTGATAATGCCTGCCGTCTATTTAGTGATAATGCCTGCCGTTTACAGTGTGATAATGCCTGCCGTTTATTATATGATAATGCCTGCCGTTTACTGTGTGATAACGCCTGCTGTTTATTATATGATAATGCCTGCCGTTTATTATATGATAATGCCTGCCGTTTACTGTGTGATAATGCCTGCCGTTTATTATATGATAATGCCTGCCGTTTACTGTGTGATAATGCCTGCCGTTTACTGTGCGATAATGCCTGCCGTTTATTTAGTGATAATGCCTGCCGTTTACTATGTGATAATGCCTGCCGTTTATTAAGTGATAATGCCACCATTTTTTGTGCAACGTGTCTGGATACAGTGCTTAGCTGTGAGGTATTGACCATATACCACAATCACACAGGTACCTTTCTATTATTATTAGGTTATCCACGGATCATAGAGTAAATTTTTCTGTCTTATGCATCACATCATCAGGGTTCAAATCCCATCAGGGTTCAAATCCCATCAGGGTTCAAATCCCATCAGGGTTCTCCAGTCACCAGGATGCTCACACATCCGTTCATATGAAAGGAGTAACTTGCTGGTTATTGAATGTTGCTAGTAAGACTTATAAAAGATCTAGAGACGAGTGAAATTAGCAATGATCTACAGGTTCCAGCTGGCCTAATCGTGCCACCCACTCAAGCACATCATTACACACACACACACACACACACACACACACACAACACACACACACACACACACACACATACTTTGATGCTGGTGGATTTGCTAATTAACTGACAAAGCTGATTAGAATTCATTCATCTAGCTGGGGCCAGATCATAGATCGGACTACACTCATCTAGCTGGGTTATGATCATAGTCCTGGGCTATATTCCTCTATCTGGGTTATGATCATAGTCCTGGGCTATATTCCTCTATCTGGGTTATGATCATAGTCCTGGGCTATATTCCTCTAGCTGGGTTATGATCATAGTCCTGGGCTATATTCCTCTATCTGGGTTATGATCATAGTCCTGGGCTATATTCCTCTATCTGGGTTATGATCATAGTCCTGGGCTATATTCCTCTAGCTGGGTTATGATCATAGTCCTGGGCTATATTCCTCTATCTGGGTTATGATCATAGTCCTGGGCTATATTCCTCTAGCTGGGTTATGATCATAGTCCTGGGCTATATTCCTCTATCTGGGTTATGATCATAGTCCTGGGCTATATTCCTCTAGCTGGGTTATGATCATAGTCCTGGGCTATATTCCTCTATCTGGGTTATGATCATAGTCCTGGGCTATATTCCTCTAGCTGGGTTATGATCATAGTCCTGGGCTATATTCCTCTATCTGGGTTATGATCATAGTCCTGGGCTATATTCATATAGCTGGGTTATGTTCTTTGTGTGGGTCTACTTCTGTACCGTTTAACATTCTCTGTGTGTGTATAAGGGTCTACTTCTGTACCGTTTAATATTCTGTCTGTGTGTGTGTGTGTGTGTGTGTGTGTGTGTGTGTGTGTGTGTGTGTGTGTGTGTGTGTGTGTGTGTGTGTGTGTGTGTGTGTGTGTGTGTGTGTGTGTGTGTGTGTGTGTGTGTGTAGAAGTATGTGGGTGTGGGTGTGCGTGCAAACACCTTAGCAGCCCCTTTGCTACAGGTCATTTAACAGAGCTAAATACTGGTCACATATTTTATTCATCACATAGGAAGAAAACAGAGGGAGATAAGAAATAGTCCTAGAGAGAGATGGAGAAATTCATGTAAGCAGAGGAATATGTGGAGAACCCTAACCCTAGATGTAAAGAGTGAGAAATAAAAAGAGAGGGGGATTGAAAAGGAGACGGAGAGAGAGAGAAATAAAAAGGGAGGGGGATTGAAAAGGAGACGTATAGAGAGAAATAAAATGAGAGGGGGATTGAAAAGGAGATGTATAGAGAGAAATAAAAGAGAGGGGGATTGAAAAGGAGAAGTAGAGAGAGAGAAATAAAAAGAGAGGGGGATTGAAAAGGAGACGTATAGAGAGAAATAAAATGAGAGGGGGATTGAAAAGGAGATGTATAGAGAGAAATAAAAAGAGAGGGGGATTGAAAAGGAGACGCAGAGAGAGAGAAATAAAATGAGAGGGGGATTGAAAAGGAGACGTATAGAGAGAAATAAAATGAGAGGGGGATTGAAAAGGAGACGGAGAGAGAGAGAAATAAAAAGGGAGGGGGATTGAAAAGGAGACGTAGAGAGAGAGAAATAAAATGAGAGGGGGATTGAAAAGGAGACGTATAGAGAGAAATAAAATGAGAGGTGGATTGAAAAGGAGATGTATAGAGAGAAATAAAAAGAGAGGGGGATTGAAAAGGAGATGTAGAGAGAGAGAAATAAAAAGAGAGGGGGATTGAAAAGGAGACGGAGAGAGAGAGAAATAAAAAGAGAGGGGGATTGAAAATGAGAAGTAGAGAGAGAGAAATAAAAAGAGAGGGGGATTGAAAAGGAGACGCAGAGAGAGAAATAAAAAGAGGGGGATTGAAAAGGAGAAGTAAAGAGAGAAAAATAAAAAGAGAGGGGGATTGAAAAGGAGACGCAGAGAGAGAAATAAAAAGAGAGGGGGATTGAAAAGGAGACATAGAGAGAGTAAGAGCGACGAGCTGAGTGGTCATTAGTTGATCCTCACAGCAGTCATAAATCACAGAGCAGTGTGGCACGCTGCCTGGTGACCAAAGCCAACAGCACACCTTAACACAGTGCCAACACCACACCTTAACACAGTGCCAACAGCACACCTTAACACAGTGCCAACAGCACACCTTAACACAGTGCCAACAGCACACCTTAACACAGTGCCAACAGCACACCTTAACACAGTGCCAACACCACACCTTAACACAGTGCCAACACCACACCTTATCACAGGGCCAACAGCACACCTTAACACTGTGCCAACACCACACCATAACACAGTGCCAACAGCACACCTTAACACAGTTCAACACCACACCTTAACACAGTGCCAACACCACACCTTAACACAGGGCCAACAACACACCATAACACAGGGCCAACACCACACCTTAACACAGTGCCAACAGCACACCTTAACACAGTGCAACACCACACCTTAACACAGGGGCAACAGCACAACTTAACACAGTGCCAACACCACACCTTAACACAGTGCCAACAACACACCATAACACAGGGCCAACACCACACCTTAACACAGTGCCAACACCACACCATAACACAGTGCCAACAGCACACCTTAACACAGGGCCAACAGCACACCTTAACACAGTGCCAACAGCACACCTTAACACAGTGCAACACCACACCTTAACACAGGGGCAACAGCACACCTTAACACAGTGCCAACACCACACCATAACACAGTGCCAACACCACACCATAACACAGGGCCAACAGCACACCTTAACACAGTGCCAACACCACACCTTAACACAGTGCCAACACCACACCTTAACACAGGGCCAACAACACACCATAACACAGGGCCAACACCACACCTTAACACAGTGCCAACAGCACACCTTAACACAGTGCAACACCACACCTTAACACAGAGGCAACAGCACAACTTAACACAGTGCCAACACCACACCATAACACAGTGCCAACACCACACCATAACACAGGGCCAACAGCACCCCTTAACACAGTGCCAACACCACACCATAACACAGTGCCAACACCACACCATAACACAGGGCCAACAGCACACCTTAACACAGTGCCAACACCACACCTTAACACAGTGCCAACACCACACCATAACACAGGGCCAACAGCACACCTTAACACAGTGCCAACACCACACCATAACACAGTGCCAACAGCACACCTTAACACAGTGCAACACCACACCTTAACACAGGGGCAACAGCACAAATTGACACAGTGCCAACACCACACCATAACACAGTGCCAACACCACACCATAACACAGGGCCAACAGCACCCCTTAACACAGTGCCAAAACCACACCTGAACACAGTGCCAACACCACACCTTAACACAGTGCCAACACCACACCTTAACACAGTGCCAACAACACACCATAACACAGGGCCAACACCACACCTTAACACAGTGCCAACACCACACCATAACACAGTGCCAACAGCACACCTTAACACAGTGCCAACACCACACCATAACACAGTGCCAACACCACACCTTAACACAGTGCAACACCACACCTTAACACAGGGGCAACAGCACACCTTAACACAGTGCCAACACCACACCATAACACAGTGCCAACACCACACCATAACACAGGGCCAACAGCACACCTTAACACAGTGCCAACACCACACCTTAACACAGTGCCAACACCACACCTTAACACAGGGCCAACAACACACCATAACACAGGGCCAACACCACACCTTAACACAGTGCCAACAGCACACCTTAACACAGTGCAACACCACACCTTAACACAGGGGCAACAGCACAACTTAACACAGGGCCAACACCACACCATAACACAGTGCCAACACCACACCATAACACAGGGCCAACAGCACCCCTTAACACAGTGCCAACACCACACCTTAACACAGTGCCAACACCACACCATAACACAGGGCCAACAGCACACCTTAACGCAGGGCCAACAGCACACCTTAACACAGTGCCAACACCACACCTTAACACAGTGCCTACACCACACCTTAACACAGTGCCAACAACACACCATAACACAGGGCCAACACCACACCTTAACACAGTGCCAACACCACACCATAACACAGTGCCAACACCACACCTTAACACAGTGCAACACCACACCTTAACACAGGGGCAACAGCACACCTTAACACAGTGCCAACACCACACCATAACACAGTGCCAACAGCACACCTTAACACAGTGCAACAGCACACCTTAACACAGGGCCAACACCACACCTTAACACAGGGCCAACAGCACACCTTAACACAGTGCCAACACCACACCTTAACACAGTGCCAACACCACACCTTAACACAGTGCCAACACCACACTGTAACACAGTGCCAACAGCACACCTTAACACAGTGCAACAGCACACCTTAACACAGGGCCAACACCACACCTTAACACAGGGCCAACAGCACACCTTAACACAGTGCCAACACCACACCTTAACACAGTGCCAACACCACACCTTAACACAGTGCCAACACCACACCTTAACACAGTGCCAACAGCACACCTTAACACAGTGCCAACACCACACCATAACACAGTGCCAACAGCACACCTTAACACAGTGCAACACCACACCTTAACACAGGGGCAACAGCACACCTTAACACAGTGCCAACACCACACCTAAACACAGTGCAACACCACACCTTAACACAGGGGCAACAGCACACCTTAACACAGTGCCAACACCACACCATAACACAGTGCCAACAGCACACCTTAACACAGTGCCAACACCACACCATAACACAGTGCCAACAGCACACCTTAGCACAGTGCAACACCACACCTTAACACAGGGGCAACCGCACAACTTAACACAGTGCCAACACCACACCATAACACAGTGCCAACACCACACCATAACACAGGGCCAACAGCACCCCTTAACACAGTGCCAACACCACAGCTTAACACAGTGCCAACACCACACCATAACACAGGGCCAACAGCACACCTTAACACAGGGCCAACAGCACACCTGAACACAGTGCCAACACCACACCTTAACACAGTGCCAACACCACACCTTAACACAGTGCCAACAACACACCATAACACAGGGCCAACACCACACCTTAACACAGTGCCAACACCACACCATAACACAGTGCCAACAGCACACCTTAACACAGTGCCAACACCACACCATAACACAGTGCCAACACCACACCTTAACACAGTGCAACACCACACCTTAACACAGGGGCAACAGCACACCTTAACACAGTGCCAACACCACACCATAACACAGTGCCAACACCACACCATAACACAGGGCCAACAGCACACCTTAACACAGTGCCAACACCACACCTTAACACAGTGCCAACACCACACCATAACACAGTGCCAACAGCACACCTTAACACAGTGCAACACCACACCTTAACACAGGGGCAACAGCACAACTTAACACAGTGCCAACACCACACCATAACACAGTGCCAACACCACACCATAACACAGGGCCAACAGCACCCCTTAACACAGTGCCAACACCACACCTTAACACAGTGCCAACACCACACCATAACACAGGGCCAACAGCACACCTTAACACAGGGCCAACAGCACACCTTACACAGTGCCAACACCACACCTTAACACAGTGCCAACACCACACCTTAACACAGTGCCAACAACACACCATAACACAGGGCCAACACCACACCTTAACACAGTGCCAACACCACACCATAACACAGTGCCAACAGCACACCTTAACACAGTGCCAACACCACACCATAACACAGTGCCAACACCACACCTTAACACAGTGCAACACCACACCTTAACACAGGGGCAACAGCACACCTTAACACAGTGCCAACACCACACCATAACACAGTGCCAACAGCACACCTTAACACAGTGCAACAGCACACCTTAACACAGGGCCAACACCACACCTTAACACAGTGCCAACACCACACCTTAACACAGGGCCAACAGCATACCTTCACACAGTGCCAAGCCCACACCATAACACAGTGCCAACACCACACCTTAACACAGTGCCAACACCACACCTTATGGGCCTCTGCAGAATTATATTTGTCTGACTATATGGGTCTCTGCAGAATTATATTTTTCTGACTATATGAGTCTCTGCAGAATTATATTTGTCTAACTATTTGGGTCTCTGCAGAATTATATTTGTCTGACTATATGAGTCTCTGCAGAATTATATTTTTCTGACTATATGGGTCTCTGAAGAATTATATTTGTCTCACTATATGAGTCTCTGCAGAATTATATTTGTCTGACTATATGGGTCTCTGCAGAAGGTAAGATGTTCCATCTATGTACTTCGAAAACTCAGATGTCGAAGCTTGTGAAAGCCAAAATGACACTAATCTCTTTTGTCAGCTCAATATCTGAAGTGTTTTGCTTGTTTCCTAAAAGTTGGATGAAATTATTAATGAACTGAACATGGTGGCTGTTGTTTGGATTGTATCATTTCACACTAGTGTTTTTATTACATAACACTTTCATAAGAAAATTCCCCATTTGTCTTCAGAGTGATGTAATGTACTGTACAGTACTATACAATTCCAACATGTCATAATTCTAGCAAACACCCATAGAGATTCCTATAGCAGTGGTTTTTAAAGTGGAGTCCACCAGGGGGCGCCTAGGGTTTCTCGACCCATTGGAAGGAAAATAAGAGGTAAAATAAAATAACCCAAAAATATTAAAATGATTATAATTATTTGTATTATTGTAAAATATGTGGTGGAGGTTAGGACTCTGTGATGTGGTGGAGGTCAGGACTCTGTGATGTGGTGGAGGTTAGGACTCTGTGATGTGGTGGAGGTCAGGACTCTGTGATGTGGTGGAGGTTAGGACTCTGTGATGTGGTGGAGGTCAGGACTCTGTGATGTGGTGGAGGTCAGGACTCTGTGATGTGGTGGAGGTCAGGACTCTGTGATGTGGTGGAGGTTAGGACTCTGTGATGTGGTGGAGGTCAGGACTCTGCGATGTGGTGGAGGTCAGGACTCTGTGATGTGGTGGAGGTCAGGACTCTGTGATGTGGTGGAGGTTAGGACTCTGTGATGTGGTGGAGGTCAGGACTCTGTGATGTGGTGGAGGTCAGGACTCTGTGATGTGGTGGAGGTCTTTCTGTTAGAGAAAGGACCCCCCAACCGCTATGTTGTCCAGATAGAAGCCAGTTTAGACATCAGAGTAAAGGACCTCCAACTGCGTATACAGAGTCCCAACTAAATGTAAAGTACGAGGTGAATGCTGAATTTGTGGTTTAGTTAGAAAAGATTATGTAAAAAGGGGATAATACAATAATTGTAATTATGGTATATGCCATATGCTGACATTAAATTCTGTGTATTTGTTATAAACAGGCATTACTATATGATAAGTTTGGGTTGGAGCCAGAGGCTCAATGGCCAAAGTAAAGTCTCCCTTCAACTATTAAATCACAGCAACAGAGAGTGTTTGATTGGTATTGTGGCACCGGGGCTCCATTTACTGAACCCATATTGAATGTTACACGTCTGTAAAACCACAGATTAGGTAACCTTAGAAATTACAATAAATTGAAGAGACGTCTAAGGTTGAGAAACGACACAGGATATGAAGACAGTCTGTCCCCAACAGGTCGGTTGCCCAGAGTTTTCGTCGGTATATCCTCTATGTACTGGCCTCTATGACCCTGGCTCTACTAAATCTCATTTTCATGTATATCTGTGATAAGAACCTCATCCAGAGTAGGTAGAGGTACCCTCCGCCCCCGTCTCTGCTCCCCCGTCTCTGCCCCCCATCTCTGCCCCCTTCTCTCTGCCCCCCTGTCTCTGCCCCCGTCTCTGCCCCCTGTCTCTGCCCCCTGTCTCTGCCCCCTGTCTCTGCCCCCCCCGTCTCTGCCCCCCCCATCTCTGCCCCCCTGTCTCTGCCCCCGTCTCTGCCCCCCGTCTCTGCCCCCACTGTCTCTGCCCCCTGTCTCTGCCCCCCCTGTCTCTGCCCCCGTCATTTAATGTTTCTATGTTTTTTTAATAATAGGTTTCTGTTGGTTATAAATGTGTTTCTACAGTTGTAAACTATATTGCTGGTTCTTATAGTTTTTACTTCTGTTGGCTTCTGGCTATAAAGAGCTTTAAATGACTATAAATGGTTTCAGTGTTTTGAGTACATTTATAACCATTTGCTTTCAATAAACATATTTATTTCCTATTAAATGGTTGCACACTCCATTTATGTCCTATAATCAGTGGTTTTCAGACATTGTAAGTCAACAGACATTTGTAGGCTCTTAACACAGCCCTTCTCTCTTAGCCCTCAGGCCCTGTGACCCTGTCACCCCCTGACTCTGTCACCCTGTGACCCTGTCACCCCGTGACCCTGTCACCCCGCCCCCATGTCCTGACACACATCATTAACATATCTACATGTGATGGAAAACAAAATGGTGAATTACTTATTGAGTAAAAGAACAAAAACAGGACAGCAGTTTTATATGTTGTTTTGATCATGATTCAGATCACAGCACCAGAGCACATGGTAGTGGATCTTAGTGCCGACCTCTGACCCTGTCTCTCTCTAAGAATAATTAGTATGTGTGTATGACTGAGGGTATGAGTGTGTGCATGTTGGATTTCTATAAGATTCTCACAAGGCTGTCCGGCTGATTCTCACAAGGGTGTCCGGCTGATTCTCACAAGGCTGTTCGTCTGATTCACACAAGTCTGTTAGGCTGATTCTCACAAGGCTGTCCGGCTGATTCTCACAAGGCTGTTCGTCTGATTCACACAAGTCTGTTAGGCTGATTCTCACAAGGCTGTCTGGCTGATTCTCACAAGGCTGTCCGGCTGATTCTCACAAGGCTGTTCGTCTGATTCACACAAGTCTGTTAGGCTGATTCTCACAAGGCTGTCTGGCTGATTCTCACAAGGCTGTCCGGCTGATTCTCACAAGGCTGTTCGTCTGATTCACACAAGTCTGTTCAGCTGAGAGTATGGCACTAATTAAATCGGAGTATGGTCATTCCTATCCTAACTCAGTGTGTATGGTCATTACTAATTCAGAGAGTATGGTCATTCCTAACTCAGAGAGTTTGGTCATTACTAACTCAGAGAGTATGGTCATTCCTAACTCAGAGAGTATGGTCATTCCTAACTCAGAGAGTATGGTCATTACTATCTCTAGAGTATGGTCATTACTACCTGAGAGAGTATGCTCATTACTAACTCAGAGAGTATGGTCATTACTAACTTAGAGTATGGTCATTACTACCTGAGAGAGTATGCTCATTACTAACTCAGAGAGTATGGTCATTACTAACTTAGAGTATGGTCATTACTAATTCAGAGAGTATGGTCATTCCTAACTCAGAGAGTTTGGTCATTACTAACTCAGAGAGTATGGTCATTCCTAACTCAGAGAGTATGGTCATTCCTAACTCAGAGAGTATGGTCATTACTATCTCTAGAGTATGGTCATTACTACCTGAGAGAGTATGCTCATTACTAACTCAGAGAGTTTGGTCATTACTAACTCAGAGAGTATGGTCATTACTAACTCAGAGAGTATGGTCATTCCTAACTCAGAGAGTATGGTCATTACTATCTCTAGAGTATGGTCATTACTACCTGAGAGAGTATGCTCATTACTAACTCAGAGAGTATGGTCATTACTAACTTAGAGTATGGTCATTATTAACTCAGAGAGTATGGTCATTACTAACTCGGAGAGTATGGTCATTACTAACTCAGAGAGTATGGTTATTACTAACTCAGAGAGTATGGTTATTACTAACTCAGAGAGTATGGTCATTACTAACTCAGAGAGTATGGTCATTACTAACGTAGAGAGTATGGTCATTACTAACTCAGAGAGTATGGTCATTACTAACTCAGAGAGTATGGTCATTACTAACTCAGAGAGTATGGTCATTACTAACTCAGAGAGTATGGTTATTACTAACTCAGAGAGTATGCTCATTACTAACTCAGTGAGTTTGGTCATGACTAACTCAGAGACCAAGCCACTCTAGTAACTCTGGGATTATGGTCATTATTTGCTAATTCAGTGTTTGTTTCTCCTCCACAGGTCCCAGACACATGAACTGTTTTTTTTTCTGAGATGAGCATTAGTCTAGAGGAACATTGGAACACAACATTACATAAGAGCATCACAACATTTAAACTTTCAAACATCAGAATTATAGAACATTACAATACCAATGCAGTAAACAGTTGAACTGCAGAATCACAGAAAATCTGAACCTCAGACCATTAAAACACCATAAAAACAAACATACAGCATCGGAACAACGAAACAGTAAAACAATACAGCTATAGAACATCCGAACAACCGGGCAGTGGAACACTATAGCTATAGAACATCAGAACAACCAAACGGTGGAACACTACAGCTATAGAACATCAGAACAACTGAACAGTAGAACACTACAATCGTAGAACATCAGAACAACTGAACAGTAGAACACTACAACCTTAGAACATCAGAACAACTGAACATTATTCCAACAGTCTCCCACACCACCCAGGGACCACAGGAAATATATTGGAGATACATTGAGGTGAGCTAAATGGCTGAATGGCCCCAGGCACATACAGCTGTTATAGTTTCTCTCTTCAAAATGCCCTCTTTGACATCTCACTGTGGAATGAAAGCTCTCCGTTCAGTCAAACAGAGTCTCTTCCCCAGTCTTTTACTCTTTTAGTGTACTGGAGAGTAAAAAAAACTATGCTGGAAGAGATGCCTTACAAAGAAAGAGTTCGGCGTTGTACGGCTTTCTGCAGATCTCTGGAAAAACAGTGTTTAGGGTTATGTGGAAAGGCTTCTATAATTTACATGGATCCTAAACTAGACCAACCTGGATCCTAAATCTGTATTGAATTTTACATTTAAATGCATTGCGGTGCTTACATGTGAAACAGCATCATCCTCTCTCACAGGGTGGCACGTCTAACTCTATGTTTCTATGTCATTCAGGCTGACAACATGGAGACAACTGCTAGGCCCTCCTTGACTCTAACGCTGACGGTTGTACTGGTGGTCACCACACCCAGGGTCTGGTCCCTAAACCCAGATGACCCCAATGTCTGTAGCCAATGGGAGAGGTGAGCAATGATCCATTATTCTGATTTTACCAGGTTTACTGACAAGAACATAAACTCAATTGCAGGAAGAACCTGGGAGCTGTTGGCATTAACTACTTTACTTACTGACAGAACAACACATTCTTAATCCGGTTGTGATAACAGACATGTTGTGAAGACTAAGCCCAAAGGGTTATAGAAAATATCTACCGGTGATAATAGGGTTAACAATATTTAATGGTACTGACTCATCCGTAGGATAGTTTTGACCCATCCGTAGGATGGTACTGACTCATCTGTAGGATGGTACTGACTCATCCGTAGGATGGTACTGACTCATCGGTTGGACGGTACTGACTCATCTGTTGGACGGTACTGACTCATCTGTTGGACGGTACTGACTCGTACTGACTCATCGGTTGGACGCTACTGACTCGTACTGACTCATCTGTTGGACGCTACTGACTCGTACTGACTCATCGGTTGGACGGTACTGACTCGTACTGACTCATCGGTTGGACGCGACTGACTCGTACTGACTCATCGGTTGGACGCTACTGACTCGTACTGACTCATCGGTTGGACGGTACTGACTTGTACTGACTCATTGGTTGGACGGTACTGACTCGTACTGACTCATCGGTTGGACGGTACTGACTCGTACTGACTCATCTGTTGGACGGTACTGAATTATCCGTTTGACTATAATGAACCATCCGTTTGCTCGAACTGACCTATGTCTAGAACTGTATTGACCCATTTGTTGGACCGTACTGACCCATCCGTAGGATGGTACTGATCCATTCGTAGGATTGTATTGACCTTGTATTGATCCGTTAGGGAAGGAGGAACTGCTCCTTGAGCTGGTGATGAAAAACAGACCATAACTCTGACTGAGTTGGGTGCTGCCAAATCCCAGAATGAGAAAGGGTTCCAAAGATTTATTTACTTTGATGTATTAACAGTAGCCAGAATAGATTTGTTTTGACCAAGTGGGCAGGCAGATCCCCGGACAGGCAGAAAACAAAGACAGCCTGGTAGACAAAACAGGAATACGTACAGACCAAGGTGAGCCAAGGAATGTTGATCCATTCCCAAAGCGTCTGTGGGACAGTATTGACCCGCCAGAAGAGGATGAGGGCAATGCAGCCAGTTCCTAGAGGTGCAGATGAAATTTCCAACCAGATAATTGGTCAGCCAACGACTTCTCTGCGCTCTCATCTAATCAATCAACACATAGAAGCCATGTTGCCTGAATAATTATTAGTTGTGCAGTGTGGTGCCTGCAATTTATGACAAATCTGAAGGAATAACTTCTTCTGAAGAGGGGAGGAGAGAGAGAGCTGGGAAGATGAATGGTCTCTGGGGAGATATCTGGCCAGCTGTCTGTGGTGAAGATTTGGGATGTCTACTGGCATTATTTATACCACCGTCTGTAATTAATGTCTGTACCTGAAGTCTGTACCTGAGGTCTGTACCTGAGGTCTGTACCTGAGGTCTGTACCTGTAACCTGAGGTCTGTACCTGAGGGTCTGACCCTGAGGTCTGTACCTGAAGTCTGTACCTGAGGGTCTGTACCTGAGGTCTGTACCTGTAACCTGAGGTCTGTACCTGAGGTCTGTACCTGAAGTCTGTACCTGAGGTCTGTACCTGAGGTCTGTACCTAAAGTTCAGTACCTGAGGTCTGTACCTGAGGTCTATACTTTAAGCTCACTTTTTTGAAGTCTGAACTTTGCACTTGCACTGCCTGGTGTGAGGTCTATCATTTAGACAGTTTGGTGTGAAGTTCATGATTTGGACGACCTGTTTTAATGTCTGTATATTAGAGCACCTATTAAAAGGTCTATGATTTAGACTTCCTGGTGAGAGGTCTATGATTTAGACTTCCTGGTGAGAGGTCTATGATTTAGACTTCCTGGTGAGAGGTCTATGATTTAGACCATTTGGTGTGATGTCTGTGATGTTGACTGTGTCACATTGTATACCTGGGAAAACTATAGTTAAATGATGTTGGGTATTTGTAATTGTCTTGACAGTCCTTGTTGTGTTCTAGCTATGCTGTGACTGTGCAGGAGACCTACGCCCACCCCTTTGACCAGGTCTACTATACCAGATGCACGGACATCCTCAACTGGTTCAAGTGTACCAGACACAGGTGGGTACCAGGTGGTACATTGCAGTGTGGCCAGTCCTTATGTGCATTGTCCTTATGGTCTTATGGCTGTATTCTTATGTTCTTATGGCTGTGTTCTTATGATCTTATGGCTGTGTCCTTATGGCTGTGTTCTTATGATCTTATGGCTGTGTCCTTATGGTCTTATGGCTGTGTCCTTATGATCTTATGGCTGTGTTCTTATGTTCTTATGGCTGTGTTCTTATGATCTTATGGCTGTGTCCTTATGATCTTATGGCTGTGTCCTTATGATCTTATGGCTGTGTCCTTATGATCTTATGGCTGTGTCCTTATGATCTTATGGCTGTGTTC
The DNA here is from genome assembly GCA_029465975.1 of Dallia pectoralis. Classification (NCBI taxonomy): domain Eukaryota; kingdom Metazoa; phylum Chordata; class Actinopteri; order Esociformes; family Umbridae; genus Dallia; species Dallia pectoralis. The sequence goes on from CM055740.1 coordinate 889,991, forward strand.
TTATGTTCTTATGGCTGTGTCCTTATGATCTTATGGCTGTGTCCTTATGATCTTATGGCTGTGTCCTTATTATCTTATGGCTGTGTCCTTATTATCTTATGGCTGTGTCCTTATGATCTTATGGCTGTGTCCTTATGATCTTATGGCTGTGTTCTTATGATCTTATGGCTGTGTCCTTAAGGCTGTGTCCTTATGGTCTTATGGCTGTATCTCTTTTCTCTATATGTATCATGTGTATATTATATCCAATTTAATATATAAAAAAACAAAGAATTCATAATTAATAACACTATAACAATCCAACCTATAATAAACACCTTGTACAATATCTCTAACGCTTTCTACCTATTTTCTCTGTCTATATTTCTCTATCTATCACTCTCTTTTCTCTGTCTATATTTCTCTTTCTATCATTCACTCTCTTTTCTCTGTCTTGATCCAGATCTTAATCTTTTCCTTGAGAAATTGAATGGTTGCTCTATGTCCTCTCTCAACATGACATGGTATAATGCTTCCCCTGTCTGTCCTCTCATTGGATACAGGATCAGCTATAAGACGGCTTACCGGCGCGGCGTCCGAACGATGTACCGGCGGCGAACCCAGTGTTGTCCGGGTTACTTCGAGAGTGGAGACTTGTGTGTCCGTGAGTTTACTTGTTCTGCTTCTTGTCACTGAAACAGCTCGTAAAAAGACCAGTTGTGAACACATCAGTAATAACAACTGAAAAGCTATCAGCAGAATCCAACACAAGGGTCTAAAATATAAATCAGATGTCTACTCAGTGTAAGTCTACATCCACCTTGGTACTTACTTAAGCACTCTAATAAAGTCAGTCAACTAATGTGACAGTCTTCAATGGCTACTTTAAATCCTGTGGTTTACATTACAACAGTTACATCCTGTGGTTTACATTACAACAGTTACATCCTGTGGTTTACATTACAACAGTTACATCCTGTGGTTTACATTACAACAGTTACAAACATGTTAGCTGTTTCTGTAGAAGCACATGTTAGCTGTTCCTGTAGAAGCACATGCTAGCTGTTCCTGTAGAAGCACATGCTAGCCGTTCCTGTAGAAGCACATGCTAGCCGTTCCTGTAGAAGCACATGCTAGCCGTTCCTGTAGAAGCACATGCTAGCCGTTCCTGTAGAAGCACATGCTAGCCGTTCCTGTATAAGCACATGCTAGCCGTTCCTGTAGAAGCACATGCTAGCCGTTCCTGTAGAAGCACATGCTAGCCGTTCCTGTAGAAGCACATGCTAGCCGTTCCTGTAGAAGCACATGCTAGCCGTTCCTGTATAAGCACATGCTAGCCGTTCCTGTAGAAGCACATGCTAGCCGTTCCTGTAGAAGCACATGCTAGCCGTTCCTGTAGAAGCACATGCTAGCCGTTCCTGTATAAGCACATGCTAGCCGTTCCTGTATAAGCACATGCTAGCCGTTCCTGTATAAGCACATGCTAGCCGTTCCTGTAGAAGCACATGCTAGCCGTTCCTGTAGAAGCACATGCTAGCCGTTCCTGTAGAAGCACATGCTCGTTAACATTGGCTCACAGAACTAGATCTAACTTCCTTCATACTGGACGAATAGATTGGAAATGGTTTACATGACTTCATCTGATTCTGGCTTCATTGTCAAAACTCTGTGCCATCCTTTTTAAGCGCTTCTGTGCAGATTTGTATCTCAATCTAGATACTTTATTTGAAAGAAAAGCTTGGGGAAGGTGGAGGTAAAGAGAGGGAGAGATGGGGAAGATATGATTACCCAAGTGATTACAGATGTGATTACAGATGTGATATATTTACAGTATAAATACAGTACTAGTCAAATAGTTTGGACACACCCACTCGTTCAAAGGTGTTACTTTAGTTTTACTATTTTCCACATTGTAGAAATAATGTGACAATAAGACATATTACATATGGAATCATGTACCAACCAAAAACGTGTTAAAAGTGAAATCACATTTATCTTGGAGCTTCTTGAAAGTGGCAGCCGTTTGCCTTGATGACAGATATGCACACATTCTCTCAAGCTGCTTGATGAGTTAGTGATGAATTGACTGCTGACCCACAGTAGATCTGGGAATGTGACTGACAAACCTGTTCTACATGTTGCATGTAATATCATTACTTCTATGCATTGATTATTTTCTTCTGATTGTCCTGTTATCAATCTTGACTGTTTATATTATTATTTTAATAACTTTGTATTGTGAATCTTAACTTGATTTCCAAAGTATGTTTTGGCAATATGTACATTGTAACACTTAAAAAAAGCTATTTAAATGGAATTAAGGAGATGAGACAGGCAGAGAACTGATAGATTGAAAGAGAGACAGGCAGAGAACTGATAGATTGAAAGAGAGACAGGCAGAGAACTGATAGATTGAATTAGAGACAGGCAGAGAGCAATAGACAGAGAGACAGAGTGAGAGAGAAATTATCATTTTTATAATGAGTCCTGTATGTTCCAGGATAAATTATGTAAACTCACTTCTCTTCCCCTGGAGCTCAAGTATATTGTATGCCCTCTAATTTGAAGACGGTACTGTAGTAATTGGTGTGTGTGTTTTCAATGTGTGTTCAGTGTGTGTGTGTGTGTGTGTTTTTCAATATGTGTGTTCAGTGTGTGTGTGTGTGTGTGTGTGTGTGTGTGTGTGTGTGTGTGTGTGTGGGTGTGTGTGTGTGTGTGTGTGTGTGTGTGTGTGTGTGTGTGTGTGTGTTTCTTCGACTTGCACTTAATTCCTAACTAATCTAATTATTGCAATCATTGAATAGAAAGAAAGTCATTGAAGTGGTGTAATGAGCAGAGCTTTCTAAGTTTTCTGAAGATCCTTATGAGCCCTTATGATGCCTCTATGTATGCTCATTAGACTACATAGTGTCCCAGTTGTTTCCATATCTGATGTCTGTGCTGTAGGAATAATGCCTCCTTGCTCTCTCTCTGTCTCTCTCTGTCTCTCTCAGTCTCTCTCTCTGTCTCTCTCTCTCTTTGTCTCTCTCTCTGTCTCTCTCTCTCTTTGTCTCTGTCTCTCTCTCTCTGTCTCTCACTCTCTCATTATTAGAGAGAGCTCAGCACTCCAAGCAGGGAGAACATTCTCCTGTGAGCCTCTAAGTTCATAGTAACTGTTGAGTGACTGTTCCATTGATTTATACAGTAGAGTTAGTTGATACATCACTATTAATATGGTATTTGAAGTAGTTTAGAAAGTTAGTTGAAGGAAGTTTAATAATTTAGTTTAGGGAGGTTTAATAAGTTAGTTGCGGGAAGTTGTTTTAATAAGTTATCTGAAGGAGATTTAATAAGTTAGAAGGAGATATCATTAGTTCCTCAGTCACAAGTTGACCTTTTCTTACACTTTGGCTTGTACAGTACGCCCACATGTCATCTTTGGAGATATAAAAAACGTCAACTATAAAAACTGTGACTGGTATTTAATTCACAAAGTATCTATCAAGTCACTTTAGCAATAACACACAGATGTTGCCCTCGCGCTAGCTAGATCCAGTTCTCCCAGAGTGACACGCTAGATCCAGTTCTCCCAGAGTGACACGCTAGATCCAGTTCTCCCAGAGTGACACGCTAGATCCAGTTCTCCCAGAGTGACACGCTAAATCCAATTCTCCCAGAGTGGCACGCTAGATCCAGTTCTCCCAGAGTGACACGCTAGATCCAGTTCTCCCAGAGTGACACGCTAGACCCGGTTCTCCCAGAGTGACACGCTAGATCCAGTTCTCCCAGAGTGACACGCTAGATCCAGTTCTCCCAGAGTGACACGCTAGATCCAGTTCTCCCACGCTAGATCCAGTTCTCCCAGAGTGACACGCTAGATCCAGTTCTCCCAGAGTGACACGCTAGATCCGGTTCTCCCAGAGTGAGACAGTAGATCCAGTTCTACCAGAGTGAGACAGAAGTTTCAGTTCTCCCAGAGTGAGACAGTAGATCCAGTTCTCCCAGAGTGAGACAGTAGATCCAGTTCTACCAGAGTGAGACAGAAGTTTCAGTTCTACCAGAGTTACACAGTAGATCCAGTTCTCCCAGAGTGACACGCTAGATCCAGTTCTCCCAGAGTGACACGCTAGATCCAGTTCTCCCAGAGTGACACGCTCTATCCAGTTCTCCCAGAGTGACACGCTAGATCCAGTTCTACCAGAGTGACACGCTAGATCCGGTTCTCCCAGAGTGAGACAGTAGATCCAGTTCTCCCAGAGTGAGACAGAAGTTTCAGTTCTACCAGAGTGAGACAGAAGTTTCAGTTCTCCCAGAGTGAGACAGTAGATCCAGTTCTACCAGAGTGAGACAGAAGTTTCAGTTCTCCCAGAGTGAGACAGTAGATCCAGTTCTACCAGAGTGAGACAGAAGTTTCAGTTCTACCAGAGTGAGACAGTAGATCCAGTTCTACCAGAGTGAGACAGAAGTTTCAGTTCTACCAGAGTTACACAGTAGATCCAGTTCTCCCAGAGTGAGACAGAAGTTTCAGTTCTACCAGAGTTACACAGTAGATCCAGTTCTCCCAGAGTGAGACAATAGATCCAGTTCTACCAGAGTGAGACAGAAGTTTCAGTTCTACCAGAGTTACACAGTAGATCCAGTTCTACCAGAGTTACACGCTAGATCCAGTTCTCCCAGAGTGACACGCTAGATCCAGTTCTCCCAGAGTGACACGCTTTATCCAGTTCTCCCAGAGTGAGACAGTAGATCCAGTTCTCCCAGAGTGAGACAGAAGTTTCAGTTCTACCAGAGTGAGACAGAAGTTTCAGTTCTCCCAGAGTGAGACAGTAGATCCTGTTCTACCAGAGTGACACAGAACTTTCAGTTCTACCAGAGTAAGACAGTAGATCCAGTTCTACCAGAGTGACACAGAAGTTTCAGTTCTACCAGAGTTACACAGTAGATCCAGTTCTCCCAGAGTGACACGCTAGATCCAGTTCTCCCAGAGTGAGACAGAAGTTTCAGTTCTACCAGAGTGAGACAGTAGATCCAGTTCTCCCAGAGTGACACGCTAGATCCAGTTCTCCCAGAGTGACACGCTCTATCCAGTTCTCCCAGAGTGACACGCTAGATCCAGTTCTACCAGAGTGACACGCTAGATCCGGTTCTCCCAGAGTGAGACAGTAGATCCAGTTCTCCCAGAGTGAGACAGAAGTTTCAGTTCTACCAGAGTGAGACAGAAGTTTCAGTTCTCCCAGAGTGAGACAGTAGATCCAGTTCTACCAGAGTGAGACAGACGTTTCAGTTCTCCCAGAGTGAGACAGTAGATCCAGTTCTCCCAGAGTGAGACAGTAGATCCAGTTCTACCAGAGTGAGACAGAAGTTTCAGTTCTACCAGAGTTACACAGTAGATCCAGTTCTCCCAGAGTGACACGCTAGATCCAGTTCTCCCAGAGTGACACGCTAGATCCAGTTCTCCCAGAGTGACACGCTCTATCCAGTTCTCCCAGAGTGACACGCTAGATCCAGTTCTACCAGAGTGACACGCTAGATCCGGTTCTCCCAGAGTGAGACAGTAGATCCAGTTCTACCAGAGTGAGACAGAAGTTTCAGTTCTCCCAGAGTGAGACAGTAGATCCAGTTCTACCAGAGTGAGACAGAAGTTTCAGTTCTACCAGAGTGAGACAGTAGATCCAGTTCTACCAGAGTGAGACAGAAGTTTCAGTTCTACCAGAGTTACACAGTAGATCCAGTTCTCCCAGAGTGAGACAGAAGTTTCAGTTCTACCAGAGTTACAGAGTAGATCCAGTTCTCCCAGAGTGAGACAATAGATCCAGTTCTCCCAGAGTGAGACAGAAGTTTCAGTTCTACCAGAGTTACACAGTAGATCCAGTTCTACCAGAGTTACACGCTAGATCCAGTTCTCCCAGAGTGACACGCTAGATCCAGTTCTCCCAGAGTGACACGCTCTATCCAGTTCTCCCAGAGTGAGACAGTAGATCCAGTTCTCCCAGAGTGAGACAGAAGTTTCAGTTCTACCAGAGTGAGACAGAAGTTTCAGTTCTCCCAGAGTGAGACAGTAGATCCTGTTCTACCAGAGTGACACAGAACTTTCAGTTCTACCAGAGTAAGACAGTAGATCCAGTTCTACCAGAGTGACACAGAAGTTTCAGTTCTACCAGAGTTACACAGTAGATCCAGTTCTCCCAGAGTGACACGCTAGATCCAGTTCTCCCAGAGTGAGACAGAAGTTTCAGTTCTACCAGAGTAAAACAGTAGATCCAGTTCTCTTAGTGTGACACGGTTGATCCTGAGAGAGTTGCATGCATAGAGAGGCAGTCTAAGTATTATTTCAACCGATTTATTAACTTGATTTATAAATCTATGAAAGTTGTTGTTGTTTTCCTTACAAAAATGAGTTGAATAACGTTAAATATTTTAAGGAGGTTTAAGTGTCACAATGCTGGTTGTTAAGGGTGAAAGCAAGCGCAGAGTTTGGTGGACGAGACAAGTTGTGGAGGAAGGGTAATGCCTTGGTCTGCTGATCTGTGACCTGTTTGCAGGAAAGGAGAACCAGACATAGAATTATTGGCCCTTGATCTAATTTATGATAAGCGAGACATTATACAAACAGTATACTCTAACTTATGAGATATATACTGAAATACCACCAGCACTCTGATATAGCGGGTGCTGGGAAATAAAACACAGTGGACTACCAATCAGAAGGAAAACAGCAGCTTGCTTTCTTTAACAAAACACTAAAACGACGATCAAACGTGAGGACACCAACTTGATGTTTTAAAAGACCCACAAAACCTCTGCTCACAAACAGTTCACTTAAACTGCGCTCCCAATTAGAGTCAATGCAATGCAGCTGCCTTTAATTGGAAGCATCTTAAACCAAACATTAAAATTCCTAAACCCCCATATCACTAAAGGATCTCTAAGTTACCACAGAGGTATCTAGACATATCTTATCCCTTAGTGTGTTATTTACACCATGATTCGTTTCAACCAGGATTAGTTTCAGCCAGGATTAGTTTCAGCCAGGGTTAGTTTAAGCCAGGGTTAGTTTCAGCCAGGGTTAGTTTCAGCCAGGCTTAGTTTCAGCCAGGATTAGTTTCAACCAGGATTAGTTTCAGCCAGGATTATTTTCAGCCAGGATTAGTTTCAGCCAGGGTTAGTTTAAGCCAGGGTTACTTTCAGCCAGGGTTAGTTTCAGCCAGGCTTAGTTTCAGCCAGGATTAGTTTCAACCAGGATTAGTTTCAGCCAGGATTAGTTTCAGCCAGGATTAGTTTCAGCCAGGGTTAGTTTAAGCCAGGGTTAGTTTCAGCCAGGGTTAGTTTCAGCCAGGCTTAGTTTCAGCCAGGATTAGTTTCAACCAGGATTAGTTTCAGCCAGGATTAGTTTCAGCCAGGATTAGTTTATAGATAGAGCTTTCTAGTGGTGTGTGACGCCAGCCTTGCAGCAGTGCCAGCGTTTAACAGACTTAAGGACATCTCTTGTAGCGGACATTTTATATGACATATTTTAATTTGATGACAGTGGATGGAAGAAGAATAGAATATTCCAATTATTAAGACCTAGCATGACAATCACCAATTACGTTCATTGTTCTCATGTCCGCTAGCTACAATACATAATGACTTAGATTATTCCTTTATCTTCATCAAAGAGACACTTCTCCAGAAGATAGCGTACTGTAGGACGACATGCTGTCTTCCAAATGGAATGCTATTTTCTTTATACAAATGGGACCCTATTCCCCCAAATATCTACTCAGGACTAGTGCACTAAGGAGGGACAGGCTGCAATTTGGAACGCAGGCACTATTTTAACAGAGTGATTCACAAATTTGAATTTATTTAAAATGAAAGACATATTTGCTTTTTTGTACCTTCATTATATTAGCAATCTACAGTAGGCAGTTAGTAGAGGTACCACAGTTAATCGGTCAGACATCCACACACACATATCCCCAACACACACACACACATACACACACTGTTATGAGGTGGCCGGCGGTACGACCAACATCCAAACAAGGGCACATGTCAAGATCTGCCAACACTAAACAGAAATGCAAATGAAATGGCAGGAGTAAAGACCTGAGAAATATTGACACAAGCAAAATTGCACTGTATTCAAATATTGAAATGTATCTAAAGTTTGTAATTAACCCTTGATTTGCCCTCAATAATTATATTGCACATAATAATTCACATTAGCAGAGATGTGGTCATCTGTTAGTTCATGTTAAGGGACATTCTTTACTTCCGTTCTCTCTCCCGGTCACACATCCTTTGGTAAAGTGCAGGAAGAAGCCAAACGCAGAGCTGATAGTCACGTTTGTGGTTTGTTTAATAATAAAAAGCAAACACAAACGTAAAACATACACTGTATAGAAAGAAGGAAACGCTCTTACACAAAGCAACTTAATAATTATTTAAAAGAGTGAACAACTTTAAACAACCACACTCACCTACATGGAACGTAACTTAAAGTAATACCAATCACCCATGACACATAACAGGGAACTTAAACAACCACACTCACCTACATGGAACGTAACTTAAAGCAATACCAATCACCCATGACACATAACAGGGAACTTAAACAACCACACTCACCTACATGGAACGTAACTTAAAGTAATACCAATCACCCATGACACATAACAGGGAACTTAAACAACCACACTCACCTACATGGAACGTAACTTAAAGTAATACCAATCACCCATGACACATAACAGGGAACTTAAACAACCACACTCACCTACATGGAATGTAACTTAAAGTAATACCAATCACCCATGACACATAACAGGGAACTTAAACAACCACACTCACCTACATGGAACGTAACTTAAAGCAATACCAATCACCCATGACACATAACAGGGAACTTAAACAACCACACTCACCTACATGGAACGTAACTTAAAGTAATATCAATCACCCATGACACATAACAGGGAACTTAAACAACCACACTCACCTACATGGAACGTAACTTAAAGTAATACCAATCACCCATGACACATAACAGGGAACTTAAACAACCACACTCACCTACATGGAACGTAACTTAAAGTAATACCAATCACCCATGACACATAACAGGGAACTTAAACAACCCACTGATTAACTTACTTCTTTTATTTCCTATATCTTTCTGATCGCCTTCCCTTTCTTGTTCTTTCCTCTCCGTCTCTTTAGATCAATCAATAGGTGTGTACTGATATTAATGAATCTGTGTGTGTGTGTGTGTGTGCGTGTGCGTGTGTGTGTGTGTATATGTTTGTTTATGTGTGTGTGTGTGTTCCAGCACTGTGTACTGAAGAGTGTGTCCACGGACGGTGTGTGTCTCCTGATACATGTCAGTGTGAGCCGGGCTGGGGTGGTCTGGACTGTTCCAGTGGTGAGTACACACACACACACACACACACACCACTTAATAGCATGGATATCCCAGCATTAATAACACGTATCGACTGTCATATGACACACGTTTCATGAGTAACACATCGTCAGAATGTGTTCAGCAGGTAAAGGTGGATTGGACAGCATTTGATGAATGTGAATGTGAATGTCTTCATTAAGCTTGTAATATTGATATTGCCACTTACAAACCTATGCAAATGACACAGCTTACAGGTGAGTCACAATAGATTCATTTTCATCTGTTGATAGTGGAACTAATTGGTTTGATGAATGAATGTAGCTGAGAAACGTCTAGCTGCCTTCTGCTCAATTCTCCAATAACAGAAGAGCCTTAGGAGCTGTACCAAATGAACAGATATCTACTGACAATATGTATCTACTGACAATATGCCACTACTGACAATATGTATCTACTGACAATATGTATCTACTGACACTATGCCACTACTGACAATCTGTATCTACCGACAATATGCCACTACTGACAATATGTATCGACTGACAATATGTATCTACTGACAATATGTATCTACTGACAATATGTATCTACTGACACTATGCCACTACTGACAATATGTATTGACTGACAATATGTATCGACTGACAATATGTATCTACTGACAATATGTATCTACTGACAATATGTATCTACTGACAATAATCTATGTATCTACTGACAATATGTATCTACTGACAATATACAACTACTGACAATATGTATCTACTGACAATATATATCTACTGACAATATGTATCTACTGACAATATGTATCTACTGACAATATGTATCTACTGACAATATGTATCTACTGACAATATGTATCTACTGACAATATGTATCTACTGACAATATGTATCTATCTACTGACAATATGTATCTACTGACAATATGTATCTACTGACAATATGTATCTACTGACAATATGTATCTACTGACAATATGTATCTACTGACAATATGTATCTACTGACAATATATGCAACTACTGACAATATATATCGACTGACAATATATATCTACTGACACTATGTATCTACTGACAATATGTATCTACTGACAATATGTATCTACTGACAATATGTATCTACTGACAATATACATCTACTGACAATATGTATCTACTGACAATATATATCTACTGACACTATGTATCTACTGACAATATGTATCTATCTACTGACAATATGTATCTACTGACAATATGTATCTACTGACAATATGTATCTATCTACTGACAATATGTATCTACTGACAATATGTATCTACTGACAATATGTATCTATCTACTGACAATATGTATCTACTGACAATATGTATCTACTGACAATATGTATCTACTGACAATATGCCACTACTGACAATATGTATCTACTGACACTATGCCACTACTGACAATATGTATTGACTGACAATATGTATCGACTGACAATATGTATCGACTGACAATATGTATCTACTGACAATATGTATCTACTGACAATATGCCACTACCGACAATATGTATCGACTGACAATATATATCTACTGACACTATGTATCTACTGACAATATGTATCTACTGACAATATGTATCTACTGACAATATGTATCTACTGACAATATATATCTACTGACAATATGTATCTACTGACAATATGTATCTACTGACAATATGTATCTATCTACTGACAATATGTCTCTTCTGACAATATGTATCTATCTACTGACAATATGTATCTACTGACAATATGTATCTACTGACAATATGTATCTACTGACAATATGTATCTACTGACAATATGTATTTACTGACAATATGCCACTACTGACAATATATATCGACTGACAATATATATCTACTGACACTATGCATCTACTGACAATATGTATCTACTGACAATATGTATCTACTGACAATATGTATCTATCTACTGACAATATGTATCTACTGACAATATATATATACTGACAATATGTATCTACTGACAATATGTATCTATCTACTGACAATATGTATCTATCTACTGACAATATGTATCTACTGACAATATGTATCTATCTACTGACAATATGTATCTACTGACAATATATATCTACTGACAATATGTATCTACTGACAATATGTATCTATCTACTGACAATATGTATCTATCTACTGACAATATGTATCTACTGACAATATGTATCTGCTGACAATATGTATCTACTGACAATATGTATCTATCTACTGACAATATGTATCTAGTGACAATATGTTTCTACTGACAATATTTATCTACTGACAATATGTATCTACTGACTACAGATATCTAGATATTGAATGACAACATGTCTCAACTGACAGCAGTAGTGGTTATTTAGGGAACCTATAAATGTGCTAATTGGTTTGGTCTGTCTACTGACTATCTGTCTGTCTATCTGTCTGTCTATCTGTCTGTCTATCTACTAGAGGAGGGGAGGGAAAGGATATGGGAGGTGGGGAGGAGAGGGGTGAGGGGAGGAGAGCAGGGGAGGGAAAGGATATGGGAGGTGGGGAGGAGAGTGAGGTGGGGAAGAGAGGGGAGGAAAGTGAAGTGGAGAGGGGAGAAGAAGGGAGGAAGACAAGGAAGTGGGATTGAGTTGTTATCTTATTCCTTTTAGTTCCAGAGAGACATATCGGCTGGTCAATCAGTTGTTCAATCAGCTAAATGCTGAAGCCTGTTAAAGGCAGACAAGAGGGATGGAGGGATTGAATCTGTACTTCTATTTATGTGTGGAGAGATAGAAAGATTGAGACATATGAGGATGAAGAGATGGAGAGAAAGATAGAGGGACACAGAGTTCTATAGAGGTAGAGAGAAATGTGGAAGATGTATGAATGCAGAGACAAGGAGAGATTGTGAGAGACAGAATCACCCTGGTCTCATCATATTGTACTAATACTTTATAATGATATAGAGTGAGAGAGCTATTTGTTTGTATTAGAAAAATAATAAAAGTTCCTGGAGAGGGAAAGAGGAATTATTAAAGGTCCAGTGTGGATAAAAGTGATATTATTAGTTATTCTCTCTAAGGATAATGATTATATAAGGTGAAAATAACACTGGGATTGTGTGATAATGACATGAAAAATACCTTATGAGTGGTATGGAACTTCTGTCACTATTACCAATAACAATTACTCTTCATCTTGATTGGTTCAGGGCCTTCCAAACAGCCAATCAGCCCTGGGTACGTGAATTTTATTCACTCCAATATTATTCACACCCAATCAGACAGCTTATTTCAGTGGCCAGTGGAGGTGAAAGAAATGTAAAAAATATATAAAGTAAAAAATATCAGGCAGTGATTTAGTAAACAATGATTGAATAAACGTTAAAGACTGAAAGGGGATAATAATGTGTCTGAGTAATGGGGTTGTGTCGGTGGTGGACAGGATGAAATAATATTATTAAACCTCTGAACTGTTTCAATCTGTTTTCCTATATGTTAAAGGAATACTCACACTCTGTTACCATGATATGTATCTCACTTGTGGGATAATGCAGGTACCAAAACAAGCAGATGATCTCTTAACAAGGACACATGTCAAGGTCTGGGTAGATTAGATAGTAAGTGGATGCAGGAGAATTGGGCAGGTGGAAAGACCTTAATAACTTTAATAAAGGGCCAAATTGTTCTGGCCAGACAACTGGGTCATATCATGTCTGAAACGAAAGGCTTGTGTGGTGCTTCCCGTCAGCACTGGTGAGTACCTACTGACTGTGTGGTGAGTACCTACTGACTGTGTGGTGAGTACCTACTGACTGTGTGGTGAGTACCTACTGACTGTGTGGTGAGTACCTACTGACTGTGTGGTGAGTACCTACTGACTGTGTGGTGAGTACCTACTGACTGTGTGGTGAGTACCTACTGACTGTGTGGTGAGTACCTACTGACTGTGTGGTGAGTACCTACTGACTGTGTGGTGAGTACCTACTGACTGTGTGGTGAGTACCTACTGACTGTGTGGTGAGTACCTACTGACTGTGTGGTGAGTACCTACTGACTGTGTGGTGAGTACCTACTGACTGTGTGGTGAGTACCTACTGACTGTGTGGTGAGTACCTACTGACTGTGTGGTGAGTACCTACTGACTGTGTGGTGAGTACCTACTGACTGTGTGGTGAGTACCTACTGACTGTGTGGTGAGTACCTACTGACTGTGTGGTGAGTACCTACTGACTGTGTGGTGAGTACCTACTGACTGTGTGGTGAGTACCTACTGACTGTGTGGTGAGTACCTACTGACTGTGTGGTGAGTACCTACTGACTGTGTGGTGAGTACCTACTGACTGTGTGGTGAGTACCTACTGACTGTGTGGTGAGTACCTACTGACTGTGTGGTGAGTACCTACTGACTGTGTGGTGAGTACCTACTGACTGTGTGGTGAGTACCTACTGACTGTGTGGTGAGTACCTACTGACTGTGTGGTGAGTACCTACTGACTGTGTGGTGAGTACCTACTGACTGTGTGGTGAGTACCTACTGACTGTGTGGTGAGTACCTACTGACTGTGTGGTGAGTACCTACTGACTGTGTGGTGAGTACCTACTGACTGTGTGGTGAGTACCTACTGACTGTGTGGTGAGTACCTACTGACTGTGTGGTGAGTACCTACTGACTGTGTGGTGAGTACCTACTGACTGTGTGGTGAGTACCTACTGACTGTGTGGTGAGTACCTACTGACTGTGTGGTGAGTACCTACTGACTGTGTGGTGAGTACCTACTGACTGTGTGGTGAGTACCTACTGACTGTGTGGTGAGTACCTACTGACTGTGTGGTGAGTACCTACTGACTGTGTGGTGAGTACCTACTGACTGTGTGGTGAGTACCTACTGACTGTGTGGTGAGTACCTACTGACTGTGTGGTGAGTACCTACTGACTGTGTGGTGAGTACCTACTGACTGTGTGGTGAGTACCTACTGACTGTGTGGTGAGTACCTACTGACTGTGTGGTGAGTACCTACTGACTGTGTGGTGAGTACCTACTGACTGTGTGGTGAGTACCTACTGACTGTGTGGTGAGTACCTACTGACTGTGTGGTGAGTACCTACTGACTGTGTGGTGAGTACCTACTGACTGTGTGGTGAGTACCTACTGACTGTGTGGTGAGTACCTACTGACTGTGTGGTGAGTACCTACTGACTGTGTGGTGAGTACCTACTGACTGTGTGGTGAGTACCTACTGACTGTGTGGTGAGTACCTACTGACTGTGTGGTGAGTACCTACTGACTGTGTGGTGAGTACCTACTGACTGTGTGGTGAGTACCTACTGACTGTGTGGTGAGTACCTACTGACTGTGTGGTGAGTACCTACTGACTGTGTGGTGAGTACCTACTGACTGTGTGGTGAGTACCTACTGACTGTGTGGTGAGTACCTACTGACTGTGTGGTGAGTACCTGTGTGTGTGTGTAAAAGAGAGAGAAAGAGAGAGAGAGAGAGATAGGTAGAGGGAGAGGGAGAGAGAGAGAGAGAGGGAGAGAGAGCTGACATCACAACCAAGACTTACCCGGACTTGTTCTGCCTGGGAATTGTGACCTGCCTGGGACTAGTGCTAGGACAGCAGTTCTCATACTACAGGCGCATAAACACCTCTTAAGCTCGGCACGATCATAAGGCTGGTTTATGGTGGTCACACCTCAGCAGGAGACATTGATATAGAGTGAGAGAGCTATTTGTTTGTATTAGAAAAATAATAAAAGTTCCTGGAGAGGGAAAGAGGAATTATTAAAGGTCCAGTGTGGATAAAAGTGATATTATTAGTTATTCTCTCTAAGGATAATGATTATATAAGGTGAAAATAACACTGGGATTGTGTGATAATGACATGAAAAATACCTTATGAGTGGTATGGAACTTCTGTCACTATTACCAATAACAATTACTCTTCATCTTGATTGGTTCAGGGCCTTCCAAACAGCCAATCAGCCCTGGGTACGTGAATTTTATTCACTCCAATATTATTCACACCCAATCAGACAGCTTATTTCAGTGGCCAGTGGAGGTGAAAGAAATGTAAAAAATATATAAAGTAAAAAATATCAGGCAGTGATTTAGTAAACAATGATTGAATAAACGTTAAAGACTGAAAGGGGATAATAATGTGTCTGAGTAATGGGGGTTGTGTCGGTGGTGGACAGGATGAAAAATAATATTATTAAACCTCTGAACTGTTTCAATCTGTTTTCCTATATGTTAAAGGAATACTCACACTCTGTTACCATGATATGTATCTCACTTGTGGGATAATGCAGGTACCAAAACAAGCAGATGATCTCTTAACAAGGACACATGTCAAGGTCTGGGTAGATTAGATAGTAAGTGGATGCAGGAGAATTGGGCAGGTGGAAAGACCTTAATAACTTTAATAAAGGGCCAAATTGTTCTGGCCAGACAACTGGGTCATATCATGTCTGAAACGGAAAGGCTTGTGTGGTGCTTCCTGTCAGCACTGGTGAGTACCTACTGACTGTGTGGTGAGTACCTACTGACTGTGTGGTGAGTACCTACTGACTGTGTGGTGAGTACCTACTGACTGTGTGGTGAGTACCTACTGACTGTGTGGTGAGTACCTACTGACTGTGTGGTGAGTACCCACTGACTGTGTGGTGAGTACCTACTGACTGTGTGGTGAGTATCTACTGACTGTGGTGGGTACCTACTGACTGTGTGGTGAGTACCTACTGACTGTGTGGTGAGTACCTACTGACTGTGTGGTGAGTACCTACTGACTGTGTGGTGAGTACCTACTGACTGTGTGGTGAGTACCTACTGACTGTAGACAGGGTTTTGGCCCATCAAGGCTCATTGATACGCTGAAGGTCTACTGTGGCACACGGAGGACCCCCCAGAATATTAGACAGGTAGTCATAATGGTTTGGCTCAATAGTGTGTGTGTATATATATATATATATATATATATACGTGTGTGTATATATGTGTGTATATATATGTGTGTGTGTGTGTGTGTGTGTGTGTGTGTGTGTGTGTGTGTGTGTGTGTGTGTGTGTGTGTGTGTGTGTGTGTGTGTGTGTGTGTGTGTGTGTGTGTGTGTGTGTGTGTGTGTGTGTATATATATATATATGTATGTGTGTGTGTGTGTGTGTTTGTGTATATATATGTGTGTGTGTATATATATGTGTGTGTGTATATATATATATGTTTGTGTGTGTGTGTATATATATGTGTGTGTGTATATATATATATATATATGTGTGTGTGTGTGTGTATATATATGTGTGTGTGTGTATTTATATATGTGTGTGTTGGTGTGTGTGTGTGTGTGTATCAATCTATAGACCTGATCTGAGGGTGTAGTATGCCCAGACGGTTTCCCACTGTGTATTCAATTGACAATCTTTGAGTCGGATCAAAGGCTCAGTGACCTCGATTCTGTTTTTGAGTAGCACAGGACGCCAGAGAGAGAAAAATGCTTTGAGACGAAGGGAGAAAAGGATGATGAAAGAAGAGAGAAGGATGCTAGCAGGATTGTGTGACTGTATCTGGGTCAGGTGGAAGATAAACAGATAGACTGGTCAAGGAAAGAAAAAATGTTGGGAGAGAGGCAGGAAAGAAAGATCTGAGAGAGTTAAAGAGTGAGGAGAAGAGGTGCGGTGGAGGAGTTTAGATGTGGGAGAGGAGGTGTGTTAGAGGATCTGTGTTAGAGGAGGTATGGAAGAGGAGGTGTGTTAGAGGAGGTGTGTTAGAGGATCTGTGTTAGAGGAGGTGTGTTAGAGGAGGTATGGAAGAGGAGGTGTGTTAGAGGAGGTATGGTAGAGGAGGTGTGTTAGAGGAGGTATGGAAGAGGAGGTGTGTTAGAGGAGGTATGGAAGAGGTGTGTTAGAGGATCTGTGTTAGAGGAGGTATGGTAGAGGAGGTATGGAAGAGGAGGTCTGGAAGAGGAGGTGTGTCAGGGGAGGTGTGGTAGAGGAGGTGTGTTAGAGGATCTGTGTTAGAGGAGGTATGGAAGAGGTGTGATAGAGGAGGTGGTGGAAGAGGAGTTGCAGGCATGCAGGTTGGAAGGCTACTCTTGGACTAGTATATAGTACGGCATGCAGGTTGGAAGGCTCTTGGACGTCAAAGTTCTTGTGAAAATGTTCTGGCTTGACTTGACATATCAAGGATTTTTGATAGATTTGTACTTTTGCATTGTGACCCTCTTCCAGAAACAGCATTGGTGTCGGGACCCGGGACAGCAGCAAAATGATTAGATCAATGAAAGATGTTAAAGAACTAAAGAGATGCCAGTTTGTGTTTTTATGAGTTTGTTTTTTCGACTTGTGACAGTGGCAGGCATCTATTCATTCTGATGACTGTGTCTCAATTGCCTCCCTAATCTGTGACAAATGGCACCATAAGGTTTGATGCCAGAGGTAGTTGGGCGATTGGGCCACACTGAGGGTTCCTCCTTTTGTTTTGTGTGAGAGCCTGGCTGCACCTTCTGAAAGCATCTAATATTAAGACCTGTCTGTCCCCGTGCCTTCCGGGCTTCTGCACCTTTCCAGAACATTCCCTTCAGCGCCCCCCACTTTGCACCCTATTACTGTGCACTACTTTTGATTGTGTCCACTTTTGAATCGTGATCAACAGTAGAACACTAGGAGGTGTTTGGGAGGTGCGGTGTATTTCATTGGCTGTGATGGGTCCCTGTCACCCTGTCTGTCACCCTGTCTGTCACACCGTACTACCAGCCTTCCAATAAAGAACACCATGAAGACAGATGATTTTCCCACAGTATATATTTAGGCCAGACTACTGTCGTTTCAGACATATTAGGTGCGATGAAGCGATATCATTGACTTTGTGATGCTTTGTGGGATAAATAATGGGTTTAACCTAAAGCTCTTGGTAGAAGAACTCAGTGGAGTGGGAGGTTTTGAAGTTTTCTCTTTTTGCAAGCAGCTCCCTGACTGAGACTGAGACTTGGAGGACACGCCTAACTACGTTATCAAAAAGTAGTCATGTTACGGGTTGATTGTTGATCATATGCTGTTGGTTTCATTTAGTTAACATTACACTGGGTTTGAGAGTCATTGGGATGTGTTATAGTTTATAAGCTGTCATTAGTTGTAGAGGCATGCTTGTGCTATTCATATAACTAAATAACAGTGTGTTTCTAATTTAACTCTAATGTGTTGTTTTGCACTTTGCACTAATGTGAGGTATAACATGATCTGTATTTGTTCTTATGACCTCACTGAGCCTGCAGCATAGGAGGAAAGTTCTGTCATTATGATTCAGCAACATACAAGTCCTTTGGTCATGAGTGGGAACCTTTTGTTTCCACTCCAGGCTTTTAGTGGGGCGCACACGACTAGTTCCTGTTGGGTGGTTTGTTTAGATTGTGCACAGCTGGTATTAGTTAGCAATCTGTTGGGTTATTTAAGTTCCCAGGGTAATTTGGCACTTAGCTTAGTATTTTTTCAATGTCACATTCTATGGAGGTGAGTGTTGTTTGAGTATCCACGATCGCTGTTTGATGTGTTGTACTTAGTCGCTGTCTCACACACTTTTGTTTATATTACAGTGTCTAGTTGTTTTTCTGTTAGTTTTACGTGTTTGTTTTACGTGTGTGTGTGTCACATACGGGTGTTTAGGGAAGCACATCTGTATATTGTGTAAATTAAGAGCACAGCTGTTTTGGGTTTAGCTAAGCACCGGGCATATGTTAGTTAATCAGTGGGCCATTAAGGTCCCTGTTTAGGTTCACAGGTGCTTGTTATTAATAAAATGTTACATAGGTTAGTTAATCAGTGGGCTATTTAAGGTCCCTGGTTAGGTTCACAGGTGCTTGTTATTAATAAAATGTTACATAGGTTAGTTAATCAGTGGGCTATTTAAGGTCCCTGGTTAGGTTCACTGGTGCTTGTTATTAATATAATGTTACATAGGTTAGTTAATCAGTGGGCTATTTAAGGTCCCTGGTTAGGTTCACTGGTGCTTGTTATTAATATAATGTTACATAGGTTAGTTAATCAGTGGGCTATTTAAGGTCCCTGGTTAGGTTCACTGGTGCTTGTTATTAATATAATGTTACATAGGTTAGTTAATCAGTGGGCTATTTAAGGTCCCTGGTTAGGTTCACAGGTGCTTGTTATTAATAAAATGTTACATAGGTTAGTTAATCAGTGGGCTATTTAAGGTCCCTGGTTAGGTTCACTGGTGCTTGTTATTAATATAATGTTACATAGGTTAGTTAATCAGTGGGCTATTTAAGGTCTCTGGTTAGGTTCACTGGTGCTTGTTATTAATATAATGTTACATAGGTTAGTTAATCAGTGGGCTATTTAAGGTCCCTGGTTAGGTTCACTGGTGCTTGTTATTAATATAATGTTACATAGGTTAGTTAATCAGTGGGCTATTTAAGGTCCCTGGTTAGGTTCACTGGTGCTTGTTATTAATATAATGTTACATAGGTTAGTTAATCAGTGGGCTATTTAAGGTCCCTGGTTAGGTTCACAGGTACTTGTTATTAATAAAATGTTACATAGGTTAGTTAATCAGTGGGCTATTTAAGGTCCCTGGTTAGGTTCACTGGTGCTTGTTATTAATATAATGTTACATAGGTTAGTTAATCAGTGGGCTATTTAAGGTCCCTGGTTAGGTTCACTGGTGCTTGTTATTAATATAATGTTACATAGGTTAGTTAATCAGTGGGCTATTTAAGGTCCCTGGTTAGGTTCACTGGTGCTTGTTATTAATATAATGTTACATAGGTTAGTTAATCAGTGGGCTATTTAAGGTCCCTGGTTAGCTTCACTGGTGCTTGTTATTAATATAATGTTACATAGGTTAGTTAATTAGTGGGCTATTTAAGGTCCCTGGTTAGGTTCACTGGTGCTTGTTATTGTTTCTATGTGTTACGTTGTGTGTTTAAGAGTTGGCAAGTGTTTGTGGTTAGTGCATCTGGTTTTGTATGCAAGTCGTGTCATTGTGCAATTTGATTTATTTTACAGTGTGTAGACTTTTCCGTTCGTGCTATTCTCTGGCTCTGCATCTCGCTCTTTTACACTTCACCCAAAAAGAGCGTGACAGTGTTTAATAAATACCACAAACGTGATAATCCAGCTCTGCATGTGTCTTATTCTGCACATCACCCTGCAAGGTGTGTGACACTACTATTACTGGTCTGTACTGTACTGTATGTTCATGTTACAAAGCAACATAGAGTTATTGACTTTGAAGTAAAGCATTGGTGTTGTTTGCATATTGGAATAGCTTGTTGCATGGATTTTATACCAAAAAACGAATCATAGCTGATAATACTTATAGATAAAGGAGCTTTGAATTCCTTATAAAAAGCTACAACACTCATTATAACCACAGAAACCTCACACCTGACTTTGACTTGAGCTCAAAGACGAGCATCTCCAAGTCCAAAAATAATTTACAAGTTGTGCATCAACAGTCCTTATGATGCCGACACAGGTAGCCTAACTTTTATTGAAAACCCCACAACAGAAAGGCTTTTAGTTTGAAATGTCCAATCAAACGCATATGCATACTGATATATTGTTATGGCACATTCCTGGTCCAACAACTACTCTGGCTAATTTATATTCTATTAAGAGGAATTAGCATAAACTAAAGTGTGAGTTTGGTGGTTCTGAGCACAGAGTGTGAACGCCCCAATGAGTTACACACCCACTGCACATGGGTGACCCACATGGGCGACCCTCTGGTACATAAACATGTTACCAGGAACATCTCTAAATGAGTTACACACCCACTGCACATGGGTGACCCACATGGGCGACCCTCTGGTACATTAACATGTTACCAGGAACATCTCTAAATGAGTTACAAACCCACTGCACATGGGTGACCCACATGGGCGACCCTCTGGTACATTAACATGTTACCAGGAACATCTCTAAATGAGTTACACACCCACTGCACATGGGTGACCCACATGGGCGACCCTCTGGTACATTAACATGTTCCCAGGAACATCTCTAAATGAGTTACACACCCACTGCACATGGGTGACCCACATGGGCGACCCTCTGGTACATTAACATGTTCCCAGGAACATCTCTAAAGACGCATTTTCCTCATGACAGTTGTTGTATTCAAACACAGTGAAGACAGGATGAAGACAGTTCAGTGTGATGTGATGATATAACGATAATACAGTAATACTAGCTGTTCAGTGTGATGTGATGATATAATGATAATACAGTAATACTAGCTGTTCAGTGTGATGTGATGATATAATGATAATACAGTAATACTAGCTGTTCAGTGTGATGTGATGATATAATGATAATACAGTAATACTAGCTGTTCAGTGTGATGTGATGATATAATGATAATACAGTAATACTAGCTGTTCAGTGTGATGTGATGATATAATGATAATAACGTAATACTAGCTGTTCAGTGTGATGTGATGATATAATGATAATAAAGTAATACTAGCTGTTCAGTGTGATGTGATGATATAATGATAATACAGTAATACTAGCTGTTCAGTGTGATGTGATGATATAATGATAATACAGTAATACTAGCTGTTCAGTGTGATGTGATGATATAATGATAATACAGTAATACTAGCTGTTCAGTGTGATGTGATGATATAATGATAATACAGTAATACTAGCTGTTCAGTGTGATGTGATGATATAACGATAATACAGTAATACTAGCTGTTCAGTGTGATGTGATGATATAACGATAATAAAGTAATACTAGCTGTTCAGTGTGATGTGATGATATGATGATAATAACGTAATACTAGCTGTTCAGTGTGATGTGATGATATAATGATAATAAAGTAATACTAGCTGTTCAGTGTGATGTGATGATATAATGATAATACAGTAATACTAGCTGTTCAGTGTGATGTGATGATATAATGATAATACAGTAATACTAGCTGTTCAGTGTGATGTGATGATATAATGATAATACAGTAATACTAGCTGTTCAGTGTGATGTGATGATATAATGATAATACAGTAATACTAGCTGTTCAGTGTGATGTGATGATATAACGATAATACAGTAATACTAGCTGTTCAGTGTGATGTGATGATATAACGATAATAACGTAATACTAGCTGTTCAGTGTGATGTGATGATATAATGATAATAAAGTAATACTAGCTGTTCAGTGTGATGTGATGATATAATGATAATACAGTAATACTAGCTGTTCAGTGTGATGTGATGATATAATGATAATACAGTAATACTAGCTGTTCAGTGTGATGTGATGATATAATGATAATACAGTAATACTAGCTGTTCAGTGTGATGTGATGATATAACGATAATACAGTAATACTAGCTGTTCAGTGTGATGTGATGATATAATGTTAATACAGTAATACTAGCTGTTCAGTGTGATGTTATGATATAATGATAATACAGTAATACTAGCTGTTCAGTGTGATGTGATGATATAATGATAATAAAGTAATACTAGCTGTTCAGTGTGATGTGATGATATAATGATAATACAGTAATACTAGCTGTTCAGTGTGATGTGATGATATAATGATAATACAGTAATACTAGCTGTTCAGTGTGATGTGATGATATAATGATAATACAGTAATACTAGCTGTTCAGTGTGATGTGATGATATAATGATAATACAGTAATACTAGCTGTTCAGTGTGATGTGATGATATAATGATAATACAGTAATACTAGCTGTTCAGTGTGATGTGATGATATAACGATAATACAGTAATACTAGCTGTTCAGTGTGATGTGATGATATAACGATAATAACGTAATACTAGCTGTTCAGTGTGATGTGATGATATAATGATAATAAAGTAATACTAGCTGTTCAGTGTGATGTGATGATATAATGATAATACAGTAATACTAGCTGTTCAGTGTGATGTGATGATATAATGATAATACAGTAATACTAGCTGTTCAGTGTGATGTGATGATATAATGATAATACAGTAATACTAGCTGTTCAGTGTGATGTGATGATATAACGATAATACAGTAATACTAGCTGTTCAGTGTGATATGATAATATAATGTTAATACAGTAATACTAGCTGTTCAGTGTGATGTTATGATATAATGATAATACAGTAATACTAGCTGTTCAGTGTGATGTGATGATATAATGATAATAAAGTAATACTAGCTGTTCAGTGTGATGTGATGATATAATGATAATACAGTAATACTAGCTGTTCAGTGTGATGTGATGATATAATGATAATACAGTAATACTAGCTGTTCAGTGTGATGTGATGATATAATGATAATACAGTAATACTAGCTGTTCAGTGTGATGTGATGATATAACGATAATACAGTAATACTAGCTGTTCAGTGTGATGTGATGATATAACGATAATGCAGTAATACTAGCTGTTCAGTGTGATGTGATGATATAACGATAATGCAGTAATACTAGCTGTTCAGTGTGATGTGATGATATAATGTTAATACAGTAATACTAGCTGTTCAGTGTGATGTGATGATATAATTATAATACAGTAATACTAGCTGTTCAGTGTGATGTGATGATATAATGATAATACAGTAATACTAGCTGTTCAGTGTGATGTGATGATATAATGTAAATACAGTAATACTAGCTGTTCAGTGTGATGTGATGATATAATTATAATACAGTAATACTAGCTGTTCAGTGTGATGTGATGATATAATGATAATACAGTAATACTAGCTGTTCAGTGTGATGTGATGATATAATTATAATACAGTAATACTAGCTGTTCAGTGTGATGTGATGATATAATGATAATACAGTAATACTAGCTGTTCAGTGTGATGTGATGATATAATGATAATACAGTAATACTAGCTGTTCAGTGTGATGTGATGATATAACGATAATACAGTAATACTAGCTGTTCAGTGTGATGTGATGATATAATGTTAATACAGTAATACTAGCTGTTCAGTGTGATGTTATGATATAATGATAATACAGTAATACTAGCTGTTCAGTGTGATGTGATGATATAATGATAATAAAGTAATACTAGCTGTTCAGTGTGATGTGATGATATAATGATAATACAGTAATACTAGCTGTTCAGTGTGATGTGATGATATAATGATAATACAGTAATACTAGCTGTTCAGTGTGATGTGATGATATAATGATAATACAGTAATACTAGCTGTTCAGTGTGATGTGATGATATAACGATAATACAGTAATACTAGCTGTTCAGTGTGATGTGATGATATAACGATAATGCAGTAATACTAGCTGTTCAGTGTGATGTGATGATATAACGATAATGCAGTAATACTAGCTGTTCAGTGTGATGTGATGATATAATGTTAATACAGTAATACTAGCTGTTCAGTGTGATGTGATGATATAATTATAATACAGTAATACTAGCTGTTCAGTGTGATGTGATGATATAATGATAATACAGTAATACTAGCTGTTCAGTGTGATGTGATGATATAATGTTAATACAGTAATACTAGCTGTTCAGTGTGATGTGATGATATAATTATAATACAGTAATACTAGCTGTTCAGTGTGATGTGATGATATAATGATAATACAGTAATACTAGCTGTTCAGTGTGATGTGATGATATAATTATAATACAGTAATACTAGCTGTTCAGTGTGATGTGATGATATAATGATAATACAGTAATACTAGCTGTTCAGTGTGATGTGATGATATAACGATAATACAGTAATACTAGCTGTTCAGGTCTTTGTGTTTACTGAGTGGTCTTGGGTATATTAGCAGTCTGGTGCACCTTCATCCCCTAGTGTTTATCCCAGATTCTATTGGATCTCTGCGGTGATTACACACACACACACACACACCACGTACAGATACACACACACACACCACGTACAGATACACACACACACCACGTACAGATACACACACACACACACCACCTACAGATACACACACACACACCACGTACAGATACACACACACACCACGTACAGATACACACACACACACACCACGTACAGATACACACACACACACCACGTACAGATACACACACACACCACGTACAGATACACACACACACACACCACGTACAGATACACACACACACCACGTACAGATACACAGTCCTAAAGGACAAACACACACACACGCTTGTCTGTAAGGACACTGATTGTTTTGAACTTGCAAGACAATGGGAGCGCGGTCAGTCTCCCACTCACATGCATTCAAAACAAATGCACACACACACACACACACACACACACACACTGAGCCAAACAAAGTAACACACATTGCAGTGCTGATGAATTAACTCATGGCCCTGCCAAGTCCAATCAACCATCAGTACCGCATCAAGCTCTCTTCCTGTTCTCTCTCTTCCTCCTTGTCTTCTCTCTCTTTTTTCTTTTCTCTGTCCTCCCCTCTTTTCTTTGCTCTCTTCTCTTAAATTGTTTTTCTCCCTCCCTCTTCTCAGTCTCCTGCTCTCTTTGTCCATCTCTTTGCTTCACCTCTCCTCCTATTTCCTCTCCTCCTTCTCTGTTCTTCAATCTCTTTCTCTACTGCCACTTCCTCTTCCTCATCTTTTTCTCTCACATACACATTATCTCCTACTCCTCCCCTCTTTCTCCTCATCCACACTTCTCTTTTCTGTCTCCTCCTGTCTTCTCGCTTTCTCTTCCTCCCTTTTCAGCTCTACACCTCTCCCTTCTTTTTCCTTCTCTTTTACATCTGTCTGTCCATCCTTTTCTCGAGGACAGGGAGGTATCAGTTTGCCTGGGGTTATCTGGTTGGTATTTGACATTCTGCTCTGTTTTCTCATCTGTTTCTCCTACAGCCTGCAGGTTGAACAGACCCACACAGGGAGAACATCTGAGACTTTAGTAATTTAGCAGATGCTCTCATCCACTCTGACTTATAGTACTGAGGGTGTACTGGATGAAGTGTATGGATGAATGTTAACTGTCTGGATGAAGTGTATGGATGAATGTTAACTGTCTGGATGAAGTGTATGGATGAATGTTAACTGTCTGGATGAAGTGTATGGATGAATGTTAACTGTCTGGATGAAGTGTATGGATGAATGTTAACTGTCTGGATGAAGTGTATGGATGAATGTTAACTGTCTGGATGAAGTGTATGGATGAATGTTAACAGTCTGTATGGATGAATGTTAACTGTCTGGATGAAGTGTATGGATGAATGTTAACTGTCTGGATGAAGTGTATGGATGAATGTTAACTGTCTGGATGAAGTGTATGGATGAATGTTAACTGTCTGGATGAAGTGTATGGATGAATGTTAACTGTCTGTCTGGATGAAGTGTATGGATGAATGTTAACTGTCTGGATGAAGTGTATGGATGAATGTTAACTGTCTGGATGAAGTGTATGGATGAATGTTAACTGTCTGTCTGGATGAAGTGTATGGATGAATGTTAACTGTTTGTCTGGATGAAGTGTATGGATGAATGTTAACTGTCTGTCTGGATGAAGTGTATGGATGAATGTTAACTGTTTGTCTGGATGATGTGTATGGATGAATGTTAACTGTCTGTCTGGATGAAGTGTATGGATGAATGTTAACTGTTTGTCTGGATGATGTGTATGGATGAATGTTAACTGTCTGGATGAAGTGTATGGATGAATGTTAACTGTCTGGATGAAGTGTATGGATGAATGTTAACTGTCTGTCTGGATGAAGTGTATGGATGAATGTTAACTGTTTGTCTGGATGATGTGTATGGATGAATGTTAACTGTCTGTCTGGATGAAGTGTATGGATGAATGTTAACTGTCTGTCTGGATGAAGTGTATGGATGAATGTTAACTGTCTGTCTGGATGATGTGTATGGATGAGGATAGAGTGACTGGAGAAAGGCTTCACATCAAACAGATGATGTCATGATTTGTAATGATGAGTACTGCTGTCCTCTGTCAACCCTGGCCTGACAGGGAAACTTTTCTGGCATCTCTGCTTGTAGTACCGACCGGGGTCTCTTATCTTGGTTTCTGCCGTGTCCTGGGCTAGACTTCACTGGATTAAATATGTATGGGTGGGCTGTATTCTACTGAACTTAACTGAACTAAACTGGACTTAACTGGACTGTCCTGGACAAACCTGGATTAAAACTGGATGGGACAATAAGACCCATAGGGAATAAGACCCATAGGGAACAAGACCCATAGGGAATATGACCCATAGGGAATATGACCCATAGGGAATAGTATTTATAGGGAATATGACTCATAGGGAATAGTATTTATAGGGAATATGACTCATAGGGAATAGTATTTATAGGGAATATGACTCATAAGGAATAGTATTTATAGGGAATATGACTCATAGGGAATAGTATTTATAGGGAATATGACTCATAGGGAATAGTATTTATAGGGAATATGACTCATAGGGAATAGTATTTATAGGGAATAGGACTCAAAGGGAATAGTATTTATAGGGAATATGACTCATAGGGAATAGTATTTATAGGGAATATGACTCATAGGGAATAGTATTTATAGGGAATAGGACTCTTGCAATAGGACTCATAGGGAATATGACTCATTAGTATTTATATGAAACACATATTCAGGTGCTGTTCAGGTGTTGTTCAGGTGCTGTGTTCAGGTGCTGTGTTCAGGTGCTGTGTACAGGTTCTGTTCAGGGTCTGTTCAGGTTCTGTTCAGGTGCTATGGGAGTGCATTATCATGATGTCTCCATTCACACTTTAAACTTTATGTTTTATGTAGTTAATTTTGACTTTCAAATGCCTATCCTGTGGAGATCACACAGCTGCAGTGGAATAGAGGAAAGTGCTGACATACTGGTTTAGGCTCGTACACGTCTTCAAAGTGACACATTCTCACTGAGAAAATAGATTTGCTATGAGATTTTTTTAGGCTTTCCACTTTTCAGAGCTGTTAAATGTGTCTGTCTTAGACAGGCTTGTTGTGATGTTTTCCCAAGTGGGTTTATCCTACTGGAGTCATAGTGGTGCTGGTAGACCAATGTTCTAGACCTGCCATAGTGGGTTTATCCTACTGGAGTCATAGTAGTGCTGGTAGACCAATGTTCTAGACCTGCCATAGTGGGTTTATCCTACTGGAGTCATAGTAGTGCTGGTAGACCAATGTTCTAGACCTGCCATAGTGGGTTTATCCTACTGGAGTCATAATGGTGCTGGTAGACCAATGTTCTAGACCTGCCATAGTGGGTTTATCCTACTGGAGTCATAGTAGTGCTGGTAGACCAATGTTCTAGACCTGCCATAGTGGGTTTATCCTACTGGAGTCATAATGGTGCTGGTAGACCAATGTTCTAGACCTGCCATAGTGGGTTTATCCTACTGGAGTCAAAGTAGTGCTGGTAGACCAATGTTCTAGACCTGCCATAGTGGGTTTATCCTACTGGAGTCATAGTAGTGCTGGTAGACCAATGTTCTAGACCTGCCATAGTGGGTTTATCCTACTGGAGTCATAGTAGTGCTGGTAGACCAATGTTCTAGACCTGCCATAGTGGGTTTATCCTACTGGAGTCATAGTAGTGCTGGTAGACCAATGTTCTAGACCTGCCATAGTGGGTTTATCCTACTGGAGTCATAGTAGTGCTGGTAGACCAATGTTCTAGACCTGCCATAGTGGGTTTATCCTACTGGAGTCATAGTAGTGCTGGTAGACCAATGTTCTAGACCTGCCATAGTGGGTTTATCCTACTGGAGTCATAGTAGTGCTGGTAGACCAATGTTCTAGACCTGCCATAGTGGGTTTATCCTACTGGAGTCATAGTAGTGCTGGTAGACCAATGTTCTAGACCTGCCATAGTGGGTTTATCCTACTGGAGTCATAGTAGTGCTGGTAGACCAATGTTCTAGACCTGCCATAGTGGGTTTATCCTACTGGAGTCATAGTAGTGCTGGTAGACCAATGTTCTAGACCTGCCATAGTGGGTTTATCCTACTGGAGTCATAGTAGTGCTGGTAGACCAATGTTCTAGACCTGCCATAGTGGGTTTATCCTACTGGAGTCATAGTAGTGCTGGTAGACCAATGTTCTAGACCTGCCATAGTGGGTTTATCCTACTGGAGTCATAGTAGTGCTGGTAGACCAATGTTCTAGACCTGCCATAGTGGGTTTATCCTACTGGAGTCATAGTAGTGCTGGAAGACCAATGTTCTAGACCTGCCATAGTGGGTTTATCCTACTGGAGTCATAATGGTGCCTGTCTATCTCTCTACCTGCCTACCTGTCTATCTCTCTACCTGCCTACCTGTCTATCTCTCTACCTGTCTATCTCTCTACCTGTCTATCTCTCTACCTGTCTATCTGTCTACCTGTCTATCTGTCTACCTGCCTACCTGTCTATCTGTCTACCTGTCTATCTGTCTACCTGCCTACCTGTCTATCTCTCTACCTGTCTATCTGTCTACCTGTCTATCTCTCTACCTGTCTATCTCTCTACCTGTCTATCTGTCTACCTGTCTACCTGCCTACATGTCTATCGCTCTACCTGTCTATCTCTCTACCTGTCTATCTGTCTACCTGTCAATCTCTCTACCTGTCTATCTGTCTACCTGTCTATCTGTCTACCTGCCTACATGTATATCGCTCTACCTGTCTATCTTTCTACCTGTCTATCTGTCTACCTGTCTATCTCTCTACCTGTCTATCTGTCTACCTGTCTATCTGTCTACCTGCCTACATGTATATCGCTCTACCTGTCTATCTCTCTACCTGTCTATCTGTCTACCTGTCTATCTGTCTACCTGCCTACCTGTCTATCTCTCTACCTGTCTATCTGTCTACCTGTCTATCTCTCTACCTGTCTATCTCTCTACCTGTCTATCTGTCTACCTGTCTACCTGCCTACATGTCTATCGCTCTACCTGTCTATCTCTCTACCTGTCTATCTGTCTACCTGTCAATCTCTCTACCTGTCTATCTGTCTACCTGTCTATCTGTCTACCTGCCTACATGTATATCGCTCTACCTGTCTATCTTTCTACCTGTCTATCTGTCTACCTGTCTATCTCTCTACCTGTCTATCTGTCTACCTGTCTATCTGTCTACCTGCCTACATGTATATCGCTCTACCTGTCTATCTCTCTACCTGTCTATCTGTCTACCTGTCTATCTGTCTACCTGCCTACATGTATATCGCTCTACCTGTCTATCTGTCTACCCAGCTAACCCTTTTCTCTCCATATTACCCCACTGGTTTTCTCTGTATGCATCTGCTTGTCTCTCTCCTCCGTTCTATGACTCTCTGTCTCTCTTTCTCCACCAGTCTCTCTCCCTCTCTCTCTTAGACTTTCTCAGAGTTATGTTGTTACCTTTAACTTCTCTGTGACTTTGACGATCCCCAGGAATAATTCATGTTGTGGTGACAGCAGCCGAGTCTCTCAAACAGAAAAAGAACAAAACTGCATTCAGAGACTCATGGAGGGAGTTCATCTGGAGTCATTCTGCAGGGAGGGTGTGTGCTGATTGAAGTGTAGTCCTGCTGTCACTTCATACTCTGGGAGGGGGTCATGTTATCCACAAGGTCCAGCCCAAATGTGCTTTCCACATTTAACCCAACCTCTTGTTTAATGTTAGCTGTGGCCAGATATATCACTCAGATTAATTGTCCTACTGATTCATCACGTCAGCAGCTACGGCTTTTTAGAGTTCTAAATCCAAATCGTCTTTAATAATTACAGACAGTTTCCAGATGCTTTTCTGAATTGTAATCATTTTTGTGTAAATCCATGAAGAAATAGGACGCGTCTACATACCAACGAGTAAGTCCTTATTATGACCTTAAATTATAGGATGTAATTCAACTCCACCAGACTTTACTATGGTAGGATGTTACTGAACTCCATCAGACTTTACTATGGTAGGATGTTACTGACCTCCACCAGACTTTACTATGGTAGGATGTTACTGAATTCCATCAGACTTTACTATGGTAGGATGTTACTGACCTCCACCAGACTTTACTATGGTAGGATGTTACTGACCTCCACCAGACTTTACTATGGTAGGATGTTGCTGAACTCCATCAGACTTTACTATGGTAGGATGTTACTGAACTCCATCAGACCTTACTATGTTGATGTAAACTTGTTGATGTTGAGTAACGGAAATTAAAAATTGATTAAAAACATCTCAAAATGCAATCACAGAAAAACATATTGAAAGCATGTACTGCTACTGTCAACGGCTTATGTAACATACACCAAAAGTCAGAAACTAGGGCCAATGTAAAAACTACACCCAGGGATTGGGTGTAAAATGGGTGTAAAATACAGCAACACCCAGGGATTGGGTGTAGAATACAGCAACACCCAGGGATTGGGTGTAAAATACAGCAACACCCAGGGATTGGGTGTAAAATACAGCAACACCCAGGGATTGGGTGTAAAATGGGTGTAAAATACAGCAACACCCAGGGATTGGGTGTAAAATGGGTGTAAAATACAGCAACACCCAGGGATTGGGTGTAAAATACAGCAACACCCAGGGATTGGGTGTAAAATACAGCAACACCCAGGGATTGGGTGTAAAATACAGCAACACCCAGGGATTGGGTGTAAAATACAGCAACACCCAGGGATTGGGTGTAAAATGGGTGTAAAATACAGCAACACCCAGGGATTGGGTGTAAAATGGGTGTAAAATACAGCAACACCCAGGGATTGGGTGTAAAATGGGTGTAAAATACAGCAACACCCAGGGATTGGGTGTAGAATACAGCAACACCCAGGGATTGGGTGTAGAATACAGCAACACCCAGGGATTGGGTGTAGAATACAGCAACACCCAGGGATTGGGTGTAGAATACAGCAACACCCAGGGATTGGGTGTAAAATACAGCAACACCCAGAGATTGGGTGTAAAATACAGCAACACCCAGGGATTGGGTGTAAAATACAGCAACACCCAGGGATTGCTGCCAATGTAAAATACTGCAACACCCAGGGATTGGGTGTAAAATACAGCAACACCCAGGGATTGGGTGTAGAATACAGCAACACCCAGGGATTGGGTGTAAAATACAGCAACACCCAGGGATTGGGTGTAGAATACAGCAACACCCAGGGATTGGGTGTAAAATACAGCAACACCCAGGGATTGGGTGTAAAATACAGCAACACCCAGGGATTGGGTGTAGAATACAGCAACACCCAGGGATTGGGTGTAGAATACAGCAACACCCAGGGATTGGGTGTAAAATACAGCAACACCCAGGGATTGGGTGTAAAATACAGCAACACCCAGGGATTGGGTGTAAAATACAGCAACACCCAGGGATTGGGTGTAAAATACAGCAACACCCAGGGATTGGGTGTAAAATACAGCAACACCCAGGGATTGGGTGTAAAATACAGCAACACCCAGGGATTGGGTGTAAAATACAGCAACACCCAGGGATTGGGTGTAAAATACAGCAACACCCAGGGATTGGGTGTAAAATGGGTGTAAAATACAGCAACACCCAGGGATTGGGTGTAAAATGGGTGTAAAATACAGCAACACCCAGAGATTGGGTGTAAAATACAGCAACACCGAGCGATTGGGTGTAAAATGGGTGTAGAATACAGCAACACCCAGGGATTGGGTGTAAAATACAGCAACACCCAGGGATTGGGTGTAAAATACAGCAACACCCAGGGATTGGGTGTAAAATACAGCAACACCCAGAGATTGGGTGTAAAATACAGCAACACCCAGGGATTGCTGCCAATGTAAAATACTGCAACACCAATGTAAAATATAACAACAGTTTAAGTAAGACCTATGTTAGTAGACAGGCAGTAACTATGTCTAATGTAAATACACGGTATGGTTATAGGCAAAAACAGACTGTATGAAATATACAGCTACAGTGAGGAACAACCAAATTATTTTAGCAATCACAGTGCGACCTAGGTGTCTTTTGCAGTCACGCTCTGTAGTACAGCAATAAAACCACACAAAATAAAAGGCAATGAAACAAACATAATTCAGAGAAGCATTTTATCTGAACATTTTTAATGGGAGTGGTCTCTTCTAGGATATGTTTTGGATGATTGCTGTTTCATCCCTCCAGTAGAGTTATACCTACATATTCCGTGGAATCTTAATCTTAAGAATAGTTTTTTTTCTTCTGATGCCTAAGGCCTCTACTGAACAAGATAGAAAGAGCTCCAGTCCTTTTCCCGACTTTACCTTGATCGAACTACAACATGTCTTGTAATAACATGATGGTATTTCCTTTAGTGATTTAAACCTAGTGAATAATGTTAAATAATGTCCCCAGCTTACATCACATTATGTGTCTAGTTCCATGGGCAGTCAGGCACCTGCTGTTAACTCTACAAGACAAATAGCCTGATGAGGAAAATGTGCATAATGTTAGATCATTAAAAACCTATTAGCTGTAATAACACACACTCACATAATGTAGGACACACACACAGTGTGTGTTACAGGAGAGTGGTATTAATCATGTTCCAGATGTTTTGAGCAAACACATTTCTCCACCCTCTGACTAAACATGTTTACCTGTCTGCAGAGACAGAAGGGCTCGCAATATAACACAGAGAAAGGAAAAGAGGACATGAGAGAACAAGAGCCACTGCCAGGGGGAGAGAGAAAAAAGTGAGTGGGACAAAGAGCAGAAAGCTGGAGGGAGAAAGGAAAGGGGAAAGAGGGAATGACAGAAAGGGTTAGGGAAAGAGAGAGAGGGAGAAAGGAAAAGAGGGAATGAGAGAAGGGGTTAGGGAAAGAGAGAGAGGGAGAAAAGAAAAGAGGGAATGAGAGAAAGGGTTAGGGAAAGAGAGAGAGAGGGAGAAAGGAAAAGAGGGAATGAGAGAAAGGGTTAGGGAAAGAGAGAGAGAGAGAAAGGAAAAGAGGGAATGAGAGAAAGGGTTAGGGAAAGAGAGAGAGAGAGAAAGGAAAAGAGGGAATGAGAGAAAGGGTGAGGGAGAGAGGGGTAGAGAAAGACAGAAAGATAAGGGTAGGAGTGTCTGTAGGATACTTTTTCAGCTGGTGTGACAGGTGTCTTATTGCCTGTAGGATAATGGTGTCTTATTGTCTGTAGGATAATGGTGTCTTATTGTCTGTAGGATAATGGTGTCTTATTGCCTGTAGGATAATGGTGTCTTATTGCCTGTAGGATAATGGTGTCTTATTGTCTGTAGGATGATGCTGTCTTATTGTCTGTAGGATGATGGTGTCTTATTTCCTGTAGGATGATGGTGTCTTATTGTCTGTAGGATGATGGAGTCTTATTGTCTGTAGGATAATGGTGTCTTATTGTCTGTAGGATAATGGTGTCTTATTGTCTGTAGGATAATGGTGTCTTATTGCCTGTAGGATGATGGTGTCTTATTGTCTGTAGGATGATGGTGTCTTATTGTCTGTAGGATAATGGCGTCTTATTTCCTGTAGGATAATGGTGTCTTATTGTCTGTAGGATAATGGTGTCTTATTGTCTGTA
The DNA here is from genome assembly GCA_029465975.1 of Dallia pectoralis. NCBI lineage: Eukaryota > Metazoa > Chordata > Actinopteri > Esociformes > Umbridae > Dallia > Dallia pectoralis. Next base: position 924,803 of record CM055740.1, read on the forward strand.
GGATGATGGTGTCTTATTGTCTGTAGGATGATGGTGTCTTATTGTCTGTAGGATAATGGTGTCTTATTGTCTGTAGGATGATGGTGTCTTATTGTCTGTAGGATAATGGTGTCTTATTGTCTGTAGGATAATGGCGTCTTATTTCCTGTAGGATAATGGTGTCTTATTGTCTGTAGGATAATGGTGTCTTATTGTCTGTAGGATGATGGTGTCTTATTGTCTGTAGGATGATGGTGTCTTATTGTCTGTAGGATAATGGTGTCTTATTGTCTGTAGGATGATGGTGTCTTATTGTCTGTAGGATAATGGTGTCTTATTGTCTGTAGGATGATGGTGTCTTATTGTCTGTAGGATAATGGTGTCTTATTGTCTGTAGGGTAATGGTGTCTTCTCTCCTTTATGCTATGCTCACCTGCACAGTGGACATCTCTCACCTGCACTATTGTCATACCTGTTGACTCTTGTATTACTCTTATTTGCTCAGATATTGCTCAAATGCTCTTTCCCATAATCACGGTCATATAATCCATGCACTCAAATGATCTACCTGCTAGACACACTTTATTCTTTGTACATCCTGTATATAGATACTCATTGTATTTTTATATAAAGAAAATTGGCTAGTGCCTTATCAATGCTGCTCAACAGATCCACATATACCTCATCCTGTTTTATTTGACCCTGTATTGCCTTATTGTAATTTGTAATTTTAACTTCTATGTTCTTATGTAACTCTACGTTGTCTTGCACATTTTCTCACCTTATCTTGGCCAGGTAGCCGTTGCAAATGAGAATTTGTTTCTTAATTGGCCTACCTGGTAAAATAAACCAAAAATAACTGAATACGAGGACACTGTTGATAACATCTGTTGGTCCACTCTGCAACACAAGACCATATGAAGAGCACACACCCAGAAATAGGTCACACCCTCCTTCACCCCTCATCTTCCCTTTCCCTCGTCTCATTTCCCAAGAGGCTGTGCGACAATAACATTGTCATGATTTTGAATGAGCCCCGCCCCCCAGGCTTTCCTGCTCACACCTCCACATCACACCTCCACCTGACCGCTGTGCCCCCGGGCAAAACAATCTACTCCTGATTACAATTAATAATTGAAAATTGGAAATCGATGGGTGCAAATTAAATGGAGAAAGGAGTAGTTGACTTAATTGGGTTGACATTGTCCTGGGTTGACAGGCAGAGTCGTGTTGGTGTGCTGGTCACCTGTAACTCCACCCCACAATGTGTCTGTATTGTGTCTGTTGGTGTGCTGGTCACCTGTAACTCCACCCCACAATGTGTCTGTATTGTGTCTGTTGGTGTGCTGGTCACCTGCAACTCCACCCCACAATGTGTCTGTATTGTGTCTGTTGGTGTGCTGGTCACCTGCAACTCCACCCCACAATGTGTCTGTATTGTGTCTGTTGGTGACCAGCACACCAACAGACACCAACAGACACAATGTGTCTGTATTGTGTCTGTTGGTGTGCTGGTCACCTGTAACTCCACCCCACAATGTGTCTGTATTGTGTCTGTTGGTGTGCTGGTCACCTGTAACTCCACCCCACAATGTGTCGGTATTGTGTCTGTTGGTGTGCTGGTCACCTGTAACTCCACCCCACAATGTGTCTGTATTGTGTCTGTTGGTGTGCTGGTCACCTGCAACTCCACCCCACAACGTGTCTGTATTGTGTCTGCTGTTTGCTATATTCCAGTTTGTCTAATATAATACAGTAACAGTAGACTCCTGCCCTATAGACTGGTCTGTCTAATATAATACAGGAACAGTAGACTCCTGCCCTATAGACTGGTCTGTCTAATATAATACCGTAACAGTAGACTCCTGCCCTATAGACTGGTCTGTCTAATATAATACAGTAACAGTAGACTCCTGCCCTATAGACTGGTCTGTCTAATATAATACAGTAACAGTAGACTCCTGCCCTATAGACTGGTCTGTCTAATATAATACAGTAACAGTAGACTCCTGCCCTATAGACTGGTCTGTCTAATATAATACCGTAACAGTAGACTCCTGCCCTATAGACTGGTCTGTCTAATATAATACAGTAACAGTAGACTCCTGCCCTATAGGCTGGTCTGTCTAATATAATACAGTAACAGTAGACTCCTGCCCTATAGACTGGTCTGTCTAATATAATACCGTAACAGTAGACTCCTGCCCTATAGACTGGTCTGTCTAATATAATACAGTAACAGTAGACTCCTGCCCTATAGACTGGTCTGTCTAATATAATACAGTAACAGTAGACTCCTGCCCTATAGGCTGGTCTGTCTAATATAATACAGTATCCTGGTTACTGTGGCTGCTGTATGGACTTGATCTAATCAGATCCAACAGGTCACCCTTGACCAGCCCATTGACCAGGTTTTTCTCTGACAAAAACCACTTATTCTATAAATGTATTTGTTTTTGTTGTTAGTGATTCCCTGTGTTTTCTGTAGACCCCAGTAATGCCTGCTGCTTTGGCAGGAGATAATGGGGATCCAAATAAACTCAAAAGAACCACTCAAGACCCAGACTTTTTAATCAGGTAATTGATCGCCTTATAAGAGTCCAGATTATTATTCAGTCATTAGCTGTGTGCTGCCAGGCAGACAACAGCCGTCCCATCTAGTTAACCTCTGATTCAATAACCAGTTAGAATCCACAATAAGCTCTTATAAAACACATACATTGGTTCTACGCCCCTTTTGGGTCCAGTGTAGTTGGTTGAAGGCTGGACATGTCTCACATCAAGTTCCTTATCTCAGATGGACATGTCTCACATCAAGTTCCTTATCTCAGATGGACATGTCTCACATCAATCTCTTTGTCCTAGACACATCGGCAAAACTAGCCTCTCTCACCTGTACGAGTGGAAAATCACAGAGTACAGCTAAGAGTTTTCTTTTCTCTTTGCTGCGTGTCCACTCTTGCTCTAGTTTGAGCTCAGCTTGCTGCTCCAGGGAATTAAGTGAAAGTGTTTGCCATCTGAGTGGTGCTGGTAAGGCGTGTATAAAACAATTGTAAAGGAATTAGAAACATGTATTATTCACAATCACAATGGAAAGAAAAATATAATTTCAGAAGCTCGGCAGGTCTGTGGAGTTAAACGTATAAAGGCTGTCAATCATCTCACAAGCATTTTTATCATCATCATTTTACGGTTTGACTTGAATGTACATATCAGTATGCGAATGAAGATCTCAGAAGGAAAGTAAAATGTTATTAGATTAAAGGAAAAGATTATAAAAGGTAGTATTTACCTGTTTGATTGTTTTCTAGATCTTGTGATTAGGCTTGAGTCATTTGTAATGAGTAGCTGGTCACTCAGGGGACCAACGTTCAGATCAGAACAATGAAAAACAGACATTGTAGTCGAGTACTTTACTTTTAAAATCTCTAAATGCAAACCTACTAGTTTAGAGTTTGTACCATGCTACCAAACTTTGGTGTTATCAAATGGAGTTTTTTAGCTAGCGTTAACTTTTAAAAAGGATGGATATATCAAGTTTACCTGGTACAGCGTTTACGTTGCCTTATCTGATGGTAAAGACAGCACACAGTTTTTTTCTTGTCCAATGCCAAATAAGACAGGACACCTTGTTGTAAAAATTGTAGTCATATACTCGCTATCATTATTATATTACTCCCTATCACTATTATATTGTAGTCATATACTCCCTATCATTATTATATTACTCCCTATCACTATTATATTGTAGTCATATACTCCCTATCATTATTATATTACTCCCTATCACTATTATATTGTAGTCATATACTCCCTATCATTATTATATTACTCCCTATCACTATTATATTGTAGTCATATACTCCCTATCACTATTATATTGTAGTCATATACTCCCTATCATTATTATATTACTCCCTATCACTATTATATTGTAGTCATATACTCCCTATCATTATTATATTACTCCCTATCACTATTATATTGTAGTCATATACTCCCTATCATTATTATATTACTCCCTATCACTATTATATTGTAGTCATATACTCCCTATCATTATTATATTACTCCCTATCACTATTATATTGTAGTCATATACTCCCTATCATTATTATATTACTCCCTATCACTATTATATTGTAGTCATATACTCCCTATCATTATTATATTACTCCCTATCACTATTATATTGTAGTCATATACTCCCTATCATTTTCCAGGCAGGTCGTGTTTTTTCTCTTGGCCTTCTTCACAAACCTATTGTGTAGAGTAGTATCTAGCACTGTCGGTCCCAGCATCTGTTATATTTCCTTCAATGATCTGGCCACCACATTCTAGTGTTATATAACCATCGTTAGAAATATCGAGCTGCACTTCTGGACCTCCTCAGCTAAGCCAAGATTCACTTTTTGTTGTTGTCCTGAATACACAGTGATTTAGAATAGAGTCACTCTGTAACTGGCAGAGTTAAGCAACCACAATCAAAATACTCCTAGACTGAGTTGACTCAATACTTATTTTCAACAGCTGCAACAGCTGCCTGTCTATTAGCCTGTCTACCTGCCTGCCTGTCTATCAGCCTGTCTACCTACCTGCCTGTCTACCTGTCTGTCTATCAGCCTGTCTACCTGTCTGTCTATCAGCCTGTCTACCTGCCTGTCTATCAGCCTGTCTACCTACCTGCCTGTCTACCTACCTGCCTGTCTATCAGCCTGTCTACCTACCTGCCTGTCTATCAGCCTGTCTACCTACCTGCCTGTCTATCAGCCTGTCTACCTGCCTGCCTGTCTATCAGCCTGTCTACCTGCCTGCCTGTCTATCAGCCTGTCTACCTACCTGCCTGTCTATCAGCCTGTCTACCTGCCTGCCTGTCTATTAGCCTGTCTATTAGCCCTATACACCTGTTAAACCATATACTGATGATGTCAACATGCCCTGTCACTGCTAGGTAACACAACAGGGAGCTGATAAACACACAAGCACACACGCACACACACACACACACACACACACACAAGATGCACAGCAGTGGGTAACCAGACACCTGCTGGCCTAATGTGGGATCTAAAACCAGACGTGATATATAATAGTCTATGGTTGTCTGTCTCAAGGTAGACAGAGACATCCAGAAACCATTGCTGGTCTTATTAGAGAATGATGTTTGTCAATGTCTTTCAAATGTGTAATTGTAAAGAAATATATAGCAAATATTGTATTGCAAAAAGACAGGTTCACAGTAGACACAAAGCCCTAGCAGAGTTCATGTAAACTCACATTGTTAATGGTTTTTCTTAACCATAAGCATTAAGAGCTAATGGATGGCCTTTTAAACCCTAAAAGTATTTGTGTTCTAAACCCATAACACAGCCTGTTAGGTCACACATACAGACCAGCTGGACCACTGAAACCCGATAACAATCTGATCCAATCTAATCCATTCCTTGATATTGTTAGTCCCAGCCTCTCTCTCGATTAGTAGGATATACGGTGGTTCATTTTTTGACTGTAAGCGGCTTTTGCCTCTATTTGGATGCCGTGTTGTTCCTTGCATATCACCTGTACGTCTTGAATATAACCTTCGAACGCATATTGCAGCCCTTTTGCCTACTTCTATCGGACACTTTATTTGCTGCTTTATAAAAGTTTGATAAAATGTCAGCAGGAAGAGCTGTCACATCATAAGCCATGTTGATACCAAACCAGAGACCAGATGAAGTTGTCGGACGTAGCAACAGTAACTAAGGGGGCGGGGCTTAGCCAAAGGTGAATTGCCCATACTTTAATTCTTCTCTTCTCCTTTGCCCACTCTCTGTTCCACATTAAATCAACAATGAAAATATTGTATGTTTGTAATTGAGGTTTTACATCTATTTTGTCCATTTTTCTATTTTGTTACAGAAATTAAAATGTGAAAAAACAATATGGCCAATATGAGCAAAGACATTTGGGAGGACAGACATTTTGGGATCCTGATAGATACATTTTCCAATTTTCCGTTCGCTCTTTTCTCCAGCATCAATAAGTCTCTGAACTTTGGAACAGCTGCCACGCAAACGACCCTGAGCTGTTAAGGTTGTGTGTGTGTGTGTGTGTGCGTGCGTGCGTGCGTGCATTACAGTTGAAGTGGAGGGGGAGGGTTTGTGTGGGGCCATGGAGCTGATCAGATTAATGGATGAGGACTTTAGTCTGGGTAGCCCTGCTCTGTTCTGCTTTCTGTTTGCCCATTTATCAATACTCATCAGTCAGACTGTGGTCCAATTGGCACATTGTTGCCTGCATACATAGGGTACTACACATTGCCCAGAGCCCTATGGCTCAAAGCTAGTGCACGGTGAAGGCACCTGGTTGGCAGTTGGGAATCTGTCTCATTCAACCACCATCATTCAGTCAGAGCTCATCAGTGTCTAGGCTCAGCCCACACTGGCTAATACAACATTAACACCAGTGCCTCCAGACTGACACAACCCAACTCCACCCACCCAGAGACCTCCTCAGGTCCAGACAAACACCCACACAGGCCCAGCTCCAGACTGACACAACCCAACACCACTAGGTGAACCTGTCTGTCTGTGTCCCCACTAGATCCACCTGTCTGTCTGTGTCCCCACTAGATCCACCTGTCTGTCTGTGTCCCCACTAGATCCACCTGTCTTTCAGTGTCCCCACTAGATCCACCTGTCTGTCTGTGTCCCCAATAGATCCACCTGTCTGTCTGTGTCCTCACTAGATCCACCTGTCTGCCTGTGTCCCCACTAGGTCCACCTGTCTGCCTGTGTCCCCACTAGATCCACCTGTCTGTCTGTGTCCCCACTAGGTCCACCTGTCTGTCTGTGTCCCCACTAGGTCCACCTGTCTGTCTGTGTCCCCACTAGATCCACCTGTCTGTCTGTGTCCCCAATAGATCCACCTGTCTGTCTGTGTCCCCACTAGGTCCACCTGTCTGCCTGTGTCCCCACTAGGTCCACCTGTCTGCCTGTGTCCCCACTAGATCCACCTGTCTGTCTGTGTCCCCACTAGGTCCACCTGTCTGTCTGTGTCCCCACTAGGTAAACCTGTCTGTCTTTCCCCAGGTTGTGAGAGTGACTTCTGGGGACCCCATTGCAGTAACCGTTGCCAGTGTCAGAACGGGGCCAAGTGTAACCCCATCACTGGGGCCTGTGTGTGTACGGAGGGCTACCAAGGCTGGCGCTGTGAGGAGCGCTGTGAACCAGGCTACTATGGCAAGGCATGCCAGCAGGCCTGCCAGTGTCTGAACGGGGCCACGTGCCACCACGAGACTGGGGAGTGTATCTGTGCATCAGGATTCTCTGGAGCATTGTGAGTATTGACAGGCTGTGGATTTCTGTGCGTGTGTGTTCTCTGTGTCGTGACACTGTGTTTCTTCTAGCTGTGGTGAGCGTTGTGCTTCTGGAAGCCATAGAACACAATGTGATCAAAACTGCCCCTGTCAGAACGGAGGGATCTGCCACCACATCACTGGAGACTGCTCCTGTCCTGCTGGGTGGATGGTAGGACCTGCTGTCTTCTATAACCACAGGGTTAACATTGGCTACTTTCAATACTGCTTTTTGCTAAGTTGTGTCTCAAGTTAACCAAACACACCCATAGAGAACACTAGCTCGCTAACAACCAAGTTAACCAAACACATCCATAGGGAACACTAGCTCGCTAACAACCAAGTTAACCAAACACACCCATAGGGAACGCTAGCTGGCTATCAACCAAGTTAATCAAACACATCCATAGGGAACGCTAGCTGGCTAACAACCAAGTTAACCAAACACATCCATAGGGAACACTAGCTCGCTAACAACCAAGTTAATCAAACACATCCAGAGGGAACACTAGCTCGCTATCAACCAAGTTAACCAAACACATCCATAGGGAACACTAGCTCGCTAACAACCAAGTTAATCAAACACACCCATAGGGAACACTAGCTCGCTAACAACCAAGTTAATCAAACACACCCATAGGGAACACTAGCTCGCTAACAACCAAGTTAACCAAACACACCCATAGGGAACGCTAGCTGGCTAACAACCAAGTTAATCAAACACATCCAGAGGGAACACTAGCTCGCTAACAACCAAGTTAACCAAACACACCCAGAGGGAACACTAGCTCGCTAACAACCAAGTTAATCAAACACATCCAGAGGGAACACTAGCTCGGGAACAACCAAGTTAATCAAACACACCCAGAGGGAACACTAGCTCGATAACAACCAAATTAACCAAACACACCCAGAGGGAACACTAGCTCGCTAACAACCAAGTTAATCAAACACACCCAGAGGGAACACTAGCTTGTTAACAATCAAGTTAACCAAACACATCCATAGGGAACACTAGCTCGCTAACAACCAAGTTAACCAAACACATCCATAGGGAACACTAGCTCGCTAACAACCAATTAACCAAATCCACCCTGAGGGAACACTAGCTCGCTACCAACCAAGTTAATCAAACACATCCAGAGGGAACACTAGCTCGCTAACAACCAAGTTAATCACACACATCCAGAGGGAACACTAGCTCGCTAACAACCAAGTTAACCAAATCCACCCTGAGGGAACACTAGCTCGCTAACAACCAAGTTAATCAAACACATCCAGAGGGAACACTAGCTCGCTAACAACCAAGTTAATCACACACATCCAGAGGGAACACTAGCTCGCTAACAACCAAGTTAATCAAACACACCCATAGGGAACACTAGCTCGCTAACAACCAAGTTAACCAAATCCACCCTGAGGGAGCGCTAGCTCGCTAATAACCAAGTTAACAAAACCCACCCAGCGCCAGCTCGCTAAAAAGCAACTTAACCAAATCCACCCTGAGTGAGCGCTAGCTCGCTAATGGTTCAAGGTTCAAGGGTGTTTTGTATTTGTCATTACAATAACGAGTTATGCAATGAAATGCTTAGATCCCGCCCTCCCCAACATTGCAATACAATAATAAAAATTAAGAATATAAATGTAAGACCTTTCTAAGAAATATACATCATATACATCATATAAAATTTTAAAAAAATTAAATCCTAGGTATCTATAGCTATGTACAGTTATGGTAGAGGTGTACAGTTATGGTAGACCAAGTTAATAAATCATGTCCATGTATGGATTTAAAAACGGAAAATACCAAACAAATGAAACATCTTCAAACCTTTTCCACACTCAGCGATGTGTACATCAAGTCCTGACTATTACCCCCAACTTTCGTTAACTAGCATTTTTGTCTGTGTTACTCGCTTTCTTATTATAAGAAAGTCATTAACATTTATCTTGTTGCCATTGTCATTTATGACTGTACATGAGGCAGACTGTATATCTCTGCCTGTTTCCAGGGCTCTGTGTGTGCCCAGCCCTGCCATGCAGGCAAGTACGGCATCAACTGTAGCAGGGACTGTTCCTGTCGCAACGGTGGCATGTGTGACCATATCACCGGGCAGTGCCAATGTACCGCGGGCTACAGTGGACGAAGGTACGGCACTCTGATTACTCTGCTTTATTGACATCTTGATATACGTCTTCTTGTTTGACGACATTTAATTTAACAACATTTATCAAATCAATCAATAAAATGTATTTACAACAAAGTTGTCACAAAGTGCTTTTACAAACACCAAGCACACATCAATAAGTTGATACACAGCGGTTAGGAAAAACTACCTGATGGGTTGAATTTAGGAAGAGAGAGGAACCAGGTGCTGAGGATTGGCCAGTCCTCTTCTGACTGTGCTGGGGGAACTTGGGTGAAAAAATGCTGTCCTTGAAATATATTTTATATGTTTGTCGAAGGAGAGATCCGGGTCGACGGTCACCCCAAGGTTTTTTGTGATAAGACCATACATCCATTTAGGTTTAACATGAGGTCTGTCAACAAGTCTCTTTGTTTTTTAGGCCCTAAAACTAGCATTTCAGTTTTATCTGAATTTAAGAGCAGAAAGTTATTTGCCATCCATTTTTGTCTGAAACACATGCTTCAATAGTAGCTAACCTAGTGGCTTCTCCATGTTTCATAGCAATATACAGCTGCGTGTCATCAGCATCACAGTGAAAATTGACATTATGTTTTCGGATGACATCACCCAGATGCAGCATATAAAGTGAGAACAAAAGTGGTCCTAAAACCGAGCCTTGAGGAACACCAAAGCATACCTTTGATTTGTCAGATGATAAGCCATCTACACAAACAAACTGAAGTCTGTCTGATAAATACGATCTAAACCATTCGAGAACATGTCCTCGTGAAGGGAGTGATCAATTGTGTTAAAGGCAGCACTAAAATAAAATATGATGGATGTCCACCACAGTCATAAATGTTTATGTTTATCCACCACCATCATACATGTTTGTGTTTATCCACCACCCTCATACATGTGTATGTTTATCCACCACATCATACATGTTTATCTTTATCCACCATCGTCATACATGTTTCATGTTTATCCACCATTTTCATACATGTTTTTGTTTATCCACCACCCTCATACATGTGTATGTTTATCCACCACATCATACATGTTTATCTTTACCCACCATCGTCATACATGTTTATGTTTATCCACCTCCGTCATACATGTTTATGTTTATCCACCATCGTCATACATGTTTATGTTTATCTACCATCGTCATACATGTTTATGTTTATCCACCATCGTCATACATGTTTATGTTTATCCACCTCCGTCATACATGTTTATGTTTATCCACCATCGTCATACATGTTTATCCACCTCCGTCATACATGTTTATGTTAATCCACCACCGTCGTACATGTTTATGTTTATCCACCTCTGTCATACATGTTTATGTTTATTTAGCTATGCTAGCATATATACTCCTGTCTTGTGTCCACTCCTGCAACACTCTCTTCCTATTTTCTTCTCTATTGATCCTATTCTGAGTTCCATCCTCCTTGGTATCTACTCATCTATTACAACTAATTGGCTTATATAAGGGGACTCCTCTGAAACCCACAGATCTAGACACATGTTCACACACACTTCCATTAACTTAGACGGATCTGTCCTGGAGGAAATCTCCGCTGCAGCCTAAAGCCTTCGCATCCCGAACAGGACTTCCCTTGACATCTAATAGGTTTCTAAATTTCTCTCATTTGTTGGAAAAGCGACATGGAAATTTACCTGAGACTCACGTCTTCACCCTCACCTCCTTCTCCTCACTCCACCACCTCAAGTGATGTTCCTCATAGTGCACTTATTCTGACCAGACTTGATCAGAAGCTCCATGGATGGATGAGAATTCCGTGTGAGGCAGACTGATAACATAGACACCAATGCAATTTAAACATGAAGCATAAGTAGCCCATTTGACCAGGTAATTGAGCTATTTATCTGCTGCTAATGGCTTGGCTGGACACCTGAGATTGATGCTGTGCCATCCACTGGATAGTTAAGGTCCTGTAAAAGTCTCCTAGCTTAGGTCTCTCCTTCTCTTTCTACTTCCTCCTTTTCTCTGTCTTTTGTGCTGAGAATCTACCTGGATGGGATTACAGTAATGCTGCTGCTAATTGATGATGGTGCCCCTGTTCACCTCCAACTTGATTTAAAGGTGTGGGGGGAGTGTGGAGCATGCACCCTGGAAAAGGGTCTGATGATGAATCAACTCTAATACAGACTGACAGATAACCTCACCATGACCTTCTGATTCAGACTGACAGATAACCTCACCATGACCTTCTGATTCAGACTAACAGATAACCTCACCTAGACCTTCTGATCCAGACTAACAGATAACCTCACCATGACCTTCTGATTCAGACTAACAGATAACCTCACCATGACCTTCTGATTCAGACTAATAGATAACCTCATCTAGACCTTCTGATTCAGACTAACAGATAACCTCACCATGACCTTCTGATTCAGACTAACAGATAACCTCACCATGACCTTCTGATCCAGACTAACAGATAACCTCACCATGACCTTCTGATTCAGACTAACAGATAACCTCATGTAGACCTTCTGATCCAGACTAACAGATAACCTCATGTAGACCTTCTGATCCAGACTAACAGGGCTTCTATGGTCCTCAGTGTGGGTTCATGTGTTATATTCTCTCTGTCTCCAGATGTCAGGAGGAATGTCCAGTGGGCTTCTATGGTCCTCAGTGTAGGTTGATGTGTGACTGTTATAATGGGGCTAAGTGTTACCATGTCAACGGGGCGTGTCTGTGTGACACCGGCTTTAAAGGACATGACTGTCAGGAGAGGTTCTGTCCTCCGGGTCTGTACGGACTGATCTGTGACAAGTACTGCCCATGTAACACCTCCAACACTCTCAGGTACGCTGCTCGTTAACTTTCTATGTAAAACTGTATTCTAATTATCTGTCAGGTTTTATTGATTGAATGTTAAGTTAATGTGATAAGAGATGTTTTAATAGTTACCTATCATTGGTCCAGCTGTCACCCTCTGACTGGGGAGTGCACCTGTACCGCTGGATGGGCGGGACACTACTGCAACGAAACGTGCCCACCTGGTTTCCATGGAGATGGGTGCCAGATGCCATGTAGCTGCTCCAACGGGGCCAACTGTCACCGAGTAACTGGAGCTTGTGTCTGTCCCCCTGGTTACATGGTGAGTAACTGGAGCTTGTGTCTGTACTGTTGGTTACATGTGCAGGGGTTATACAACCATCTGTGACCAAACATTCACCTGCTGGTATCACTCTTAGTGGATGTTTTGTTTCAGTGTTGAAATAGGGATGGGTTGGGCTAGGGTTGTCATAGAGATAGTGGATGTGCACTGGTTTTGTCAAAAATTCTTCTTCTTTTGCTGGTGGTGGTATTACGTTTTGAGACATCTGTCTATTTTTTATATTTTTTATGTTTGAAAGTTACGCAGCCGAACAGAGACTTTTCTGCCAACGCAGAAATGTCTGTGTAAATGGTTTCTCCGTATGTGTTTATTTAAGCTGTGTGTATGTGGTGTGAGCAGGTGTGGTGAGAACTGTGCCTCCTGGCCGTGGCCTGGGGTAGGTCTTAATTTGCTCCACCTGTTCAACATGGTGAGAGCTGGCATGGAACTGTCTCGTGCTGAAGATGTGTGCCATGTAGATGTGTGCCAGACCCATTAGGTAGAACAGGAGGGCAGAAGACTGAGCTAAAGCTGGTCAGTCAGTCCAGTCCTCAACAGTCAGAAAACCCAGTCAGTCAGTTTTCTACAGACAGCCCAGTCAATCTCGCATGGCTGTCTGTACCTGCTGGTCCCTCTGTCATCATCTAATTCTGCTAATTTAAGACCTGACTTATAACTAAATAACCTTTTTTAGTGTATTTTTGCTGTTAAAGTGTTGGCCACATTAATCTTTTACACAATGTAGTCATGTCCTAAATACTGAGTTAGATATGTTGACATGACCAGAGACATCCTGTCATTTGTTTTCCAACTAAACATCTGCCTTGATACAGCCTTTGAGATGATTGGGGAAATATAAAGAAAGATGTAAGAATGACAGCCCATTGAAAATGTTTGGAATGTGGTTTAAACCATGTTACATAATATGTGTTACCCTAGAGTAAGATAGTTACCATGTTCATGAGGCATTTATACACAATATCCAAGAATAGAATCTATGGTTGAATAATTTAAATGACCGTTGCTCAGATACCCATATTCCAACCTGCAGCTTTATGCCCTGCTTGTCATAGTGTTCCTCTGGTATCATTTAACAAAGGATGGACCTTTTCATTCAATTACCGTACTGAAAATGTTTACATTGCAAAAATGACCTTGGGTCTACAATAAACCAGTCTCCCCTGGGGTTCTGACCCAGCTGGTCTACAATAAACTAGTCTCCCCTGGTGTTCTGACCCAGCTGGTCTACAATAAACTAGTCTCCCCTGGTGTTCTGACCCAGCTGGTCTACAATAAACTAGTCTCCCCTGGTGTTCTGACCCAGCTGGTCTACAATAAACTAGTCTCCCCTGGGGTTCTGACCCAGCTGGTCTACAATAAACTAGTCTACAATAAACTAGTCTCCCCTGGGGTTCTGACCCAGCTGGTCTACAATAAACTAGTCTCCCCTGGTGTTCTGACCCAGCTGGTCTACAATAAACTAGTCTCCCCTGGTGTTCTGACCCAGCTGGTCTACAATAAACTAGTCTCCCCTGGTGTTCTGACCCAGCTGGTCTACAATAAACTAGTCTCCCCTGGGGTTCTGACCCAGCTGGTCTACAATAAACTAGTCTCCCCTGGTGTTCTGACCCAGCTGGTCTACAATAAACTAGTCTCCCCTGGTGTTCTGACCCAGCTGGTCTACAATAAACTAGTCTCCCCTGGTGTTCTGACCCAGCTGGTCTACAATAAACTAGTCTCCCCTGGTGTTCTGACCCAGCTGGTCTACAATAAACTAGTCTCCCCTGGTGTTCTGACCCAGCTGGTCTACAATAAACTAGTCTCCCCTGGTGTTCTGACCCAGCTGGTCTACAATAAACTAGTCTCCCCTGGTGTTCTGACCCAGCTGGTCTACAATAAACTAGTCTCCCCTGGTGTTCTGACCCAGCTGGTCTACAATAAACTAGTCTCCCCTGGTGTTCTGACCCAGCTGGTCTACAATAAACTAGTCTCCCCTGGGGTTCTGACCCAGCTGGTCTACAATAAACTAGTCTCCCCTGGTGTTCTGACCCAGCTGGTCTACAATAAACTAGTCTCCCCTGGTGTTCTGACCCAGCTGGTCTACAATAAACTAGTCTCCCCTGGTGTTCTGACCCAGTTGGTCTACAATAAACTAGTCTCCCCTGGTGTTCTGACCCAGCTGGTCTACAATAAACTAGTCTCCCCTGGTGTTCTGACCCAGTTGGTCTACAATAAACTAGCCTCCCCTGGTGTTCTGACCCAGCTGGTCTACAATAAACTAGTCTCCCCTGGGGTTCTGACCCAGCTGGTCTACAATAAACTAGTCTCCCCTGGTGTTCTGACCCAGCTGGTCTACAATAAACTAGTCTCCCCTGGTGTTCTGACCCAGCTGGTCTACAATAAACTAGTCTCCCCTGGGGTTCTGACCCAGCTGGTCTACAATAAACTAATCTCCCCTGGGGTTCTGACCCAGCTGGTCTACAACAAACTAGTCTCCCCTGGTGTTCTGACCCAGCTGGTCTACAATAAACTAGTCTCCCCTGGTGTTCTGACCCAGCTGGTCTACAATAAACTAGTCTCCCCTGGTGTTCTGACCCAGCTGGTCTACAATAAACTAGTCTCCCCTGGTGTTCTGACCCAGCTGGTCTACAATAAACTAGTCTCCCCTGGGGTTCTGACCCAGCTGGTCTACAATAAACTAGTCTCCCCTGGTGTTCTGACCCAGCTGGTCTACAATAACCTGTGGCCCTGTACAGCGAGCAGGCCCTGCATAATCTGCTAATGCAGCAGTCTTATAGTGGCCCCCTGTACAGCGAGCAGGCCCTGCATAATCTGCTAATGCAGCAGTCTTATAGTGGCCCCCTGTGGCCCCCTGTACAGCGAGCAGGCCCTGCATAATCTGCTAATGCAGCAGTCTTATAGTGGCCCCCTGTACAGCGAGCAGGCCCTGCATAATCTGCTAATGCAGCAGTCTTATAGTGGCCCCCTGTGGCCCCCTGTACAGCGAGCAGGCCCTGCATAATCTGCTAATGCAGCAGTCTTATAGTGGCCCCCTGTACAGCGAGCAGGCCCTGCATAATCTGCTAATGCAGCAGTCTTATAGTGGCCCCCTGTGGCCCCCTGTACAGCGAGCAGGCCCTGCATAATCTGCTTGGTGCTCATGTTGACACGATGGGTTTTTAAATAGACCTAAATGTGGTTGTGTGTGTTTATCAGCTTATAACAAACATCTCCCTGCCTCCACCCAGCCTCTCCTGTCCCATCAGGGGGTTAACCAACCACCCAGCCTCTCCTGTCCCATCAGGGGGTTAACTAACCCAGCCTGTGAACAAACCATGTCTTCAGGCTTGATTTAGAACATCTGGTCACTTGGGTAAAAATATGACAGGTGTTTTTTTGCAGTTGTGTTCTACAATCAGTGTTTAGGTCTGTGATCTTCTGTGTTCTATAGTCTGTGGTTCTCTGTGTTCTATAGTCAAGTTGTTCTCTGTATTGTACGATCAGTGGTCCAGTATTACACGCTGTTCTGTTTCTTTACTGTCTACTTTTTGAACACTCTGAACTGGGGCTTTTAGACATCTGTAGTGAACACAATCCCATAGAGGGCGTGTGATTGGTTCACCCTGATAGCATATCAGAAAGTAGGGATTCAAGTTGCTGAATATCTTCAATTATGTTAATCTTCTCTGTTATCTTGATTTGACCTCTTCCTGTTCATTTGTGTTCGAGACAACCTCATCAAACTATCATTCCCTGTTTCTGCTGTATCAGTCATGAATATTAAACAGTCCAAACAGTAATTAGATTAGAACAGTACTGGAGTACATTCTTATAGCTTATTGGTCATTAGACAGTACTGAAGTGAGACTGATGAGTCTGATTGGTCATTAGCGCTGGTCATTTGCATGCCGTCTCTATGGTAACATAGCTAATCACCATGCTAATCACTACAGGTGACGCTACAACAATGATCAATGTTGTGTTCCGCTCGATGGGATGAAATGGAGCCCTATGTGTAGCGCACTACTTTTAGCCATAGTCTTGTGGGGCCGGGTTCAAAGTAGGGCGCTTCAAAGGGTTTACTGGGCCATTTTGAACACAAGCCATACTGGTATGTCAGTGGGAGGAACGGCTGCACTCTAAACAATAAAACACCAATGGGCCATATTCCTCCTATAAGCTGCAAGTGTGCTTCGACTTGGATGTAATGTTTTTTTATTTTTTATGAACCACCCACAGAGAAGCAGAACGTTTAAATGTGATGTGTTATTTTTCTTTTTATGGCAACATAGAATGAACATAATTCTACACTGAATAGGAAAATTCATATTTCTGCTGCAAGAAGGAAACTGGAACACCAAAACCAGTACCAGGAATGCTGAACACCAAACCAGAAACCAGGAATGCTGAACACCAAACCAGTACCAGGGAATGCTGAACACCAAACCAGTACCAGGGAATGCTGAACACCAAACCAGTACCAGGGAATGCTGAACACCAAACCAGTACCAGGAATGCTGAACATCAAACCAGTACCAGGAATGCTGAACATCAAACCAGTACCAGGAATTCTGAGCACCAAACCAGTACCAGGAATTCTGAACACCAAACCAGTACCAGTGCATGTGTCACTCACATAGTGTGCAATGCTGAGCACTCAATTGGCTAATTCATTTGTCAGTAAAGACAGACACATTGGTTTTGCTGTTACAGTTGGATAAGCAACTTTCTCTCCTGGTGTTTCTCTTCTCTGTACTTCTCCCATCTCAGTCTTCATCACTCTTCATATCTTCTACCAAACACTCAACGTGTGTTCATTCGAAACTATTAAAGCACAGAAATTTAGAATAATACACATTTGTGTCTGACAAAGATAAATCCTGTCAGAACTTTTTCCACCTTTAATGTGCCCTATACCATGAACTATAACGTAAATACTAAGCATTGTAATATTCAGATACCCATGACTCCTATAGGGTTAGAATGGAGACTGTACGTCACGCCGTCAGTTGCCAGTCCGGACGGAGAGCCGTGGCTGGAAAACGAAGAGAGCTAAAGAGTCCAGGGTGCGGTCACCCAGGTGATCTAAGGACGTGGAAAACATCAATACTTCGATGCCAATCCGGAACGATAGGGTAGCAACGGTTCGGTCGCTACGGTTCTGATTACAATCATAAGCTCTGTCGGTTGTATCGATTGTACTGAGGAATAATTGCACACGTCACAAAAGGATGTCAAAACGTTTCAAGAAGAACAGAAAAACTCACCATCACCATGGCGATTACAGTGCCTCAAAAACCTGCGCAGGTCGATTGAAAACAGCAGGAGTGCAGTGTGAAGAAACATTGGAACGTAGTTAGTTGTCAGTATTAGAAACTGAATGGAGCTAACAGTCAGGTTATCTTCTGCGTAAACAGATATATAGCCTAGCTATGTAATATTGTTTAATAATTATGTTGTGTTGATGTTTGAACGAACAGACAAAAAGGTATTGCTCGGTTTTTGCAGTGCACGGTAGCGGACATTTGTCTCTAGTCCTAACTGCCATGCACACACTACAGTATATTTCACAAAAGATTTAAACCTGTTAATATACATGTTTTAAGTCAATATCTATCCAGTAGACGAGTTCTAATCTCATTATTAATTATGTTTGGTCAGAGTAAAGCACTAAGAAATACTGTCTTATTTAAGGTTATAGTATGTAGCATGTATTTGTTGATTCTATAATACAATTGTGAATGTTCCTTAAAAAAATGATATATTTTAATGGCAGTTCATTTAACAGAAAGACATTCTTGATGTGTTAGACTTTTTGCCATCATATTAAAGTGAACAATTGGTGTCGTGACTCAATCCTTTCTTGTCCTCCTCTCTCCATTTTCCCCTCTGCTCATTTCCTCCTCCTCACCCTGTTTTCTTCATTCTCCCTTGTCTTATTTCCTCCACTCTCTCCTCTTATTTTCTACTCTCCTGTTTTCTCTCTCTTTTTCCTCCTCTCTCCCCCTGTTTCCTCCTTCTCCCTCTTCACTCATTTCCTCCTCCTTCCTCCTCTCAATCTGTTTCCTTCTTTCTCTCCTCTCTTATTTATTCCTATCTCCCTGTTTCTTTCTCTCTCTCCCTCTGTTTCCTCTTCCCTCCTCTTATTTCCTCCACTCTCCACCTGTTTCCTCCTCAATCTGTTTCATTTCCTCTTCCCTCTTATTTCCTCCCTTCTCTCTCTGTTTCCTCCTCTCTTCCTGTTTCCTCTTCCCTCTTGATTTCTCCTTCTGTTTCCTCCACTCTCCTCTCTTATTTTTTCCTCTCTTGTTTCCTCCTCTTCCTGTTTCCTGCTCTCAATCTGTTTAATTTCCCCTCTCATTTTCTCCCTCTGTTTCCTCCTCTCTCTTGTTTCCTCCTCTCAATCTGTTTCATTTCCCCTCTCATTTCCTTCCTTCTCCCTCTGTTTCCTCCTCTCTTCCTGTTTCCTCCTCTCAATCTGTTTCATTTCCCCTCTCATTTCCTCCCTTCTCCCTCTGTTTCCTCCTCTCTCTTCCTGTTTCCTCCTCTCAATCTGTTTCATTTCCCCTCTCCTCATTTCCTCCTCTCTCCAGGGGGATGACTGTACTACTCCTTGTTCTCCTGGACGTTATGGTCCAAGCTGCTCCTCAACCTGCTCATGTCACAACCTTGCCCCCTGCTCCTCTGTTGATGGATCCTGCATCTGCAGAGAAGGTACATTACTCCCCCATCAGGAGGGGAGGGTACGTTACTCCCCCATCAGGAGGGGAGGGTACGTTACTCCCCCATCAGGAGGGAGGGTACATTACTCCCCCATCAGGAGGGAGGGTACATTACTCCCCCATCAGGAGGGGAGGGTACATGTTAAGTCCAGATCTCTGTTATATGTTAAGACCTTCCATGTCTTCAGTGGTTAGTTAAGACATTAGACCCAACCAGACAGAATAATAGACTGACCGGTCTGTGATCCAGGTTGGCAGGGTGTAGACTGTGCCATGCTATTAATTGACTGACTGGTCTGTGATCCAGGTTGGCAGGGTGTAGACTGTGCCATGCTATTAATTGACTGACTGGTCTGTGATCCAGGTTGGCAGGGTGTAGACTGTGCCATGCTATTAATTGACTGACTGGTCTGTGATCCAGGTTGGCAGGGTGTAGACTGTGCCATGCTATTAATTGACTGACTGGTCTGTGATCCAGGTTGGCAGGGTGTAGACTGTGCCATGCTATGCTCCGGTGGTACCTGGGGTCTGGGTTGTAATCAGAGCTGTATGTGTGCCAACGGGGCAGCCTGCAACCCCATGGATGGCACCTGTACCTGTTCCCCAGGCTGGAGAGGAGAGCACTGTCTCATACCCTGTCATGTAAGTATCTAACACCTAAACCCAACATGACCCCTGACCATGACCTTTCATTTTATGCATCAACCATTACATCCCTGTCCTTTCTAACAGGAGAGTGAATAATTAACTCTGCCAGCTCACATGGCTAACGTCAACAGGAACCTCACATTGCCAGCTCACACGTCAACAGGAACCTCACATTGCTAGCTCACATGGCTAACGTCAACAGGAACCTCACATTGCTAGCTCACATGTCAACAGGAACCTCACATTGCCAGCTCACATGTCAACAGGAACCTCACATTGCCAGCTCACATGGCTAACGTCAACAGGAACCTCACATGGCTAACGTCAACAGGAACCACACATTGCTAGCTCACATGGCTAACATCAACAGGAACCTCACATTGCTAGCTCACACGTCAACAGGAACCTCACATTGCCAGCTCACACGTCAACAGGAACCTCACATTGCCAGCTCACACGTCAACAGGAACCTCACATTGCTAGCTCACATGGCTAGTGTCAACAGGAACCACACATTGCCAGCTCACATGGCTAGTGTCAACAGGAACCACACATTGCCAGCTCACATGGCTAATGTCAACAGGAACCTCACATTGCCAGCTCACATGGCTAATGTCAACAGGAACCTCACATTGCTAGCTCACATGTCAACAGGAACCTCACATTGCCAGCTCACATGGCTAGTGTCAACAGGAACCTCACATTGCTAGCTCACATGGCTAATGTCAACAGGAACCTCACATTGCTAGCTCACATGGCTAATGTCAACAGGAACCTCACATTGCCAGCTCACATGTCTAACGTCAACAGGAACCTCACATTGCTAGCTCACATGTCAACAGGAACCTCACATTGCCAGCTCACATGTCAACAGGAACCTCACATTGCCAGCTCACATGGCTAACGTCAACAGGAACCTCACATTGCCAGCTCACATGGCTAACGTCAACAGGAACCTCACATGGCTAACGTCAACAGGAAACTCACATTGCCAGCTCACATGTCAACAGGGACCTCACATTGCCAGCTCACATGTCAACAGGAACCTTACATTGCCAGCTCACATGTCAACAGGAACCTTACATTGCCAGCTCACATGTCAACAGGAACCTCACATTGCCAGCTCACATGGCTAGTGTCAACTCGTACTTACATCATATCCATTTCTGACGTGTCGAGGTTGCAAACTCACATGTGTGACACCATCTATCTGAGGTTGAACCCATTCTAATGTGTGACACCATCTATCTGAGATTGAACCCATTCTAATGTGTGACACCATCTATCTGAGGTAGAACCCGTTCTAATGTGTGACACCATCTATCTGAGGTAGAACCCGTTCTAATGTGTGACACCATCTATCTGAGGTAGAACCCGTTCTAATGTGTGACACCATCTATCTGAGGTAGAACCCGTTCTAATGTGTGACACCATCTATCTGAGGTAGAACCCGTTCTAATGTGTGACACCATCTATCTGAGGTAGAACCCGTTCTAATGTGTGACACCATCTATCTGAGGTAGAACCCGTTGTAATGTGTCTGTTGTGGTTGTCAGGACGCCACATATGGTCTGGATTGTCGTGAGCAATGTGACTGTATCCATGCCGTTGGATGTGATCCTGTGACTGGGTTTTGTCGCTGTCTCGCTGGATGGACAGGTGAGTACTGTGGTAGCATGTGGTAACACACTGAACACACGCTGAACACACACTGAACACAATACTGAACACATACTGAACACACGCTGAACACATACTGAACACACGCTGAACACAATACAACACCTGTCAGGATCTGAACACACACTGAACACATACTGAACACAATACAACACCTGTCAGGATCTGAACACACACTGAACACATACTGAACACAATACAACACCTGTCAGGATCTGAACACACACTGAACACATACTGAACACAATACAACACCTGTCAGGATCTGAACACACACTGAACACATACTGAACACAATACAACACCTGTCAGGATCTGAACACACACTGAACACATACTGAACACAATACAACACCTGTCAGAATCTGAACACAGACTGAACACATACTGAACACAATACAACACCTGTCAGGATCTGAACACACGCTGAACACATACTGAACACATACTGAACACACGCTGAACACAATACAACACCTGTCAGGATCTGAACACACACTGAACACATACTGAACACAATACAACACCTGTCAGAATCTGAACACAGACTGAACACATACTGAACACAATACAACACCTGTCAGGATCTGAACACACACTGAACACATACTGAACACACACTGAACACAATACAACACCTGTCAGGATCTGAACACACACTGAACACATACTGAACAGAATACAACACCTGTCAGGATCTGAACACACACTGAACACATACTGAACACAATACAACACCTGTCAGGATCTGAACACACACTGAACACATACTGAACACACACTGAACACAATACAACGCCTGTCAGGATCTGAACACACACTGAACACTAACACTAATCTATAAAAAGCTGAAAACATGTTGCAAAATTAACAAAAATATTTAATTTGAGAGCTAAACCTTAAAGTCACTGCCAGACCAGCTAAGTGTCCAACAGAATGACAGCATTTTTTTTATTGTCAAATTTCAATTCAATTAATTTGTGTACTTTGATTTTAAACATTTTATGAAATTACAATGTAATATTTTTCACGTTTTGATAGATTTTTCATTTGAGCCAAGTCAAGTGTGTGCTCTTAAAGTGGTCTTTTAGTTTCACCAGTTTAGACAGTTTAGACCGACAAGTTTGCATTTAAATATTCAAACGTTCATGTAAATTCTTCAAAGTTCCCTGAGTTCTCAGAAAAAATGGTAAGGAATAGAATTCAAGAAAAAACAGGAGCGAAAGAGAAAGACAGAGGAGAGAGATGAACTGAAGAGACAGAGGAACAGAGGAGACAGAGAGAGGCACCGAAGAGACAGAGAGAGGAACCAAAGAGAGAGAGAGAGGAATAGGAGACAGAGAGAGGAACCGAAGAGACAGAGAGAGGAGCAGTGAAGGGAGAGAGGGAGGCAGGAGATGAGTAGAGTGTATGGATTGAGTATAAAGGTCATCCCTGTGGGGGTTTTCTCGGTGTGCTGGTTCTCCACTCAGCATCCTGAGCTCAGAGCCACAATGTCTCCTATTACCTGGTCTGAGGACCACACAGAGACACGAGGAGGGAAACAGACTGGGATGTCACGCTCTGAATACCAGACAGCTCTGGTTCTGTGCTCCATCTGCTGGACTTAATTGAGTCACCTCTCACAGCATACTGAGAGCTCTCCTACCCCACCCCTACTCAAAGTCACTAGTGTCAGCCAGGGGGACTGGACCTCATCTGAGTCACACAGACGGGGGGACTGGACCTCATCTGAGTCACACAGACGGGGGGACTGGACCTCATCTGAGTCACACAGACGGGGGGACTGGACCTCATCTGAGTCACACAGACGGGGGGACTGGACCTCATCTGAGTCACACAGACGGGGGGACTGGACCTCATCTGAGTCACACAGACGGGGGACTGGACCTCATCTGAGTCACACAGACGGGGGGACTGGACCTCATCTGAGTCACACAGACAGGGGACTGGACCTCATCTGAGTCACACAGACAGGGGGACTGGACCTCATCTGAGTCACACAGACAGGGGGACTGGACCTCATCTGAGTCACACAGACGGGGGGACTGGACCTCATCTGAGTCACACAGACAGGGGGACTGGACCTCATCTGAGTCACACAGACAGGGGGACTGGACCTCATCTGAGTCAGACAGACAGGGGTACTGGACCTCATCTGAGTCACATAGACAGGGGACTGGACCTCATCTGAGTCACATAGACAGGGGACTGGACCTCACCAGAGTCACACAGGGGTCTGCTGCTAATGTCTTGGTGCCAGATACCACAGGACACCTTCAGGGATCTCTGCTGACAGTAAAGAAGGCGGGGCCAGTTTCTTCTCTGCACCCTGATTGGTTGGCCACTTCTGGTCAGTGGTGCACTATAAAACGAATGGACAGAGTCTAATAGAACAGAAATCTCAGGCCCTCTTTGAGACAAGCATCACTTTGATGTCCAGGACCGACCTGTATCTGAAACCCCCCAAACCCTCACCCACCACCCCTTTACCTTCCCCACACTTCTGACTTACTCACCCGTTCCTCCCTGTCCTCACCCGTCACCCCCCGCCCTCTCCCAGTACGCTTCCCACTCAAAAGTGACTGAAGCAGATACTGTGGAGTGTTTCCTGAGTCCCTAGAGTTTCGCCCTGCTTTTATTCAAAGCTCTTCCTCCTAATGCTGTTTTAATGGTCGCTTCGCTCAGCTGCTTCACACTTCGCACATCTCTGTCAAAGAACATTTCAAATGAGAAGAGAAAGTGCAGACTGGATCAGCTTGAAAGGATAGCATGTGTGTGTGTGTGTCTGTGTGTGTGTCTGTGTGTGTGTCTGTGTGTCTGTCTGTGTGTGTGTCTTTGCTTTTCTTCATTTACATGCATGATATAGTTGAGAGCATACAGCAACTATGTGTCATCATGCATGTCTATCCAGTATCTTCTTTTCTGGTCTCTGTACAGTTCTCTACCCCAGTTCTATACCCCAGTTCTATATCACAGTTCTATATCACAGTTCTATATGACAGTTCTATACCCCAGTTCTATATCACAGTTCTATACCCCTGCCTCCCTGTCTCTCTCTCATAGTGAATTGTGCTTGAGTGTGTGTGTGTGTGTGTGTGTGTGTGTGTGTGTGTGTGTGTGTGTGTGTGTGTGTGTGTGTGTGTGTGTGTGTGTGTGTGTGTGTGTGTGTGTGTGTGTGTGTGTGTGTGTGTGTGTGTGTGTGTGTGCGTGCGTGCGTGTGTGCGTGCGTGCGTGCGTCTCTATATATCCTGGATAATGACCAGCCAGAGGCCCAGTTGGATGTTTCTCACATGAGATCAAACATGAATACATGATAAATGAGAGCAGGAGCCAGAACTGACATAACACTAACCTCCTACATTATAACCAGAACTGACATAACACTAACCTCCTACATTATAACCAGAACTGACATAACACTAACCTCCTACATTATAACCAGAACTGACATAACACTAACCTCCTACATTATAACCAGAACTGACATAACACTAACCTCCTACATCATAACCAGAAATGACATAACACTAACCTCCTACATCATAACCAGAACTGACATAACACTAACCTCCTACATCATAACCAGAACTGACATAACACTAACCTCCTACATTATAACCAGAACTGACATAACACTAACCTCCTACATCATAACCAGAACTGACATAACACTAACCTCCTACATTATAACCAGAACTGACATAACACTAACCTCCTACATCATAACCAGAACTGACATAACACTAACCTCCTACATCATAACCAGAACTGACATAACACTAACCTCCTACATCATAACCAGAACTGACATAACACTAACCTCCTACATCATAACCAGAACTGACATAACACTAACCTCCTACATCATAGTGTATATATATATATAGTGTATATTTTATATAGTGTATATATATAGTGTATATTTATAGTGTATTTCTAAAGTGTATATTTATATAGTGTATATTTATATAGTGTATATTTATAGTGTATATTTATATAGTGTATATTTACAGTGTATATTTATATAGTGTATATTTATTTAGTGTATATATATATAGTGTATATTTATAGTGTATATATATATAGTGTATATTTTATATAGTGTATATATATAGTGTATATATATATAGTGTATATTTATAGTGTATATATATATAGTGTATATTTTATATAGTGTATATTTATAGTGTATATTTATATAAGTAGTGATATTTACAGACATGATAGTAATGTAATTTATACTGGATGTGATTAAACTGTGAGGCTGTATACTGACAGACAGTTAGGTGGGCAGACAGGCAGACAGACAGACAGACAGGTGGACAGACAGGCAGACAGACAGGTGGACAGGCAGGTGGACAGACAGACAGAGGTGGACAGACAGGGACAGACAGGTGGACAGGCAGGTGGGCAGACAGACAGGTGGACAGACAGGCTGGCAGACAGGTGGACAGACAGACAGGTGGACAGACAGGTGGACAGGCAGACAGATGGGTGGACAGGCAGGCAGACAGACAGGTGGACAGGCAGGCGGACAGACAGGTGGACAGACAGACAGGCGGACAGACAGGTGGAAAGACAGACAGGTGGACAGTCAGACAGGTGGACAGACAGACAGGTGGACAGTCAGTCAGACAGACAGGCAGGTGGACAGACAGGTGGAAAGACAGACAGGTGGACAGTCAGACAGGTGGACAGGCAGACAGGTGGACAGACAGTCAGATTGACAGACAGACAGGTGGACAGACAGGTGGACAGACAGACAGGTGGACAGTCAGTCGGACAGACAGGCAGGTGGACAGACAGACAGGTGGACAGTCAGTCAGACAGACAGACAGGTGGACAGACAGACAGATTGACAGACAGACATTCATTGTATTCAGGATAAGTGAAGTTTATCTCTTCTGTATTATGGATCATATTATGGACCCCGCTGTATTCACTCCTGTCCCCAGTGTGTCCACAGTTCTGGGCCCTGCCATCATGTGACTGGACTGTGTGAGTGTCTGTCAGGTTTCCACGGTTCTCTGTGTAACCAAGGCAAGTAGGCTTCTCCTCAGAAAAATGGAGGACTTGTTTAACTATGTTTGTGGACACACACACACACACACACAGACTGTGTCTCTGTGGAAGCCAAAAGTGTAATTTAAAGTATGCTATAACCATGCAGTGTGTGTGTGTGTGTGTGTGTGTGTGTGTGTGTGTGTGTGTGTGTGTGTGTGTGTGTGTGTGTGTGTGTGTGTGTGTGTGTGTGTGTGTG
Organism: Dallia pectoralis; assembly: GCA_029465975.1. NCBI lineage: Eukaryota > Metazoa > Chordata > Actinopteri > Esociformes > Umbridae > Dallia > Dallia pectoralis. Next base: position 951,706 of record CM055740.1, read on the forward strand.
TGTGTGCGTGCGTGCGTGCGTGCGTGCGTGCGTGCGTGCGTGCGTGCGTGCGTGCGTGCGTGCGTGCGTGCGTGCGTGCGTGCGTGCGCGCGTGTGTTCTTGCCTTTTTAGTGTGTGTGTGAGTGTGTCTCTGTTTGTTCTATTGTGTTCTAGCTGCATGTACAAGATGTGTTCTCAGAGCTGTCTCTGTTCTATTGTGTTCTAGCTGCATATACAAGATGTGTTCTCAGAGCTGTCTCTGTTCTAGTGTGTTCTAGCGGCAGGTATGGAAAGGACTGTTCCCAGATTTGCACGTGCATCAACAATGGGACGTGCAACCCTATTGATGGATCATGTCAGTGTTTCCCAGGATGGATCGGAGAAGACTGCTCTCAAGGTGTGTCTCTCTGTGTCTCTCTCTCTCCCTCTCTCCCTCTGTCTCTCTCTCTGTCTCTCTCTCCCTCTCTCTCTCTCTGTCTCTCTCTCCCTCTCTCCCTCTGTCTCTCTCTCCCCCTCTCTCTCCCTCTCTCTCTCTGTCTCTCTCTCTCTCTCTGTCTCTCCTTTCAGACTCTCCTCTCAGACTCTTATTTTATTTCTTCATATCACATAACATTCATTAAAGGTATACAGTAGAATACCAATATGGCTTGACACGATCTCTCTACTGCCTCTGGCTGTAGTAAGCAGTATTACTCTCTAGAACTGACAACACGTTCTGTTCTAGAGTGTTCTGTCGGTTCTGTCCTGTTCTCTCTGGTTTGATATGTCTTTTCTCTTGGTTCAGTCTGTTCTGGCTGGTCTTGGCTCACTCTTTTACCAAAGACCCTGAGGGGTCTGTTTAAAGCTAGAACACCTTATGATTGCAGGCTATTTGAGTGTGATTGAAGACTGAATGTGTGTGTGCCTGTGTCTGTCTGGGTCTGTGTGTGTGTGTGTGTGTGTGTGTGTGTGTGTGTGTGTGTGTGTCTGCGCGCACGTGTGTGTGTGTGTGTGTGTGTCTGTCTGGGTCTGTGTGTCTGTCTGGGTCTGTGTGTCTGTCTGGGTCTGTGTGTCTGTCTGGGTCTGTGTGTGTGTCTGTGTCTGTCTGGGTCTGTGTGTGTGTGTGTCTGTGTCTGTCTGGGTCTGTGTGTCTGTCTGTGTCTGTCTGGGTGTCTGTGCCTGTGTCTGTGTGTGTGTGTGTGTGTGTGTGTGTGTGTGTGTGTGTGTGTGTGTGTGTGTGTGTGTGTGTGTGTGTGTGTGTGTGTGTGTGTGTGTGTGTGTGTGTGTGTGTGTGTGTGTGTGTGTGCAGTGTGCACATCAGGGTACTAGGGTGCTGACTGTCTGAACATCTGCCATAATGGAGCTCAGTGCAGGTCGTCTGATGGGGAGTGTATCTACTGTCAGTGTAATGGTACTGACCAGACATACAGGGACATCTACTGCCAGTGTAATGGTACTGACCAGACATACAGGGACATCTACTGTCAGTGTAATGGTACTGACCAGACATACAGGGACATCTACTGTCAGTGTAATGGTACTGACCAGACATACAGGGACATCTACTGTCAGTGTAATGGTACTGACCAGACATACAGGGACATCTACTGCCAGTGTAATGGTACTGACCAGACATACAGGGACATCTACTGCCAGTGTAATGGTACTGACCAGACATACAGGGACATCTACTGCCAGTATAATGGTACTGACCAGACATACAGGGACATCTACTGTCAGTGTAATGGTACTGACCAGACATACAGGGACATCTACTGTCAGTGTAATGGTACTGACCAGACATACAGGGACATCTACTGCCAGTGTAATGGTACTGACCAGACATACAGGGACATCTACTGCCAGTGTAATGGTACTGACCAGACATACAGGGACATCTACTGTCAGTGTAATGGTACTGACCAGACATACAGGGACATCTACTGCCAGTGTAATGGTACTGACCAGACATACAGGGACATCTACTGTCAGTGTAATGGTACTGACCAGACATACAGGGACATCTACTGTCAGTGTAATGGTACTGACCAGACATACAGGGACATCTACTGCCAGTATAATGGTACTGACCAGACATACAGGGACATCTACTGTCAGTGTAATGGTACTGACCAGACATACAGGGACATCTACTGTCAGTGTAATGGTACTGACCAGACATACAGGGACATCTACTGTCAGTGTAATGGTACTGACCAGACATACAGGGACATCTACTGTCAGTGTAATGGTACTGACCAGACATACAGGGACATCTACTGTCAGTGTAATGGTACTGACCAGACATACAGGGACATCTACTGTCAGTGTAATGGTACTGACCAGACATACAGGGACATCTACTGTCAGTGTAATGGTACTGACCAGACATACAGGGACATCTACTGTCAGTGTAATGGTACTGACCAGACATACAGGGACATCTACTGTCAGTGTAATGGTACTGACCAGACATACAGGGACATCTACTGTCAGTGTAATGGTACTGACCAGACATACAGGGACATCTACTGCCAGTGTAATGGTACTGACCAGACATACAGGGACATCTACTGTCAGTGTAATGGTACTGACCAGACATACAGGGACATCTACTGTCAGTGTAATGGTACTGACCAGACATACAGGGACATCTACTGTCAGTGTAATGGTACTGACCAGACATACAGGGACATCTACTGTCAGTGTAATGGTACTGACCAGACATACAGGGACATCTACTGCCAGTGTAATGGTACTGACCAGACATACAGGGACATCTACTGTCAGTGTAATGGTACTGACCAGACATACAGGGACATCTACTGTCAGTGTAATGGTACTGACCAGACATACAGGGACATCTACTGTCAGTGTAATGGTACTGACCAGACATACAGGGACATCTACTGTCAGTGTAATGGTACTGACCAGACATACAGGGACATCTACTGCCAGTGTAATGGTACTGACCAGACATACAGGGACATCTACTGTCAGTGTAATGGTACTGACCAGACATACAGGGACATCTACTGTCAGTGTAATGGTACTGACCAGACATACAGGGACATCTACTGTCAGTGTAATGGTACTGACCAGACATACAGGGACATCTACTGTCAGTGTAATGGTACTGACCAGACATACAGGGACATCTACTGTCAGTGTAATGGTACTGACCAGACTTACAGGGACATCTACTGTCAGTGTAATGGTACTGACCAGACATACAGGGACATCTACTGTCAGTGTAATGGTACTGACCAGACATACAGGGACATCTACTGTCAGTGTAATGGTACTGACCAGACATACAGGGACATCTACTGCCAGTGTAATGGTACTGACCAGACATACAGGGACATCTACTGTCAGTGTAATGGTACTGACCAGACATACAGGGACATCTACTGTCAGTGTAATGGTACTGACCAGACATACAGGGACATCTACTGCCAGTGTAATGGTACTGACCAGACATACAGGGACATCTACTGCCAGTATAATGGTACTGACCAGACATACAGGGACATCTACTGCCAGTGTAATGGTACTGACCAGACATACAGGGACATCTACTGTCAGTGTAATGGTACTGACCAGACATACAGGGACATCTACTGCCAGTATAATGGTACTGACCAGACATCCAGGGACATCTACTGTCAGTGTAATGGTACTGACCAGACATACAGGGACATCTACTGGCAGTGTAATGGTACTGACCAGACATACAGGGACATCTACTGTCAGTGTAATGGTACTGACCAGACATCCAGGGACATCTACTGTCAGTGTAATGGTACTGACCAGACATACAGGGACATCTACTGTCAGTGTAATGGTACTGACCAGACATCCAGGGACATCTACTGCCAGTATAATGGTACTGACCAGACATACAGGGACATCTACTGCCAGTGTAATGGTACTGACCAGACATCCAGGGACATCTACTGTCAGTGTTATTTATCTATAAACGTCACCCTGTGTTGTGTTTAATGTTATTTACCTATAAACATCACCCTGTGTTGTGTTTAATGTTATTTATCTATTAACATCACCCTGTGTTGTGTTTAATGTTATTTATATATAAACGTCATCCTGTGTTTTGTTTAATGTTATTTATATATAAACGTCATCCTGTGTTTTGTTTAATGTTTTTTATATATAAACGTCACCCTGTGTTGTGTTTAATGTTTTTTTATATATAAACGTCACCCTGTGTTGTGTTTAATGTTATTTATATATAAACGTCACCCTGTGTTGTGTTTAATGTTATTTATCTATAAACGTCACCCTGTGTTTTGTTTAATATTATTTCCCTAACTACTTATTTGACGTACATTGGGTTGTGTTTTTATGTTCTCCAGGCTGTCCGTCAGGGTTCTATGGCAGAGACTGCTCACAGGTATGTCGATGTCAGAACGGAGCGGTCTGTGACTATGTGACAGGTCAATGTGCCTGTCGAACCGGATTCATCGGGATCAACTGTGAACAGAGTGAGTGGATCCACATCTCTACATCACCTCATTATCTAAAGGGTTTCAGGAATGATCTAACCAATTACCCTTCCTCAGTATCCTTCCCATAATTGCTTTGGTAAGAATGCACATTTACCCCTTAAGGCAAACTTTTGTATTTATTCTGGAAAACAAAAATATGAAAAAATATAATTCTTAGGCTAGTGCAATCCACAAGAAGTGTACACCTCAAGCCTCAAGCATCAAAGTAGTCAAGCTAGAGAACTCTTCCCCATCTCACTTCAGTAGACAGAGCTCTATTGTACTGTACAGTGTGACCTCTCTATATGACAGGGCTCTATTGTACTGTACAGTGTGACCTCTCTATATGACAGAGCTCTATTGTACTGTACAGTGTGACCTCTCTATATGACAGAGCTCTATTGTACTGTACAGTGTGACCTCTCTATATGACAGAGCTCTATTGTACTGTACAGTGTGACCTCTCTATATGACAGAGCTCTATTGTACTGTACAGTGTGACCTCTCTATATGACAGAGCTCTCTATATGACAGGGCTCTATTGTACTGACAGTGTGACCTCTCTATATGCTCTATTGTACTGTACAGTGTGACCTCTCTATATGACAGAGCTCTATTGTACTGTACAGTGTGACCTCTCTATATGACAGAGCTCTATTGTACTGTACAGTGTGACCTCTCTATATGACAGAGCTCTATTGTACTGTACAGTGTGACCTCTCTATATGACAGGGCTCTATTGTACTGTACAGTGTGACCTCTCTATATGACAGAGCTCTATTGTACTGTACAGTGTGACCTCTCTATATGACAGAGCTCTATTGTACTGTACAGTGTGACCTCTCTATATACAGTGGGCTCTATTGTACTGACAGTGTGGCTCTATATGACAGGGCTCTATTGTACTGTACAGTGTGACCTCTCTATATGACAGGGCTCTATTGTACTGACAGTGTGACCTCTCTATATGACAGGGCTCTATTGTACTGTACAGTGTGACCTCTCTATATGACAGGGCTCTATTGTCTACAGTGTGACCTCTCTATATGACAGGGCTCTATTGTACTGTACAGTGTGACCTCTCTATATGACATGACAGTGTGACCTCTCTATGTACAGTGTGACCTCTCTATATGACAGGGCTCTATTGTACTGTACAGTGTGACCTCTCTATATGACAGGGCTCTATTGTACTGTACAGTGTGCTCTATATGACAGGGCTCTATTGTACTGTACAGTGTGACCTCTCTATATGACAGGGCTCTATTGTACTGTACAGTGTGACCTCTCTATATGACAGGGCTCTATTGTACTGTACAGTGTGACCTCTCTATATGACAGGGCTCTATTGTACTGTACAGTGTGACCTCTCTATATGACAGGTCTCTAGTTCTCTGTAGGGTGTGACCTCTATATGACAGGGCTCTATTGTACTGTACAGTGTGACCTCTCTATATGACAGGGCTCTATTGTACTGTACAGTGTGACCTCTCTATATGACAGGGCTCTATTGTACTGTACAGTGTGACCTCTCTATATGACAGGGCTCTATATGACAGGGCTCTATTGTACTGTACAGTGTGACCTCTCTATATGACAGGGCTCTATTGTACTGTACAGTGTCTCTATATGACAGGGCTCTATTGTACTGTACAGTGTGACCTCTCTATATGACAGGGCTCTATTGTACTGTACAGTGTGACCTCTCTATATGACAGGGCTCTATTGTACTGTACAGTGTGACCTCTCTATATGACAGGGCTCTATTGTACTGTACAGTGTGACCTCTCTATATGACAGGGCTCTATTGACTGTACAGTGTGCTCTATATGACAGGGCTTGTACTGTACAGTGTGACCTCTCTATATGACAGGGCTCTATTGTACTGTACAGTGTGACCTCTCTATATGACAGGGCTCTATTGTACTGTACAGTGTGACCTCTCTATATGACAGGGCTCTATTGTACTGTACAGTGTGACCTCTCTATATGACAGGGCTCTATTGTACTGTACAGTGTGACCTCTCTATATGACAGGGACAGTGTGACCTCTCTATATGACAGGGCTCTATTGTACTGTACAGTGTGACCTCTCTATATGACAGGGCTCTATTGTACTGTACAGTGTGACTCTCTATATGACAGGGCTCTATTGTACTGTACAGTGTGACCTGACAGGGCTCTATATGACAGGGCTCTATTGTACTGTACAGTGTGACCTCTCTATATGACAGGGCTCTATTGTACTGTACAGTGTGACTCTATATGACAGGGCTCTATACTGACAGGTGCTCTCTATTGTACTGTACAGTGTGACCTCTCTATATGACAGGGCTCTATTGTACTGTACAGTGTGACCTCTCTATGACAGGGCTCTATTGACAGTGACCTCTCTATATGACAGGGCTCTATTGTACTGTACAGTGTGACCTCTCTATATGACAGGGCTCTATTGTACTCTATATGACAGGGCTCTATTGTACTGTACAGTGTGACCTCTCTATATGACAGGGCTCTATTGTACTGTACAGTGACCTCTCTATATGACACCTCTATATGACAGTGTGACCTCTCTATATGACAGGCTCTATTGTACTGTACAGTGTGACTCTCTATATGACAGGGCTCTATTGTACTGTACAGTGTGTGAGGGCTCTATTGTACTGTACAGTGTCTATATGACAGGGCTCTATTGTAGTACAGTGTGCTCTATTGTACTGTACAGTGTGACCTCTCTATATGACAGGGCTCTATGACAGTGGCTGACAGAGCTCTATTGTACTGTACAGTGTGACCTCTCTATATGACACCTCTACAGTTGTCTATATGACAGTGTACTGACAGTCTCTATATGACAGGGCTCTATTGTACTGTACAGTGTGACCTCTATATGACAGGGCTCTATTGTACTGTACAGTGTGACCTCTCTATATGACAGGGCTCTATTGTACTGTACAGTGTGACCTCTCTATATGACAGGGCTCTATTGTACTGTACAGTGTGACCTGACCTCTATATGACAGGGCTCTATTGTACTGTACAGTGTGACCTCTCTATATGACAGGGCTCTATTGTACTGTACAGTGTGACCTGTCTATATGACAGGGCTCTATTGTACTGTACAGTGTGACCTCTATATGACAGGGCTCTATTGTACTGTACAGTGTGACCTCTCTATATGACAGGGCTCTATTGTACTGTACAGTGTGACCTCTCTATATGATGGGGCTATTTGTACTGACCAGTGGATTTCTTGTCTCCTCTGCAGAGTGTCTTCCTGGTACATTTGGCTCTAGATGTCAGCAGCTGTGTGAGTGTCTGAACAATGCCACCTGTGATTATGTCACTGGAACTTGCTATTGCAACCAAGGATACAAAGGAATCCGCTGTGACCAAGGTTAGATGGACAAGAGAATGTCACACTGATATATATATCATCCTACTGTGTTTTTGGTAGTGAGTGAGCACATGTGGTTCTCTGGTGCTTTCTTCGAGTTCTAATGATGTCAAGGTCTAATGGGTGTGTGTCTGTGTGTCTGTTTATCTGGGTGTGTGTGTGTGTGTTTATCTGGGTGTGTGTGTGTGTTTATCTGGGTGTGTGTGTGTGTTTATCTGGGTGTGTGTGTGTGTCTGGGGGTCTGCGTGTGTCTGTTTATCTGTGTATCTGTGTGTGTGTATCTGTGTGTCTCTGTCTCTGTCTCTGTCTCTGTCTCTGTCTCTGTCTCTGTCTCTGTCTCTGTGTGTGTGTGTGTGTGTGTGTGTGTGTGTGTGTGTGTGTGTGTGTGTGTGTGTGTGTGTGTGTGTGTGTGTGTGTGTGTGTGTGTGTCCAGCTGCTCTGATGATGGAGGGGTTAAACCCCTACACTAAGATGGGTCCAGCACAGGGAGGTTCTGGGCGCCAGTCAGCAGCTGCTGTGATCGGAGTCATCTTCGTCCTCCTCTTCATTATGGCTCTGCTCAGCCTGTTTGTCTGGTACCGCCAGAGACAGGGAGACAAGGGCCAACACATGCCCCCTAGTGTGGCCTACACCCCCGCCCTGTCTGGTGAGTTCTGACCTCTGACCCTACACCCCCGCCCTGTCTGGTGAGTTCTGACCTCTGACCCTACACCCCCGCCCTGTCTGGTGAGTTCTGACCTCTGACCCTACACTCCCGCCCTGTCTGGTAAGTCCTGACCTCTGACCCTACACCCCCGCCCTGTCTGGTGAGTCCTGACCTCTGACCCTGCACCCCCCCATCTGTCTGGTAAGTCCTGACCTCTGACCTCTGTCTTTCAGAGTGTGGCAGTATGGTAGCCATGCGTCCCTCTATGGTGGATGTTTCTGTAAACCAGAGCAGCAGTGTTTCTGCCGGCTGTTTCTCCAACCCCACCTACCACACTGTGTCTCAGTGTAACACCTCCTCAACACACACTCTACAGGTAGAACACCTCCTCAACACACTCTACAGGTAGAACACCTCCTCAACACACACTCTACAGGTAGAACACCTCCTCAACACAAACTACAGGTAGAACACCTCCTCAACACACACACTACAGGTAGAACACCTCCTCAACACACTCTACAGGTAGAACACCTCCTCAACACACACTCTACAGGTAGAACACCTCCTCAACACACTGTACAGTTAGAACACCTCCTCAACACTGTTTTTCATTTTATTTCCTCAGACCAGCACCCTCAAAGGAGTCATCCATGGATCTGAGTGGAGATCCTACTGTAACCTCAGCACTTTAGGTACCACGTAACTAACCCCTAACCTGTACATGACTGTTACTATGGCAACAACACAACCGACTAATGATTGTAATCCATAAATATTTCACATATTTAAAGTGTTATTACTTATCATCTGATTGATTATCTGACCTGTGTTCTAGATGTTCGACCAGGAGACATAAGGACACAGAAAAGATCCATCAAGATAGCAGGTACACACATACTGCATACAAGCATACTGCATACCAGCATACATACATATACACATACTGCATACAAGCATACATACATATACACATACTGCATACAAGCATACTGCATACAAGCATACATACATATACACATACTGCATACAAGCATACTGCATGCCAGCATACATACATATACACATACTGCATACCAGCATACATACATATACACATACTGCATACAAGCATACATACATATACACATACTGCATACAAGCATACTGCATACCAGCATACTGCATACCAGCATACATACATATACACATACTGCATACAAGCATACATACATATACACATACTGCATACAAGCATACTGCATACCAGCATACTGCATACCAGCATACATACATATACACATACTGCATACAAGCATACATACATATACACATACTGCATACAAGCATACATACATATACACATACTGCATACCAGCATACATACATATACACATACTGCATACCAGCATACATACATATACACATACTGCATACCAGCATACATACATATACACATACTGCATACAAGCATACTGCATACCAGCATACATACATATACACATACTGCATACCAGCATACATACATATACACATACTGCATACAAGCATACATACATATACACATACTGCATACAAGCATACTGCATACCAGCATACTGCATACCAGCATACATACATATACACATACTGCATACAAGCATACTGCATACCAGCATACTGCATACCAGCATACATACATGTACACATACTGCATACAAGCATACATACATATACACATACTGCATACAAGCATACTGCATACCAGCATACTGCATACCAGCATACATACATATACACATACTGCATACAAGCATACATACATATACACATACTGCATACAAGCATATATACACATACTGCATACCAGCATACTGCATACCAGCATACATACATATACACATACTGCATACCAGCATACATACATATACACATACTGCATACCAGCATACTGCATACCAGCATACATACATATACACATACTGCATACCAGCATACATACATATACACATACTGCATACCAGCATACATACATATACACATACTGCATACCAGCATACATACATATACACATACTGCATACCAGCATACATACATATACACATACTGCATACCAGCATACATACATATACACATACTGCATACCGCATACCAGCATACATACATATACACATACTGCATACAAGCATATACATATACACACATACAAGCATACATACATATATATACCTGCATACACACACACACACACAGGCTCCAGATGTAAGCACACAAGCAGCCATGTGGAGATGAAGTTCTGTGGTCACTCTGCTATCCTTTATGATGCACTGTCCTCCTACAGGAGAGCTGTCCTCCTTCTGTCCTCCTACAGGGGAGCTGTCCTCCTTCTGTGGTGGCACTGCTACAGTCCTTACCTCAACCAACAGGAAGCTCTATGACATGGGTGAGTATTTAAATGAGCAGTAGAGCCCCGCCCCTAAACAGCCTGTTTAGATTGTGATTGGTGATGTTGATCAAGGAGCTACAAACATTTACACACAAAGATAAAAACATAGTTCATAAAATACAAATTCTAAGTACATTTTATACAGAACTTAAGTTCTCTCTCTCTGTCTCTCTCTGTCTCTCTCTCTCTGTCTCTCACAGAACCAACAGTGAGTGTTCTGCAGGGGCCTAATGGAATGGCCACTGGCATTTCCCAAAGTTCCTACAACCTTCCTCGGAGCAGCCTCTTACCCAGCAGCCACTACGATATCCTGCCCAGGCGCCACAGCCCCACACACACCTCCACCCCCCCTCCCCCAGAGAGCCCCAGCTCCCTGCTCTAAAATGGCCACACCCGAACCTTGACATTGTGACAATATTTTGTGACATGATGATGTTTCCCGTCTTTCCCATGATGACTAGTGAGTCAGAGTCCTACACAACAGTTTTTATTTTCTGGCTTGATCTGTTTAGCGCTCATCTACTGAGGACTGAAGAGGACTGATACATGGACTCACACACACCCGGAAACAGACTCACCAACAGGGGAGCTAGAGAGGAGGCTGGAGAGGAGGCTGGAGAGAAGGCTGGAGAGGAGGCTAGAGAGGAGGCTAGAGAGGAGGCTGGAGAGGAGGCTGGAGAGGAGGCTAGAGAGGAGGCTGGAGAGGAGGCTGGAGAAGAGGCTGGAGAGGAGGCTAGAGAGGAGGCTAGAGAGGAGGAGGGGTAAGAAACTCAACAAGTGTGAGTCACACACCAACCGCCATTAATCTGATGTTTCTCTGTCAGTGAACTGTGTGTTCCAGTGTAGAGCAGCTCCTCTGTCAGTGAACTGTGAGTTCCAGTGTAGAGCAGCTCCTGTCTTATTGAGCTCTTGGTATAAAGTCAAACCAGATCTCATATCAATCTCTTAGTTATATCCAATGTTTGGGGTCCTGTAGTCCAAACCCCAAATGACACAGCATGGTTACATTGTAAGATATCCTAGATGGTCTAATTACTGGTGTACAACTATGTTCTATATTTATTATTGACAAGGCTACAGGCTCAACTTAGTCAGTAGTGTAATGTTAAGCCTTACAGAGACATTTGTAGGTGGCCATGTTTCCTATTGATAAACTCTATAGATGTTGTCAACTGAAGGACCTTTTCACACTGTAACATTTTAGTCAAGTGGATAGAATGGAGCCCTGTCATTTTGATTTATATAACAGCATTTATTCTTTATCATAACTTATTTGTTTACACACTGTTATTACTTTTCACCTTTGTGTTCTGTATTTATCATAATAATTTATTGAATTATTCCTGGTTTCCACTAGTGATAGTGATGAATTGTGATATTGTGACACTAGAACCAAACTTAAAAGTTAGCATGATTGATAAATGAAGTTAACCCAGTGAAGAACCCAGAATGCATCAGGTGTGTAAGTGGGATTTGTGTCCCGTGTGAAGCGTTGTTTTAGAAGTTAAACCTGTATTTGCACTCACCTGGGTGCCAGTTTGTTTGTGCTTTACTTCCACTTGTCACAACACAGAGTACGAATGGGATGTTAAAACAAACCACGTCTGGTTACAGTAGCAACCAGGTCAGCCCTGGTTACAGTACGTTAGAAATTAACAGAATCAACCAGAACCCATACATACAGAACCAAATAGTAACACGAAATAAATGGACCTTATTAAAATAGAAAGTAGCTTTAGGTTGTAATTTTTTCCATAACATGTTGGGACTGTTTGCAATGATGTCCTGCACTGATGATAAGAGCTAATACATTAAGTTAATACATTAAGTTAATACATTAAGTGAACCATGGAAACAGGACAGAGTGACTTGCTCTTCTACAAGTGAGGATTCCATCAATGAATAAATCTGGAAATCTGTGCAGACATTTCATCTATGAAGTGATAAAGAGAACACTTCAGAACAACAGGTTTGAACACTTCAGAAAAACAGGTTTGAACACTTCAGAACAACAGGTTTGTCTGTAGGAGAAACCACAAGATGACCTAAAAGGTACCAGAAGATCAAAAGGCGAGGTTCTGTCTCCAGCGTAAGATGATCCAGGTTATCATAATAGAAATAAAATCTATAAAATATCTTTATTATAAAGCTCTATAATAAAACAGTATATTATAAAGCTCTATAATAAAACAGTATATTATAAAGCTCTATAATAAAACACCATAATATAAAGCTCTATAATAAAACAGTATAATATAAAGCTTTATTATAAAACAGTATATTATAAAGCTCTATAATAAAACACCATAATATAAAGCTCTATAATAAAACAGTATATTATAAAGCTCTATAATAAAACAGTATATTATAAAGCTCTATAATAAAACACCATAATATAAAGCTCTATAATAAAACAGTATATTATAAAGCTCTATAATAAAACAGTATATTATAAAGCTCTATAATAAAACACCATAATATAAAGCTCTATAATAAAACACCATAATATAAAGCTCTATAATAAAACAGTATATTATAAAGCTCTATAATAAAACAGTATATTATAAAGCTCTATAATAAAACACTATAATATAAAGCTCTATAATAAAACACCATAATATAAAGCTCTATAATAAAACACCATAATATAAAGCTCTATAATAAAACAGTATATTATAAAGCTCTATAATAAAACACCATAATATAAAGCTCTATAATAAAACAGTATATTATAAAGCTCTATAATAAAACACCATAATATAAAGCTCTATAATAAAACAGTATATTATAAAGCTCTATAATAAAACACCATAATATAAAGCTCTATAATAAAACAGTATATTATAAAGCTCTATAATAAAACACCATAATATAAAGCTCTATAATAAAACACTATAATATAAAGCTCTATTATAAAACACTAGAGTTGAGATTCACTATATAGACATCTTCTAGGTGAAGCTGTACTGTGAAGCTGTACTGTGTCATTTACTTCAGCTAATGTGTTAAATGTTAATTATGGTTTACGTTAAATTATCTAAAGAAGCTTCTCTTTGCGTTGCTGTCATTTAAATTCTGCTTGATGTTTTTGTATATAAATAAAAACTAAAGTGTCTGTTGAATAATATATCTAGATGTAGTCAATGGAGTTCTTTTGCACGTCACCTCACACACATTTTAAGTGGTAATATTTATTTGCACTTTTTATTGTAATTAGTGGACAGAGATAACAGTTAACAGATAACAAAACAAAAATCACAGTACAGCACAAATGAAAAACTAAAAAATGGAGCTGAAGCATAAAGTGAATGATGGTCCCAACATGATTCACATATCAGTGGTAAGAACGAGATGTGCCTTCTGTAACCTAAACATCATTGGCACTTCCAGTATGACGCACACAAATACTATTGTTTTCTAAATTGCACTATTCCCTATACAGTGCACTGTAAGGAATAGAGAGCTAACACGGAGTCAGATCAGAGCCATATATGGAATAAGGAGCCAGATCAGAGCCCTATATGGAATAGGGAGTCAGATCAGAGCCCTATATGGAATAAGGAGCCAGATCAGAGCTCTATATGGAATAGGGAGCCAGATCAGAGCCCTATATGGAATAGGGAGCCAGATCAGAGCCCTATATGGAATAAGGAGCCAGATCAGAGCCCTATATGGAATAAGGAGCCAGATCAGAGCCCTATATGGAATAGGGAGCCAGATCAGAGCCCTATATGGAATAAGGAGCCAGATCAGAGCCATATATGGAATAAGGAGTCAGATCAGAGCCATATATGGAATAGGGAGCCAGATCAGAGCCATATATGGAATAGGGAGCCAGATCAGAGCCCTATATGGAATAAGGAGTCAGATCAGAGCCCTATATGGAATAAGGAGTCAGATCAGAGCCCTATATGGAATAAGGAGTCAGATCAGAGCCCTATATGGAATAAGGAGTCAGATCAGAGCCATATATGGAATAGGGAGCCAGATCAGAGCCATATATGGAATAGGGAGTCAGATCAGAGCCCTATATGGAATAAGGAGTCAGATCAGAGCCCTATATTGAATAAGGAGTCAGATCAGAGCCATATATGGAATAAGGAGTCAGATCAGAGCCATATATGGAATAAGGAGTCAGATCAGAGCCATATATGGAACAAGGAGCCAGATCAGAGCCATATATGGAATAAGGAGCCAGATCAGAGCCATATATGGAATAGGGAGCCAGATCAGAGCCCTATATGGAATGCATGCATAATGTGCACTACAGCAAAGCATTTAAAACAAAAATTAGCATTTGTGATTGGACTGCAGGTCAAAATAGTCCCACTTTATTTCAGTCAGTTGTTTTTGCATGGTGCCTAAATTACATGACTGGGTCTCCATGAGGTTCTGAAGAAGGTCACTAGTTCAGAACTCTGGTCAGATGTAGTGCACTAGGTAATAGGAGTCTATTGCAGATGTAGTCCCAGTCAAGTCTCCCTGGTGACCGTTATCATGACAACAAGTCTCCCATGTAACCTAAAACATCAGGTTCAATATCAGCATATCAAGCTAGCTAATTTACCATTCATCATCATTACAAGTGATCTGACATGTAACGCAATAGAGATGTGCTAACTTACAGTGCTCTCAGTTTGGTTGGGGGCATTATCTTATGAGGGCAACGACATCTAACTGATCCCAGACAGTATGTAGACCTGAAGACCACTCTGGCCTCAGATCAGCTGTTAAAGCCAGGAACAAAGGTGGGAGGTGTCCGGAAACTAGCGGCAGTAGTAGGAAACAGCTGATGTGTGAAACAAAGGCATCCCAACATACATTCTACCAGAAAGGCACTGGAATAATTCCCTACTATTCACAGACTACACTTCCCATGGGGCCATAGAAGCACATCGCCATGAAGACAAATGTTTGAAATTAGTTCATTTGTTTCATGGAAAAACAACAAAAAGAGCAGCAGATATGAGAGGCAGTTTAGCGAACCCAGCAGCTCGTAGTCCCCAGACAGGAGAGCAGGTTATAAACGACACCAGGTTTACACTGACCGGCCTGTTCTACCATCCTGCCAAGCCTGGAACTCCATGCCAGGACCGGGCTGGACCACAGTTAGAACCAGCTGGGCGATCATGACCAGGACTGGACCACAGGTAGAACCAGCTGGGCGATCAGGACCGGGCTGGACCATTGGTAGAACCATTTGGGCAGGTCATGACCAGGTAGGACCAGCAGACATGGTAGGATGCTTGATAATGAGCAGGTAAGAAAGCAGTTGCATCCATCTAACAACTTGAGCAGCGGCAACTCAAGACTCATCCAACTAAAAGTAAGAGCTTCATTAATCCGACAGTAGTTCTACAGCTGTAGGGTTGGTGAATAAGGAACCAGGTGAATAAGGAACGTGTAGGAATGTTTACGCATATATAAAGCCCTGTACAGGTGAGCAGAACTATGTCAACAGTAAATGGGTTCTACGGACCTGATCCAGACATTTGGGTTTGGGTACATTTGGGTGACAGTTGATTCCACAGGTTCTGGAACCGGGCTCCCTTCAGAGAGTGGGCCAGGGGGACCAGTCCAAATCGCAAGGTGAAATCCCCAAAAAATGTAATTAATCATATCATGCGTAGGATTATGGTATCACATGCAAATGTGATTGTTTACTGGATACCTATGGTGAGGGGCGGAGCTCAGGAAGTGATGACCATCTTGTCATCATATATTTACCAGAGAGAGACAACATGATCTAGTTAAACAGCCACCCACAATAACACTCCCCATCTGACATGTCCCTTTAAAGAACCCTAATTAGAACCAGAGCAGGTGGGGGCGTGGCCACTAGAGGGACCAGCGAACAGTCTGTGGCCACAGTGCAGGTCAATCACATTTCAACTATTACAGATGAACAAAAGATTAAATATACTATTATCCAATAAAAAAGAAATAATATATATATTAAGACATTTCTGTGAAGATTCGCCCAGCTTTTTTCTGATTATTAAAAGATTGCTAATAGAAAAGCCTAACTGGGCATAACATAGAAGCTGTGTAGACCTGACTGCAGGCTTGGACAACCAGGACTCAGGCAGTACCCATATTCTCCACCACCATCTCAAAGTGCTCACCTCCAAATCATGGATTTAAACATGATGGAAAGAAACTCCCTTCAGCCAGCGATTACAATGTCAGATCTTCAAATCCATGATGTAGTGTGTCAGACATGTTGGAGGAACATGGTGGAGAACATGATTGGTGGAGAACATGACTGGTGGAGAACATGACTGGTGGAGAACATGATTGGTGGAGAACATTAATGGTGGAGAACGATTGGTGGAGAACATGATTGGTGGAGAACATGAAAGCAGCCTGGCGATCTACAGACTCATTACCAAAGCAGTCTTTTTAAAAGGGAGTTGGGCTGCAGGTCATGGTTGTGCAGGTAGTGCTGATGGGGTCATGTGTGGTCAGACGAGGTCAGGGGGGTACTGACGAGGTCAGGGGTTCTGACGGGGTCAATGTAGATAGAGGTCACTAGATGCTCTGACAACACTGCATCTACTGACTGGGTCAGGGGTTCTGAGGGGGTCAGGGTGCAATGACGGGGTCAGGTCAGAGGTCACTGCAGATAGAGGTCACTAGATGCTCTGACAACACTGCATCTTTGGTTTATTTTCCGTGGGCTGCACCTGGATGTTCACCACGTTGTTGCTAGGCGACATGTCGTTATCCCGTCGGTCAGACATCTGTTTCTGAGACACGATGCGATAGATTTCTGTAAGGGGGAGAGGGAGGTCATTATGACATCAGCAACAGATAACTCTGGGGCTCCGCCTCCATGCCCTTGCTCAAGCCATTCCCACAGCCCATTGGAAGAGCAGAAACTCCCCCACAGAGACTCTTCACGAATGTGTCTTATGGACGTGATCAGGAGGGGAGAACACTATAGTAACCTTACTCTGTTACTGCAGTGTCTCACTGTGTGTGTGTGTGTGTGTCTCACCAGTTAAAATGGTCTGGAAGGCAGTCTCCACGTTAGTAGAATCCAGAGCTGAAGTCTCCAGGAAAGACAACCCATTCTTCTCTGGTGGAACAGAAACAGACAGTCAGACACCCAAATCCTTAATGAGTTCAAGTCAATTCAGTAAATCAAACTCCAGCTAAGTAAGATCTGACCCATACAACTCTAACCTTACCACCCTGACCACGACCCAATAAAAATTAAATAATTAAATGTTTATGATTAAACTTCATGTAACCTTAAACCCCAATTCTAACACTAACCCCACTTGTACGTTTTACCCTAAACCAAGTACATTCTAGTCCCCACAGTTACAGTAAAATTAAAAGCACACACACTTGCAAATACCCGACTACTACACACACACACACACACACACACCTGCAAACGCCCGTGCCTCATCAGTGGGTACGGCCCGGAGGTGACGCAGGTCACTCTTGTTCCCCACCAGCATGATAACGATGTTGCTGTCTGCATGGTCTCTGAGCTCCTTCAGCCAGCGTTCCACATTCTCATAGGTCAGATGTTTGGCGATATCATAGACTAGAAGAGCTCCGACCGCACCACGATAATACCTGACAGGTTAAATAACAGACAGGTTAAATAACAGACACGTTAAATAACAGACACGTTAAATA
The DNA here is from genome assembly GCA_029465975.1 of Dallia pectoralis. Lineage (NCBI taxonomy): Eukaryota > Metazoa > Chordata > Actinopteri > Esociformes > Umbridae > Dallia > Dallia pectoralis. The sequence goes on from CM055740.1 coordinate 970,275, forward strand.
ACAGACAGGTTAAATAACAGACACGTTAAATAACAGACACGTTAAATAACAGACACGTTAAAAACTTATATATATCCAGGATAGCCCCACCGTGGTAATACCTGACAGGGCAAATAACAGACATGTGATATCTAGGAGAGAAAGTTCATATCGATGGTGAGTTAATTTATGCTTAACGCCATCTGTCAAGCATGGTGGAGGCAATGTGATGGTCTGGGGGTGCTTTGGGGGTGGCAAAGTTGCAAAGAAATGTGTACAGGGTGAAAGGGACCTTGAAGAAAGAGACAAAATGAATTGCACCGACATGTCATACCCTGTTAACGGGCGTATATACGGTAATGTATCACATTTCAAATGACTGCTGTCACAGTGAAGCCATACTCACGCTGAGGTGATGGCTCTATATCTTTCCTGTCCGGCCGTGTCCCAGATCTGAGCCTTGACGGTTTTCCCATCCACTTGGATGCTCCGGGTTGCAAACTCTACTCCGATGGTGCTCTTACTCTCCAGGTTGAACTCGTTTCGGGTGAAACGAGACAACAGGTTACTCTTCCCCACGCCAGAGTCTCCTATCAACACCACTAGTAGTGAAGAAAATACAGGGAGGTTAGTTTGGATACAACCAGTATACGTCTGTATTCAGCGGTAATGTAACTGCTAACGCACATTGGCTCAATGACTAGAAACCTATGGAAACTGCTACAGTAGTGTTCCTGTTGACTTACAATCATTCTGCTAACCCAAGTTAGCAATGTCTCTCAAAACTAAACTACCTTTAACTTTCCCACTAGCTGATGGAGAAATACAGTCCACAAGTTCATTGGAAATGAAAACAACGCCTCTTAATTCCCATCTGTCAAACAAGTACAAACAAAATAGAAGATATGATCACATTTCACTAAACAACCCACACTTGGTTTTGTACTGAATGCGTTTTAAATGGATTAACATTACATTGTAGGATGTTCAAGTCAATTCAGTTGTGCCGTACGAGTACTAGATTGTAGATCGGGGTTGTGGATCCGGACTAATGTCATTAGTTGATACTTAGCAGGAGGTCAGACATTGTGTCCCAAGTCTAATAGTAGTAAACATTATGTGGACAACGTCGCTCAAATAAAACAGAGTCGTCAGAGGACAGGCTATTGTGGACGTTGTCGGGGTATCACTAATTCAGCTTTGGTGATTTGGTGTGTATGTGTGTGTCCCACTACATGCATGTCTCCGGGCCGTGGTTGGTTATCACCCAGGCAGACAGCATCAATGGGTTCAGCTACTCCTGATAGCAATCTACCAGGCACTTAGGGCACGGTCGGACTCCATGTCCTTGTTCTATCCCAATGCTTAATACTAGCATCATTTTAACTTGTATCTTCTGTGAAATCCTTAAATACCTGAATTCTGCATTATCAGACAACAAACACATTTCTATGTCAATGCTGCTCGCTACAAAACCCATAAATATTGTTGCATCTCCATCTTGTGCTTGAGATCATAAAATGCTCTGAGACACATTCTTTAGAGGAGATAGCCAAGGCTACTCCTACTCCCACACCGGGAATGACAAGTCATGTCATGACGACAAGAATGTTGTTGTTGAATGAATTTCAGTTAGTTATACCAACGTTAGTTAAACCGCTTAAACAAGCATCCAGATGATGTCATCTATAAGAAAACAATGCCATTATTATTGACATCACATAACGTCGTTTAGGTAGATAGATGGTTAAAGTTGTTCCAGATATCCGATGTCTTTATTTCCCGACTTATTGCATAACTAGTCAAATCAGTGTACTGTTATATGTCCAGTCCTGTGTAGCTAGGTAATGCTAGCCAACAACAGGCTAAAAAAGCCGAGACAAAGGATCAACGGCTTTAATTAACAATATTGCTAACAACAATACACCAATGTCAACTGACTGTGTTCACATCTTATGAAAACCCTCCGTTTCGTTTATAGGATATACAGTTAGCTGTCTGTGAGTGTGTGTGTGTGTCAGCTAGCTTATGTAGCGTCTTACCGCTAGCGCATCCAACCGCTAGCATCTAACCGCTAGCACCGCACAGGCGACCACTCCTAGCTAGCTCGTGAGAATAGAGACATGGTGACGTCACATTAATGGACAGGTAACGTTAAATCGGATTTAGCGAATATTTACCTTTAAACAAGTAGTCGTATTCATCGTCTCTGGTCCCCATCCTGAATACAGACACAACCAGGGTTCGTTGTGTTCTACTTCACTGTCCCGTACTTCCTTCGTCCTATCCTGCCGGGTACTGCGATGCACTGCAGCTCGAGCGCCTTGTCACTTACAGAAGCAGCTTGCTAGCATGTTAGCCTACCAGAGCTAATTCACTAACGACCACTTCCGGATCAAGAGTTCCTACTGATAACACTCTTCATTGTGTGATTTACTGTGTTCAAAGTAATGTATTGCATACAGTTTCTTTTATATATTGTGTGAATACGTTGTCCTAAATATTGAATACAGTGTATTTCGGTATCAGGAAACGAATAGGTAACATGGACTGAGCTACATTACGGTTCTATGGTGTAATGGTTAGCACTCAGGACTCTGAATCCTGCGATCCGAGTTCAAATCTCGGTAGGACCTATACATTTTGATACTTAAAAATAGATGAAGTAATTAGGTACATGTTTAAAACCTGCAATTTGGAGAAAAAAAATGTGTTGACCCACTACTATCTAGAAAGACAGTAGCAAAGATGAAACGGTATTTTTGCACTACTCTGTCATGACCTCATGGAGGCAGTGGAGCTAGGCTGTTCAATTCGTATATCGGCTTAATTTAACATTTATTTTCAGTCACGCAATAACACTAACATATTTCATAAAGTTAAGGTTTAACAATTGTCATGTTGTTTGTGTGACCTATATATGATTATTTTTATTTTTACAAAAGTGAGTAAATGCGTATAATTCTGCATAAGTGTAGGAGAGCAGTCTCATATCCAATGCACCGGTCTACTCCACCACCGTGTCACTAATATCCAATGCACCGGTCTACTCCACCACCGTGTCACTAATATCCAATGCACCGGTCTACTCCACCACCGTGTCACTAATATCCAATGCACCGGTCTACTCCACCACCGTGTCACTAATATCCAATGCACCGGTCTACTCCACCACCGTGTCACTAATATCCAATGCACCGGTCTACTCCACCACCGTGTCACTAATATCCAATGCACCGGTCTACTCCACCACCATGTCACTCATGACGTCAGTGCGCGTTCCTGTGCTTTGTGAGCGGTCACGTGGATAGCTCGTCTAGGATGACGCGCAGCTCACTGTATTTATATCGTTGGATGCGTATTCTTTTTGGCCGACTCGATACATATTTTTCTTATGAAGCAAAAAATAAATAAAAGGGAATAATTAAACAGAAACGGAGAATAAAATGTCGTTTGATTTTTAGGTTGATTTTTGTTATAATAGCAGTGAACGCGTTTTACTTCAACCGTCGTTTGATCCGGGGATGTGAGTTGAATTTGATCTAATTGAATGAGAAAGCCATGTATTTATCCGCAATAGTGTTTTACTTAAAAAGATATCCTTCTGTACCCTGTGCGGTTTTGTTTCATTTAATAAGTGTAGACATTGTGGTTGTTCAATTTCAGTGTGTTTTCTATGTACGTGGGAACCCAGTCATATCAGCATCTGTGTGATTGCTAATCCTTTAGTGTTGTTCTGTTACTGGGCCTAATTGCTTACACACACGTCAATGACAATTATGAACTCGGTGTAATTTTGTCCCACTGTCTGGCAGTTAATGCTACAATCCTTATAGTGTGATCTGTGAACTGTTATTAGGCGACACAGCCTATAGTATCACATTCTTTATTATTTTTCGGCATGTTGCTTTTAAAATATGCTACATTTTAATTTGAAATAGGCTAATATTTAATTTTATTTAAAGTATTGCACGTACGGTGTAATTATATTACAATATTTGATCATTAAAATGTAGGTAGCTATAAAGTATTTGCTATTTTGTGTTGTTGAATAGGTGTGATCATGAACAACTTGTTTCACCTGCTTCTGTTGTATGTCACAGTTGTTGTTCCACAGGGAGGCTTATTCTATCCTGTACTTGAAACAACAACATCAATATTTTATCGAAACATTATTGCATTATTCCGCTGTCCAACCGTTCCCTTAAATATGCTTGCAGTGATTTATTATGACGTTAATATTAGCGTTAATATTCTCCTAAAATCAGAATCAAGTTTATCATACTGTGTTTTGATGGATTTTTACAGGGAGCAATCCTTGATATGCGACTATTTGCCTGATTTCCTGTGTGTATGTCCATGTGTGCCTGACTTTAGGTTTCCCCTTCTGTTTGTCTGTCACACTGCTTGTCTAGCTATCTATTTTTACCAGACTGCCTGGCCATTTCTCTGTCTGTTTTTCTGTCTTTATGCCTGTATTTCTGTCTGTCTGGCACCACGAATTAAGAATCTAAGAGCGAGCAGATGCTGCATAGTAAAAAGTTTTAGTGTTTCCTCCTAAATAAAACCGGCCTTTTCATTCTTTCTTAAACCTTGACAGCCTGCTGCCTTCAACCCCTGACCCCGCTGCTTTTATAAGGGTTATGGTTCAGTGAATGAGATTTGATTGTGTGAAATAGTCAAGGTTTAATTCAGATGATTCAACTCTCATGAATCACTACAGCTTTGGAAAATAATGCAATGATATGCAGGAAATGTGTTGTTGTGGACCGGTGGAGTTCCTATTTCTGGTCAGATCGTCACCAAAGCTCGAGAATTGGTTGACGTAATTCAGGCGTTTACATATTTGTAAGTGAATTGTATGAGAGGAAATGTGTTGTAATTGACTTCCTTGCAGTTTGGTGATGAAAGAGCTGATGCCTGGGGAGATGTTCAAGACAGAGAGTTCAGAGGAGTTTCTCTGATGTAATTATTTATTTCTGTGAATAAGGATGTAGAAATTCCTTTGGCCTAATTCTAAGATGAATGATCTGTAGTGATATTCTGTTTGGCTCAGTAAGCCTCCAGTCAGTTATTCCAATACAGTTATGTTAGATTCATTATTCAGCTGATATTCCATTAGCTCCTTCCTTATCACTTTAACTGATATCATTAGTTGGCACTGTAGTGAAAAAAATTAATACCGTTTTAAAATAAGGAAATACAATTCCCTATTACAGTAAGAAAAAAAGTTTTGGTTCCTGTCTGAAGTCCCTTATTGTCAAGTACATGTCTGACTGCTGGGTCTCTGATATATTTTACATTTTATTTATATATATATATATATATATATATATGTATATGTGTGTGTGTGTGCTCTACCAGCAGCCATGTGCCCTGTGTTGACTAGACAACTCTGTGTAGGGGAGCAGGGTCTCCCTAAACAGCTTTATGCGTTTTAATAACCCAACAGCACCCCATTTCCAAGCAGAAACAGTCATGTGGCTACTCTGGATTTTCCTCCATCGTAGTGGCTCAATGTGAGGGGAGCATGCTACTGGCTGTTCCAAAGTCCTCCCTCTTAGTGGCTCAATGTGAGGGGAGCATGCTACTGGCTGTTCCAAAGTCCTCCCTCTTAGTGGCTCAATGTGAGGGGAGCATGTTACTGGCTGTTCTAAAGTCCTCCCTCTTAGTTGCTCAATGTGAGGGGAGCATGCTACTGGCTGTTCCAAAGTCCTCCCTCTTAGTGGCTCAATGTGAGGGGAGCATGCTACTGGCTGTTCCAAAGTCCTCCCTCTTAGTGGCTCAATGTGAGGGGAGCATGCTACTGGCTGTTCCAAAGTCCTCCCTCTTAGTGGCTCAATGTGAGGGGAGCATGTTACTGGCTGTTCTAAAGTCCTCCCTCTTAGTTGCTCAATGTGAGGGGAGCATGCTACTGGCTGTTCCAAAGTCCTCCCTCTTAGTGGCTCAATGTGAGGGGAGAATGTTACTGGCTGTTCTAAAGTCCTCCCTCTTAGTGGCTCAATGTGAGGGAGCATGCTACTGGCTGTTCCAGCATCCTCCCTCTCAGCAGCTTTTTGCGAGGGGGGCATGCTAATGGATATTCCAGCATCCTCCCTCTCAGCAGCTTCATGTGAGGGGGGCATGCTAATGGATATTCCAGCATCCTCCCTCTCAGCAGCTTCATGTGAGGGGGGCATGCTAATGGATATTCCAGCATCCTCCCTCTCAGCAGCTTCATGTGAGGGGGGCATGCTAATGGCTATTCCAGCATCCTCCCTCTCAGCAGCTTCATGTGAGGGGGGCATGCTAATGGCTATTCCAGCATCCTCCCTCTCAGCAGCTTCATGTGAGGGGGGCATGCTAATGGCTATTCCAGCATCCTCCCTCTCAGCAGCTTCATGTGAGGGGGGCATGCTACTGGCGGTTCCAGCATCCTCCCTCTCAGCAGCTTCATGTGAGGGGGGCATGCTACTGGCTGTTCCAGCATCCTCCCTCTCAGCAGCTTCATGTGAGGGGGGGCATGCTAATGGCTATTCCAGCATCTTCCCCCTCAGCGGCTCTATGCAGTGGGGATCTGAATCCAGCTTTATCAGCAGGCCTGTGAGTGTGAAGGACCTTCTGTAAAAGATAGCACAGGCAGCAGGACTCTAGTGACCCATTGATGACCTGGACCTGGCACTGCAGACCCAGCTTCCACTGCTATCAGAGCGATAACACAGAAGTCCAAGAGCTACTGCATTTTGTTTAGCACGCTGGGCCAGACCAATCTTCACGGATCTGCGTCATTAAATTAATCTGGCTTATACATTTTTCTGTGATTAACTGAATTTACCATAAATGTACTATAAAAAATGATACATTTGTCCAAACCCAATTAAATAAAATGACTAGAAACAGGTGAGCTGAACTAGGAAGTAATAAACCTCTTTATTTTCAATCTGTTATAATTAATTAATGGTTGCTGTCAGAAGACACTAATGCAGTCCAGACTGTGAAACATATTATGTCTTTACTCCCTGGCCTGGCTCCCAGATCCAGTAACATTTGGCTACCATCAGGCTAGCAATACCATATGCGTCCTGTAACGTTAGGCTAACATCAGGCTAGCAATACCATATGGGTGCTGTAACATTAGGCTAACATCAGGCTAGCAATACCATATGGGTCCAGTAACATTAGGCTAACATTAGGCTAGCAATACCATATGGGTCCAGTAACATTAGGCTAACATCAGGCTAGCAATACAATATGGTTCCAGTAACATTAGGCTAACATCAGGCTCGCAATACAATATGGTTCCAGTAACATTAGGCTAACATCAGGCTAGCAATGCAATATGGGTCCTGTAACGTTAGGCTACCATCAGCCTAGCAATACAATATGGGTCCTGTAACGTTAGGCTACCATCAGCCTAGCAATACAATATGGTTCCAGTAACGTTAGGCTACCATCAGCCTAGCAATACAATATGGGTCCTGTAACGTTAGGCTAACATCAGGCTAGCAATACAATATGGGTCCTGTAACGTTAGGCTACCATCAGCCTAGCAATACAATATGGGTCCTGTAACGTTAGGCTAACATCAGGCTAGCAATATCATATGGGTCCAGTACCATGCCAGTCCAATAGCACTAGGCTAACAGTACCGTACCAGTCCTGTAGCATTAGGCTAACAGTACCATGCCAGTCCAGTAGCATTAGGCTAACAGTACCATACCAGTCCAGTAGCATTAGGCTAACAGTACCATGCCAGTCCAGTAGCATTAGGCTCACAGTACCATGCCAGTCCAGTAGCATTAGGCTCACAGTACCATGCCAGTCCAGTAGCATTAGGCTAACAGTACCATGCCAGTCCAGTAGCATTAGGCTAACAGTACCATGCCAGTCCAGTAGCATTAGGCTAACAGTACCATGCCAGTCCAGTAGCATTAGGCTAACAGTACCATGCCAATCCAGTAGCATTAGGCTAACAGTACCAGTCCAGTAGCATTAGGCAAACAGTACCATTCCAGTCCAGTAGCATTAGGCTAACAGTAGCATTAGGCTAACAGTACCAGTCCAGTAGCATTAGGCTAACAGTACCATTCCAGTCCAGTAGCATTAGGCTAACAGTAGCATTAGGCTAACAGTACCAGTCCAGTAGCATTAGGCTAACAGTAGCATTAGGCTAACAGTACCAGTCCAGTAGCATTAGGCTAACAGTACCATGCCAGTCCAGTAGCATTAGGCTAACAGTACCATTCCAATCCAGTAGCATTAGGCTAACAGTAGCATTAGGCTAACAGTACCATTCCAGTCCAGTAGCATTAGGCTAACAGTAGCATTAGGCTAACAGTACCATGCCAGTCCAGTAGCATTAGGCTAACAGTACCATGCCAGTCCAGTAGCATTAGGCTAACAGTACCAGTCCAGTAGCATTAGGCTAACAGTACCATTCCAGTCCAGTAGCATTAGGCTAACAGTAGCATTAGGCTAACAGTACCAGTCCAGTAGCATTAGGCTAACAGTAGCATTAGGCTAACAGTACCAGTCCAGTAGCATTAGGCTAACAGTACCATGCCAGTCCAGTAGCATTAGGCTAACAGTACCAGTCCAGTAGCATTAGGCTAACAGTACCATTCCAGTCCAGTAGCATTAGGCTAACAGTAGCATTAGGCTAACAGTACCATTCCAGTCCAGTAGCATTAGGCTAACAGTAGCATTAGGCTAACAGTACCATGCCAGTCCAGTAGCATTAGGCTAACAGTAGCATAGGTATCTTTCACATATTGCCAGTGAAATGTAGAAGAAACCCAGACAACACAGAGAATATCTGTCTAAATCTAGAACTTATCCAGAACATATTAATGTATGTAATCCTCTTATCCTCTCTGTCTCTCCCCCCACCTCCCCTCCTTCCAGTCTAGTGATGGTTGATGATGGAGGAGAAAGGCCCCCGTGTTGCAGACTATTTTGTGGTAGCAGGACTCACTGATTCCTCCAAGCCCTTAGAGGAGGAGCTGCAGCTGGAGGATAGCCCTCGGCAGGCCCCTGGGGGTCGGCCCCTGGCCCCCATCACTGATGTCGCCGTGGTGATCCGCTCGCTGGGGGAGGAGGTGCAATACTCAACACTTGATGTCCATCAGGGGGCAGTAGAGAGCTCACTACAGTCTGTTTACAATCAGTGTGATCTTCTGTTAAGTTATTTAAATGTAGATGCTAATGGTTAAATTGAAGGTTAAATATCATTTTTAAATCAATCATCATACTAGATCATCATACTAGATCATCATACTAGATCATCATACTAGATCATCATACTAGATCATCATACTAGATCATCATACTAGATCATCATACTAGATCATCATACTAGATCCTCATACTAGATCCTCATACTAGATCATCATACTAGATCATCATACTAGATCATCATACTAGATCCTCATACTAGATCATCATACTAGATCATCATACTAGATCATCATACTAGATCCTCATACTAGATCCTCATACTAGATAATCATACTAGATCCTCATACTAGATCCTCATACTAGATCCTCATACTAGATCATCATACTAGATCATCATACTAGATCATCATACTAGATCTTGGTGGGGCTTCATGTCTCAGAAACTCAGATGGTGGCTGATGATCATACTGAGGTTTATCTGACCAAGACGGCAAAGTCTTATTACGCATTTATAACACATTATAACTCATAACGCATGTGGGTACGAGTGCAGTGCAGTGTAACCTCATTAATGTACCAACGCTAGTGCAGTGTAACCCATTAATGTGGTTCTAGGTGCCTCCTATGTACATGTGTCTGGATGTGATACAGTTTGTTTTGTGGTTCTAGGTGCCTCCTATGTACATGTGTTTGGATGTAATGCTGTTTGTTTTGTGGTTCTAGGTGCCTCCTATGTACACGTGTCTGGATGTAATGCTGTTTGTTTTGTGGTTCTAGGTGCCTCCTATGTACACGTGTCTGAATGTAATGCTGTTTGTTTTGTGGTTCTAGGTGCCTCCTATGTACATGTGTTTGGATGTAATGCTGTTTGTTTTGTGGTTCTAGGTGCCTCCTATGTACACGTGTCTGGATGTAATGCTGTTTGTTTTGTGGTTCTAGGTGCCTCCTATGTACACGTGTCTGAATGTAATGCTGTTTGTTTTGTGGTTCTAGGTGCCTCCTATGTACACGTGTCTGGATGTGACTCCCTCCGGTCTGTCAGCAGAGCTGAATGCATCCAGTCTCAGAGGGCCTCAGATCTTCCTGTGCTACAAGAGGGGGCGGGATAAACCCCCTCTCACTGACCTGGGGTCAGTATGTAACCGCTAGCAACACTAAACCAGGCTGTCATTAATACAAACCTTACAATAACCTGGTTCACACCCTTAAATCATACTTTGTTGAAGCAATCTTTTTTTTAATTACAACACACATTTTGAGTCTATTAACATGGCACATTCTTGGCACTCTTCTTTGCAAAAGCACTCCAAATCTGTTAGATTGCAAGGACATCTCCTGTGCACAATCCTTTTCAGATCACCCCACAGATGTTCAATTGGATTCAGGTCTGGGCTCTGGCTGGGCGATACCAAAACGTTAATCTTCTTCTGTTAAAGCCATACTTTTTTGGATTTGGATGTGTGCTCTGGGTTGTTGTCGTGCTGAAAGGTGAACTTCTTTTTCATCTTCATATTACTAATGGAAGCATGAAGGTTTTGTGCCAAAATTGCACGGTATTAGGAACTGTTCATAATTCCCTATTCCCTGACTAAGGCCCCAGTTCCAGCTGAAGAAAAACAGACCCAAAGCATGATGCTTCCACCACCATGCCACACTCTGGTTATTCTTTGGGTGATGTGCAGTGTTGTTTTGCGCCAAACAGACTCTTTGGTGTTTTGGCTAGAAAGTTCAACATTGGTTTCATCAGACCATAACACATTTTCTCACATACATTTGGGAAGACTTGATGTTTTTTTGCAAACTTCAGCAATGTTTTTGTCCTGCCACCCGACCCCATAGCCCATACATATGAAGAATACAGGAGATTGTTATCACATGTAGCACACTGCCAGTGTAATGACTTCTATTTAACATGAGATTGAATGTGATTGGTTAATTCTGAACACAGCCACACCCCCAGTTATAAGAGGGTGTGCACACTTATGCAACCAGGTTATTCTAAGGTTTTTATTTTTTCCCCTCAAAGATTTCAGTTTGTTTTTCAATTGAATTATTCACATTATAGGTCACATTAAAAGTGGAAACAGTTCTGACATGATTTATATTTGTCAAATCTTTCACGTCACGAAAGGTGTGTAAACTATTCTATAATCACTGTAGATCAGATCCATTATTATTGAGAAATGTTCCAGATGTCACCAAGATTCATCCTGTTTGTAATTGTGTGTCAGAGTTCTGTATGAGTGGAAGGAGAAGCTGAAACCTGGATGTCACATTGTCCAGACCACACCCTGTGGTCGCCCTGCCAACATCAACAGCTCCTCCTCCCAGCGCATCTACATCACTTATCGCCGTGCACCACAGAGTCAGCCTCACACATCATTGGCTGTCACAGATGTCTGCATCATCATTCCGGGGAAAGGAGAGACGCCACCTCACACCTTCTGCAAAGTGGATAAGAACCTCAACAGCAGTATGGTGAGCAAACCCACACAGGAGGCGCACTGCCTAGGAGGCGCACTGCCTAGGAGGCGCACTGCCTAGGAGGCGCACTGTCTAGGAGGCGCACTGTCTAGGAGGCTAGGAGACACAATCTATAGGAGACACACTGCCTAGGAGGCTAGGAGACACAATCTATAGGAGACACACTGCCTAGGAGGCTAGGAGACACAATCTATAGGAGACACACTGCCTAGGAGGCTAGGAGACACAATCTATAGGAGACACACTGTCTAGGAGGCTAGGAGACACAATCTATAGGAGACACACTGCCTAGGAGGCTAGGAGACACAATCTATAGGAGACACACTGCCTAGGAGGCTAGGAGACACAATCTATAGGAGACACACTGTCTAGGAGGCTAGGAGACACAATCTATAGGAGACACACTGTCTAGGAGGCTAGGAGACACAATCTATAGGAGACACACTGCCTAGGAGGCTAGGAGACACAATCTATAGGAGACACACTGCCTAGGAGGCTAGGAGACACAATCTATAGGAGACACACTGTCTAGGAGGCTAGGAGACACAATCTATAGGAGACACACTGCCTAGGAGGCTAGGAGACACAATCTATAGGAGACACACTGTCTAGGAGGCTAGGAGACACAATCTATAGGAGACACACTGTCTAGGAGGCTAGGAGACACAATCTATAGGAGACACACTGTCTAGGAGGCTAGGAGACACAATCTATAGGAGACACACTGCCTAGGAGGTGCACATTTAATGTTTATTAGTTCATAAATCGATGTAATGATGTTTTCCAGTGGGGGTCATCAGTGTATCTGTGCTACAAGAAGTCTCTGGCTAAAACCAACGCCATTGCATATAAAGCAGGTACTATAACATCAAATGCATTGGTATTTGTATTGTGGTCATTCCTTCTCTTAATACACTGTAAGTTTGGAGTTTTGCAGAATCATTTTTGCTTTAACCAAATGCCTGAATAAAGATACAGCATCTGTAGTTAAAACATTGGATAAAGTGTTTCATATATAAAAGCAATTGTTTGTGTTGTCAGTATTGTCTGTTTGTCTTCCAGGTCTGCTCTCTAGATACCCGGAGGAGGAGGATGTTTCTTTCCCTCTGCCGTCATCCGTTCCCCTGTTCTGTTTGCCCATGGGAGCAAGCATGGAGTTCTGGCCCGTCCACACAAAGCACTCACTGCCCGTGTTCTCTACCTTCGTCCTGACTGGCGCCTCTGGGGACAAGGTGGACACACACAGACACACACACACACACACTTAGGTACACGAAAACACACACAGAACACCTGACCTGAGGTTTGTGTGTGTGTGTGTGTGTGTGTGTGTGTGTGTGTGTGTGTGTGTGTGTGTGTGTGTGTGTGTGTGTGTGTGTGTGTGTGTGTGTGTGTGTGTGTGTGTGTGTGTGTGTGTGTGTGTGTGTGTGTGCGCAGGTATATGGAGCAGCCATTCAGTTCTATGAGCCGTACCCAGAAGACCAGTTGACTGAGCGTCAGCGTTCTCTTCTGGGCCTACTGAGCATGTGCAGTAGAGGTGACAGGTCAAATAGTGTCCACGTTAACAAGAGTATCTGTCTGCTGTCACACTGGCCATTCTTCGAATCCTTCCGGAACTTTCTGACGTTTCTTTACCGATACTCTATCTCTGGACCACATGCTCTGCCTATAGAAAAGTGAGTATAGAGTGTTTACATTATTACTTTCTAATATGATTAATGAAATCTAGATATTGCATCTCAACCAAAAGGGTCAAACTGATTCTGTGTAGGGTCTAGTGTATGCTGGTTCTTGGTTTTTCCTTTATATTGGTTCCCTTAACAACCAGGTGAGGTTAGAACCATACCAATTAGTGACCTAATTAATCAATTAAGTCCCTGGTGAGAGCAGAAACCTGCAGACACTCGGCCCTCCATGGAACCTGTTTGACACCTGGGATCTGTACTGAGGGTGTTTTAGAACAGGTATTTACGTTACGCTGCAATCAAATCTAACCTGTCTGTCTAACCTGTCTGTCTGTCTAACCTGTCTGTCTAACCTGTCTGTCTGTCTAACCTGTCTGTCTAACCTGTCTGTCTGTCTAACCTGTCTGTCTAACCTGTCTGTCTGTCTGTCTAACATGTCTGTCTGTCTGTCTAACCTGTCTGTCTAACCTGTCTGTCTAACCTGTCTGTCTGTCTGTCTAACCTGTCTGTCTAACCTGTCTGTCTAACCTGCCTGTCTGTCTAACCTGCCTGTCTGTCTAACCTGTCTGTCTGTCTAACCTGTCTGTCTGTCTAACCTGTCTGTCTGTCTAACCTGTCTGTCTGTCTAACCTGTCTGTCTGTCGAACCTGTCTGTCTGTCTAACCTGTCTGTCTGTCTAACATGTCTGTCTGTCTAACCTGTCTGTCTGTCTAGTCTGTCTGTCTAGTCTGTCTGTCTGTCTAATCTGTCTGTCTGTCTAACCTGTCTCTCTAACCTGTCTGTCTGTCTAACCTGTCTGTCTGTCTAACCTGTCTGTCTGTCTAACCTGTCTGTCTGTCTAACCTGTCTGTCTGTCTGTCTAACCTGTCTGTTTGTCTAATCTGTCTGTCTAACCTGTCTGTCTCTCTAACCTGTCTGTCTGTCTAATCTGTCTGTCTGTCTAACCTGTCTGTCTGTCTAATCTGTCTGTCTGTCTAACCTGTCTGTCTGTCTAATCTGTCTGTATGCTCTACAGGCACATCTCCCACTTTATGCACAAGGTCCCATTTCCGTCCTCACAGAGGCCTCGTATCCTGCTTCAGGTAACAGTATTAGGACATTTTAGTTTTTTTCTCTCCTTTTTTCTTTGCTGATTTTTGCTTAAAGGAATATTCCACAACTTGTGAATCTGACTGTGGCCGGTTTAGGGCAGCAAAAAACAAATAATAAAACGAATAGAAATAGAAAATCTAATAACGTTGATACACAAAACGCTACAAAAATGTAACATCGATTGATGTTTTGGGAATTTTGCTCTAATACCAATATTTTAAACGTGTGCTTTTTCTCCCAGCTGTCTCCACATGACAGTTTGATGTTGAGTCAGCCAGTCTCCTCCCCTCTGCCTCTCAGGTGAGACAACACATCTGCTGTATTGAATTAGTGGCGCTTTGATTTGATCAGAATGCTAACAGACCAACACCTGCTGGCTGGATCATGTTTACTTAATGTTTCCTTCTCTCTGCCTGTCTGTCTGTCCTTCTCTCTACTGTGAGACAGTGGGGGTCGTCTCTCCACTCTGCTCCTGAACTTGGGTCCTAAGAATGCGACCACCCTGCTTGTTCTGGCGGTCACAGAACACAAGATCCTGGTCCACTCTCTGAGACCGGCCGTTCTGACCAGCGTTACTGAGGCTCTGGTGTCGGTGAGTGAGTGTGTGAGTGTGTGAGTGTGTGAGTGTGTGAGTGTGTGAGTGTGTGAGTGTGTGAGTGTGTGAGTGTGTGAGTGTGTGAGTGTGTGAGTGTGTGAGTGTGTGTGTGTGTGTGTGTGTGTGTGTGTGTGTGTGTGTGTGTGTGTGCCTGGGTCGGTAAGTGTGTGTGTGTGTGTGTGTGTGTGTGTGTGCCTGGGTCGGTAAGTGTGTGTGTGTATCTGGATTGGTGTGTGTGTGTGTGAGTGTGTGTGTTCCTGGGTCGGTAAGTGTGTGTGTGTGTATCTGGATCGGTGTGTGTGTGAGTGTGTGTGTTCCTGGGTCGGTAAGTGTGTGTGTGTGTGTGTGTGTGTGTGTTCCTGGGTCGGTAAGTGTGTGTGTGTGTGTGTGTGTGTGTGTGTATCTGGATCGTGTGTGTGTGTGTGTGTGTGTGTGTTTGGGTCAGTGAGTGTTTAATGTTTTATTGTGACCCTTGACCCTACAGATGATCTTCCCGTTCCATTGGCCGTGCCCGTATATCCCTCTGTGCCCATTGGCCCTGGCAGACGTCCTCTCTGCCCCCTGCCCCTTTATAGTCGGGGTGGACTCACGATACTTTGACCTCTACGTGCCTCCTTCTGATGTCTGCTGTGTTGACCTGGACACCAACAACATATTGCAGTGAGTTACTGACCCCTGACCTCTAGTTATCTATTACATCATCTGGAAAGACTAAAACCAAAGTAGACATTACTTTTATATTTAATAATTTTCATAGTGATTTGAATGGTTTTCTATTAAAGGGAGACTGTCCCTCTACATCCCATCTCTTACTGTTGTCAGGGAGACTGTCCCTCTACATCACATCTCTTACTGTTGTCAGGGATACTGTCCCTCTACATCACATCTCTGCATGTTGTCAGGGAGACTGTCCTCCTAAACCACACATCTCTGCATGTTGTCAGGGATACTGTCCTCCTAAACCACACATCTCTTCGTCTTTACCACTATCTTTTCACCTCCCTCTCTCCTACTTCCCTTCCCTGTCTTAACCTGTTTATTTAGGGTCTTAAAAATATATTTGTATGTTGTGTTCTCAGCAAAGATGAGAAGAAGGCCCTGACATGGAAGATATTACCCAGAAGAGCTTGCAAACATCTCCTTAATGCTCTGGGTAGCCTCTACCAACAGCTGACTGAAGGTAAGGAAGTGTGTGTGTGTGTGTGTGTGTGTGTGTGTGTGTGTGTGTGTGTGTGTGTGTGTGTGTGTGTGTGTGTGTGTGTGTGTGTGTGTGTGTGTGTGTGTGTGTGTGTGTGTGTGTGTGTGTGTGTGTGTGTGTGTGTGTGTGATTTTCTGTTTTATATTTTTGTAATTAATTTAGAAAAAATGAAAATTTGGACATCATAATTAACAACATACATTTTCATATTATAATGTAACAGACAGACATATTGACAGACAGGGAGATAGACATACTCAGTAAATCAGAGACAGACATATTGACAGACAGGGAGATAGACATACTCAGTAAATCAGTGACAAACATATTGATAGACATACTCAGTAAATCAGAGACAGACATATTGATAGACATACTCAGTAAATCAGAGACAGACATATTGATAGACATACTCAGTAAATCAGAGACAGACATATTGATAGACATACTCAGTAAATCAGAGACAGACATATTGATAGACATACTCAGTAAATCAGAGACAGACATATTGATAGACATACTCAGTAAATCAGAGACAGACATATTGATAGACATACTCAGTAAATCAGAGACAGACATATTGATAGACATACTCAGTAAATCAGAGACAGACATATTGATAGACATACTCAATAAATCAGAGACAGACATGTCTTTCTGTTCCAGGTGGCCAAGCCAACAGTGAGGACGGTTACTTTGAGTCCACCGTCCGTGACCCAGAGCTGGCTGACAGAGGAAAGGGCCTCCACACACTGGAGATGGAGATCCAAGAATCCTTCCTCAGGTTCATGGCCGCCATTTTGAAAGGCTACCGCTCGTACCTGCTTCCCATAACTCAGGCTCCATCTGAGAGGACCACAGACGCAGGCTCGCTGTTCGACCTGCAGGGTCCGTACACAGCATGTTGACCTGGGAGTTGTTCTACTCTCGGTTGGCTATCTGTTTCCTGTTACTTTCCTCTTTGTTTTGTTTGTGTTTCCTGTTACTTTCCTCTTTGTTTTGTTTGTGTTTCCTGTTACTTTCCTCTTTGTTTTGTTTGTGTTTCCTGTTACTTCCTTCTTTATATCCTCTCTTCTCACACTTTTACGATTGTTTCTGTTTCTAATTGCACTCTTTATAATCTCTGTATCCTTCCTGCTACATCTCTGTTTTATACATCACAGTATACACTACAGTTCAGTGATGTATTCAAAAATATAATATGTTTCATATGTATCATATATCATTCATCTAATGTTCTGCAGGGTTCTTAAAGAGCCGGGACCGTTCACATCAGAAGTTCTACTCCCTGATGATCAAGACCCAGATGTTTATCCGATTCATTGAGGAGTGCTCTTTCGTTAGCGATAAAGATGCTAGCCTGGCCTTCTTTGATGAGTGTGTGGAAAAGGTACGTCATGATGGAGAATCTGATAGTTCTGAATCCTAGAATGGCTTTTGGTTGTCCATGGTTTGGGGAGAGGTGATTGGTCTATCCATTATCTGGGGAGAGGTGATTGGCCTATCCATTATCTGGGGAGAGGTGATTGGCCTATCCATTATCTGGGGAGAGGTGATTGGCCTATCCATTATCTGGGGAGAGGTGATTGGCCTATCCATTATCTGGGGAGAGGTGATTGACCTATCCATTATCTGGGGAGAGGTGATTGGCCTATCCATTATCTGGGGAGAGGTGATTGGCCTATCCATTATCTGGGGAGAGGTGATTGGCCTATCCATTATCTGGGGAGAGGTGATTGGCCTATCCATTATCTGGGGAGAGGTGATTGGCCTATCCATTATCTGGGGAGAGGTGATTGGCCTATCCATTATCTGGGGAGAGGCGATTGGCCTATCCATTATCTGGGGAGAGGTGATTGGCCTATCCATGGTTTGGAGTAATACATGGACCAGACTGTATCTTGCTATTATACAACCTATCTCTCTCCCTCTGTTTTTCTTACTTTCCTTACATATTGTTTCCTCTGTGTCCTCCACACTCTCCTGTCTGCCAATATGGGATATTGGCTCATGTTTGGACAGCTGTACTCAAATGGAAACAAGGTACAGGTGTTCCAGTCTTCATGACTTTTCACTTTTCATAATGGGTCAAATGTCACATAACGGGTCAAATGTCACATAACGGGTCAAATGTCACATAATGGGTCAAATGTCACATAACGGGTCAAATGTCACATAATGGGTCAAATGTCACATAATGGGTCAAATGTCACATAATGGGTCAAATGTCACATAATGGGTCAAATGTCACATAATGGGTCAAATGTCACATAACGGGTCAAATGTCACATAATGGGTCAAATGTCACATAACGGGTCAAATGTCACATAATGGGTCAAATGTCACATAACGGGTCAAATGTCACATAATGGGTCAAATGTCACATAATGGGTCAAATGTCACATAATGGGTCAAATGTCACATAACGGGTCAAACGTCACATATTGGGTCAAACGTCACATATCGGGTCAAATGTCACATAACGGGTCAAACGTCACATAACGGGTCAAATGTCACATAACGGATCAAATGTCACATAACGGGTCAAATGTCACATAATGGGTCAAATGTCACATAATGGGTCAAATGTCACATAACGGGTCAAACGTCACATAATGGGTCAAATGTCACATAACGGGTCAAACGTCACATATTGGGTCAAACGTCACATATCGGGTCAAATGTCACATAATGGATCAAATGTCACATAATGGGTCAAATGTCACATAACGGGTCAAATGTCACATAACGGGTCAAATGTCACATAACGGGTCAAATGTCACATAACGGGTCAAATGTCACATAACGGGTCAAATGTCACATAACGGGTCAAATGTCACATAATGGGTCAAATGTCACATAACGGGTCAAATGTCACATAACGGGTCAAACGTCACATATCGGGTCAAACGTCACATATCGGGTCAAATGTCACATAATGGGTCAAATGTCACATAATGGGTCAAATGTCACATAACGGGTCAAATGTCACATAATGGGTCAAATGTCACATAACGGGTCAAATGTCACATAATGGGTCAAATGTCACATAACGGGTCAAATGTCACATAATGGGTCAAATGTCACATAATGGGTCAAATGTCACATAATGGGTCAAATGTCACATAACGGGTCAAACGTCACATATTGGGTCAAACGTCACATATCGGGTCAAATGTCACATAACGGGTCAAACGTCACATAACGGGTCAAATGTCACATAACGGATCAAATGTCACATAACGGGTCAAATGTCACATAATGGGTCAAATGTCACATAATGGGTCAAATGTCACATAACGGGTCAAACGTCACATAATGGGTCAAATGTCACATAACGGGTCAAACGTCACATATTGGGTCAAACGTCACATATCGGGTCAAATGTCACATAATGGATCAAATGTCACATAATGGGTCAAATGTCACATAACGGGTCAAATGTCACATAACGGGTCAAATGTCACATAACGGGTCAAATGTCACATAACGGGTCAAATGTCACATAACGGGTCAAATGTCACATAACGGGTCAAATGTCACATAATGGGTCAAATGTCACATAACGGGTCAAATGTCACATAACGGGTCAAACGTCACATATCGGGTCAAACGTCACATATCGGGTCAAACGTCACATATCGGGTCAAATGTCACATAACGGGTCAAACGTCACATAACGGGTCAAACGTCACATAACGGGTCAAATGTCACATAACGGGTCAAATGTCACATAACGGGTCAAATGTCACATAATGGGTCAAATGTCACATAATGGGTCAAATGTCACATAATGGGTCAAATGTCACATAACGGGTCAAACGTCACATATCGGGTCAAACGTCACATATCGGGTCAAATGTCACATAATGGGTCAAATGTCACATAATGGGTCAAATGTCACATAACGGGTCAAATGTCACATAACGGGTCAAATGTCACATAACGGGTCAAACGTCACATAACGGGTCAAACGTCACATAACGGGTCAAACGTCACATAACGGGTCAAACGTCACATAACGGGTCAAACGTCACATAACGGGTCAAACGTCACATAACGGGTCAAACGTCACATAACGGGTCAAACGTCACATAACGGGTCAAACGTCACATAACGGGTCAAATGTCACATAACGGGTCAAATGTCACATAACGGGTCAAATGTCACATAACGGGTCAAATGTCACATAATGGGTCAAATGTCACATAACGGGTCAAATGTCACATAATGGGTCAAATGTCACATAACGGGTCAAATGTCACATAACGGGTCAAATGTCACATAACGGGTCAAACGTCACATATTGGGTCAAACGTCACATATTGGGTCAAACGTCACATATCGGGTCAAATGTCACATAATGGGTCAAATGTCACATAATGGGTCAAATGTCACATAACGGGTCAAATGTCACATAACGGGTCAAATGTCACATAACGGGTCAAATGTCACATAACGGGTCAAATGTCACATAACGGGTCAAACGTCACATAACGGGTCAAACGTCACATATCGGGTCAAACGTCACATATCGGGTCAAACGTCACATATCGGGTCAAACGTCACATAACGGGTCAAATGTCACATAACGGGTCAAATGTCACATAATGGGTCAAATGTCACATAATGGGTCAAATGTCACATAATGGGTCAAATGTCACATAACGGGTCAAACGTCACATATTGGGTCAAACGTCACATATCGGGTCAAATGTCACATAATGGGTCAAATGTCACATAACGGGTCAAATGTCACATAACGGGTCAAATGTCACATAACGGGTCAAACGTCACATAACGGGTCAAACGTCACATAACGGGTCAAACGTCACATAACGGGTCAAACGTCACATAACGGGTCAAACGTCACATAACGGGTCAAACGTCACATAACGGGTCAAACGTCACATAACGGGTCAAATGTCACATAACGGGTCAAATGTCACATAACGGGTCAAATGTCACATAACGGGTCAAATGTCACATAACGGGTCAAATGTCACATAATGGGTCAAATGTCACATAATGGGTCAAATGTCACATAACGGGTCAAACGTCACATATCGGGTCAAACGTCACATATCGGGTCAAACGTCACATATCGGGTCAAACGTCACATAACGGGTCAAACGTCACATAACGGGTCAAACGTCACATAACGGGTCAAACGTCACATAACGGGTCAAATGTCACATAACGGGTCAAATGTCACATAATGGGTCAAATGTCACATAATGGGTCAAATGTCACATAACGGGTCAAATGTCACATAACGGGTCAAACGTCACATATTGGGTCAAACGTCACATATCGGGTCAAATGTCACATAATGGGTCAAATGTCACATAACGGGTCAAATGTCACATAACGGGTCAAATGTCACATAATGGGTCAAATGTCACATAACGGGTCAAATGTCACATAACGGGTCAAATGTCACATAACGGGTCAAACGTCACATAACGGGTCAAACGTCACATAACGGGTCAAACGTCACATAACGGGTCAAACGTCACATAACGGGTCAAACGTCACATAACGGGTCAAATGTCACATAATGGGTCAAATGTCACATAACGGGTCAAATGTCACATAACGGGGGATGTGACAGGGGGAGGGTCACACCTCCTTGGCATGGATGTTCACAATCAGATTATTATAACAAGGGCAGCCAGCTATAATCCTTACAGGACATTGACTAATAACGTATTAATGCCTATGCTTCTGGATGAACATTCACACTCTTATCAGACCCAAATAGAAGGTTTCTAGGCTTATAGGTTCTGATTCAGACAGTTGATCCGAGATCAGTAGTTCTGTTTCTAGGCTTATAGGTTTTGATTCAGACAGTTGATCCGAGATCAGTAGTTCTGTTTCTTGGCTTATAGGTTCTGATTCAGACAGTTGATCCGAGATCAGTAGTTCTGTTTCTAGGCTTATAGGTTCTGATTCAGACAGTTGATCCAAGATCAGTAGTTCTGTTTCTAGGCTTATAGGTTCTGATTCAGACAGTTGATCTGAGATCAGTAGTTCTGTTTCTAGGCTTATAGGTTCTGATTCAGACAGTTGATCCTAGATCATTAGTTCTGTTTCTGGTTTATTGGTTCTGATTCAGACAGTTGATTCTAGATCATTAGTTCTGTTTCTGGTTTAGAGGTTCTGATTCAGACAGGTGATCCTAAATCAGTAGTTCTGGTTTTGGCTTACAGACAGACAGACAGGTTGATAACTGTGGTGTTCTTCCTCCAGACAGACAGGCAAACAGACAGACAGGCAGACAGACAGACAGGTTGATTACTGTGATGTTCTTCCTCCAGGCAGACTGTGATCGTCTAGAAGACTCTCGGTTAATAGAGCTGGATGAGTCACACCGCAGTGAACATACAGTGTACATCAACCCTCCTGACCTGCCCCCATTACCCTCGGGACAGGAATACCCCCTCTGCTATAGGTACACACACACACACACACACAGGTTAATCATGTGAGCCGGTTCACATCTACAACTCTGAACCAGCCCAGAGGAGATATTAACCATTGCTTTCTCTTGTGATGTTCTTGGGTTTTTCTGCAGTTATTCTGGGTTTCCGGTGCTGAGTCCGGATCTTCTGGATCTCCAGGATGGACCCCACCCCCCTTCAACCAGCAGGACTCACAGACACGTCAGTCCAGTCAGTCCAGTCAGCATCTGCAGACGCTCCAAACAGGTCAGGGGTCATCTAGACACACACATGCACGCGCACACACATGCATGCGCACACACACGCACACACACACACACATACAGTCCTCCTTGTGGCCTTGTTGGTTTGTTCTGGCCATATGATCTAATATCCCTGCTGGTACCAGGAGGTCCGGTCAGCACAGAGGATGGCCCGGACCTACTCGTCCGTCCCTCAGATGTGGTCCAGGTGTCTGCTACGTCACTGCTACGGTCTGTGGTTTGTGTGTCTCCCAGCCTACACCGCTGCATGTCACTCTAAAGTCCGGGCCCTACGTACGGCCTACGATGTCCTGAGAAATATGCAGGACAAGAAGATACAAGCCCCTGATGAGGTGAGAACACAGGTTATTATATATTTATTATTAGAGTCTGATGAGGTTATAACACCTGTTATTATATCCAGGGTTTATTATTAGAGTCTGATGAGGTTATAACACCTGTTATTATATCCAGGGTTTATTATTAGACTATGATGAGGTTATAACACCTGTTATTATATCCAGGGTTTATTATTAGACTATGATGAGGTTATAACACCTGTTATTATATCCAGGGTTTATTATTAGAGTCTGATGAGGTTATAACACCTGTTATTATATCCAGGGTTTATTATTAGAGTCTGATGAGGTTATAACACCTGTTATTATATCCAGGGTTTATTATTAGAGTCTGATGAGGTTATAACACCTGTTATTATATCCAGGGTTTATTATTAGACTATGATGAGGTTATAACACCTGTTATTATATCCAGGGTTTATTATTAGAGTCTGATGAGGTTATAACACCTGTTATTATATCCAGGGTTTATTATTAGAGTCTGATGAGGTTATAACACCTGTTATTATATCCAGGGTTTATTATTAGAGTCTGATGAGGTTATAACACCTGTTATTATATCCAGGGTTTATTATTAGAGTCTGATGAGGTTATAACACCTGTTATTATATCCAGGGTTTATTATTAGAGTCTGATGAGGTTATAACACCTGTTATTATATCCAGGGTTTATTATTAGAGTCTGATGAGGTTATAACACCTGTTATTATATCCAGGGTTTATTATTAGAGTCTGATGAGGTTATAACACCTGTTATTATATCCAGGGTTTATTATTAGACTATGATGAGGTTATAACACCTGTTATTATATCCAGGGTTTATTATTAGAGTCTGATGAGGTTATAACACCTGCCTGTCGTTTCTGCTGATCCAGGTCTGTTACCGGGTACTGATGCAGTTGTGTGGTCAGTATGGACAGCCTGTTCTGGCAGTCAGGGTTCTGTTTGAGATGAAGAAATCTGGGGTCCATCCCAACGCCATCACCTATGGTTACTACAACAAGGTGAGTGTTGAAGAACACATCTTTATAAAGACCAACACCAGAGAGAAAGTGTGAGAAAATGTCAGATTTACTGACAGATTTATTGATTGATCAGGCTGTATTGGAGAGCACGTGGCCATCCAGTACCAGAGGAGGTGACTTCCTGTGGGGGAAGCTGAGGAACATTGTCCTGGGGGTGGGGAGGTTCAAACAGCTGGGAAGGAAACGCACAGCCCACAACCAGGACCAGAACCAGGGACAGACCCAGGACCACAACCAGACTCAGGACCAGGACCAGACCCAGAGCAGAGATGCACAACTATCAGGTAGGTTCTAACCATCCTCTCTGTTAATGCTTTGGCTTTATTCTACACATCAAATGACAGTAATAAGACTTGATTGTTGTGATAGTTTCTAGTACTACTTATTGAATAATGGGATTAGATAAAGCTAAAGGTTAGGCTGTACATGTGATGAACTGGACCAACTCTTCTGTTGTGGCCAGACTGCAGTGATCTGGATACTCTCAGCCATGGCAGCGCAGAAAGTGTTAACGACTCTGCTGAACGCATCTCCATGGATACGGACTTCACCAAGATGGATTCTGGTGATGATGGATCAAGTACAGGTGCTCTCCTCTCTCTATATCTACCTTTATCGGCGCTGTGGCTTAGTTGGTTAAAGCGCCTGTCTAGTAAACAGGAGATCCTGAGTTTGATTCTTGGCAGTGCCTTCGTGAAAACTTTCCTGCACGGCTATTATATTGTAGTACAATATTCTTATTATTCTTACTTCTCACTGAAGCACTGACCTTGATCTATGGTATAGTGGGTATAAAAAGACACACACCAAAATGTCAGGTTTTTGTGATATGACAAAGATAATTTGACAATTTGGAAGGTTATTGGAAGGTCTATATTTGACATTTTTCAACCCTCAAAGATTCACATTATAGGTCACATTAAAGGTGGAAAACGTTCTGACATGATTTATCTTTGTTTAATTCTTTCACATCACAAAAACCTGGCAACAGGAATGTGTAGACTGAATGTAGTATAAACCCTGTTGAAAGTGTGTTATATTCCTCAGCTCAGATGTCATATCGGTTTGTCTATCCTGGGAGTATAAGGAGACTCTGTACTTCATTCAAAGCCCTAAAGAATGTCACGGAATGTTCTTAAATCATTCCACAGAGAGAATGTACTCAGCTCATCTCAAAGTGGAGGGGGAAGGAGTGGAGAGGCGAGGTGTGGATAATAAAAGGAAAGGATATAGAATAACCCACCCACCCAAGGCTTTGAGTCAGAGTTTTTACTTCATCCTAATGTAGGAGTCCCCCTCGGACATGTCTGAAGCTCTTGTACTCTCTATTTGTACTTCATCCTAATACAGGAGTCCCCCACGGACATGTCAGAAGCTCTTGTACTCTCTATTTGTACTTCATCCTAATATAGGAGTCCCCCACGGACATGTCAGAAGCTCTTGTACTCTCTATTTGTACTTCATCCTAATATAGGAGTCCCCCACGGACATGTCAGAAGCTCTTGTACTCTCTATTTGTACTTCATCCTAATATAGGAGTCCCCCCACGGACATGTCTGAAGCTCACTGTTCTTTTATGGGAAATAAAATTTAACTGAATGTCTGATGTTTCAGGGGGTCAGTCAGACCAAGGCTATGACTCATTATCCAAGGAGGAGGAGAGGATGGCGGGGAGAGAGATCAACAGTACCCCTGTGGTAAAGATCGAGAACAACAGTACCCCTGTGGTAAAGATCGAGAACAACAGTACCCGTGTGGTAAAGATCGAGAACAACAGTACCCCTGTGGTAAAGATCGAGAACAACAGTACCCCTGTGGTAAAGATCGAGAACAACAGTACCCCTGTGGTAAAGATCGAGAGGAAAATTGGTATGTTATTTCCATAACAGTTTAATATATAGTCTCTCATTTAACATAACAGGTTAATATATACTGTATATGCTTTAATACTATATTTACACTATATATATACTCATATAATCATTCTCATATATACTAATATAATATTTAACAATTACATGATTATCTCATCTCTCATCTCATCTTCAACCGCTTATCCGGGGTCGGGTCGCGGGGGTAGCAGCTCTAGCAGGGGACCCCAAACTTCCCTTTCCCGGGCAACATTAGCCAGCTCTGACTGGGGAATCCCGAGGCGTTCCCAGGCCAGTGTGGAGATATAATCTCTCCACCTAGTCTTGGGTCTTCCCCGAGGTCTCCTCCCAGCTGGACGTGCCTGGAACACCTCTCTAGGGAGGCGCCCAGGTGGCATTCGTACTAGATGCCCGAACCACCTCAACTGGCTCCTTTCTATGCAAAGGAGCAGCGGCTCTACTCCGAGTTCCTCTCGGATGACTGAGCTTCTCACCCTATCCCTAAGGGAGAGGCCAGCCACCTTTCTGAGAAAACACATTTCGGCCGCTTGTACCCGCGATCTCGTTCTTTCGGTCATGACCCAGCTTTCATGACCATAGGTGAGATTAGGAACAAAGATTGACCGGTAGATCGAGAGCTTTGCCTTCCGGCTCAGCTCTCTTTTCGTCACAACGGTGCGGTGAAGCGAATGCAACACCGCCCCCGCTGCTCCGATCCTCCGACAAATCTCCCGCTCCATTGTTCCCTCACTCGCGAACAAGACCCCGAGGTACTTGAACTCCTTCAATTGGAGTAAGGACTCATTCCCTACCCGGAGTAGGCACTCCACCGGTTTCCTGCTGAGAGTCATGGCCTCAGATTTAGAGGTGCTAACCCTCATCCCAGGCGCTTCACACTCGGCTGTGAACCGATCCAGTGAGTGCTGAAGGTCACCGACCGATGAGGCCATCAGGACCACATCATCCGCAAAAAGCAGTCCACCGAACGGAAACCCCTCCCCCCATGACTACGCCTTGATATCCTGTCCATGAATATTACAAACAGGATTAGTGACAAAGCGCAGCCCTGGCGGAGGCCAACCCCTACTGGGAACGAATCCGACTTACTCCCGAGAACACGGACACAGCTCATGCTTTGAGCGGACAGAGATTGGATGGCCCTGAGAAGAGACCCCCTCACCCCATACTCCCGCAGCACCTCCCACAAAATATCCCGGGGTACCCGGTCATACGCCTTCTCCAGATCCACCAAACACATGTAGACTGGATGGGCATACTCCCAGGCCCCCTCCTGGATCCTTGCGAGAGTAAAGAGCTGGTCCGTGGTTCCCCGGCCAGGACGAAAACCGCATTTTTCCTCTTCAATCTGAGGTTCGACTATTGGCCGAACCCTCCTTTCCAGCACTTTGAAGTACACTTTACCAGGGAGGCTTAGGAGTGTGATACCTCTGTAATTGGCACACACTCATGATTAATTGTATTGAAATGTTGTCAATGTAATGCAGCTATTTTCCCAATCTTAGTGTCGTCTTTTTCCAGTAGTATTTAGGAACAAGTTATTAACCGAACAGAATTGCTTCTCTGCCCAGGAAACCTCCCTCTCAGCACATTGTGTGGGTGGAATTAGAACATCTTTCATTTGTTATTGACAAAACTCGTCACTTTCGAAATGTATTGATAATAACATCTAACATATTGTCCATTCTGTTTAGCTTATGCGTTAAGCCAGGCCCTTACCACCAACTCTACTGCCCCTGGAGATATCAGCAGCTCTACTGCCCCTGGAGATATCAGCAGCTCTACTGCCCCTGGAGATATCAGCAGCTCTACTGCCCCTGGAGATATCAGCAGCTCTACTGCCCCTAGAGATATCAGCAGCTCTACTGCCCCTGGAGATATCACCAACTCTACTGCCCCTGGAGATATCACGAGCTCTACTGCCCCTAGAGATATAAGCAGCTCTACTGCCCCTGGAGATATCACGAGCTCTACTGCCCCTAGAGATATAAGCAGCTCTACTGCCCCTGGAGATATCAGCAGCTCTACTGCCTCTGGAGATATAAGCAGCTCTACTGCCCCTGGAGATATCAGCAGCTCTATTGCCCCTGGAGATATCAGCAGCTCTACTGCCCCTGGAGATATCAGCAGCTCTACTGCCCCTGGAGATATCAGCAGCGCTACTGCCCCTGGAGATATCAGCAGCTCTACTGCCCCTGGAGACACCACCACTTTATTTGGATCCCGCCCCAGGAGTCTCCGATTAAGGCCTGACTCTCTGGACCTGACTGGGGGACAGGGCACACTCAGGACCATCACACTCAACTTTGAGTCCACTACCAAGCAGGTCCACGGCCCTCCTCCAAAACGTCCCCCGCCTCCCACTAGCCGTCCTGGGAAAGCAGAGTCCTGTCAGGATGGCCTGAGCCATTACAGACTGCAGACAAGAGGAGCAGACATGGACAGACTCAGTAAAGAGGTGCAGAAGAGAAGAAGCACAAGCTGCAGTGGTGGAGTGACAGCCGGGGGTGGGGCTGCCGGGGGTGGGGCTGCCGGGGTGGGGCTGCCGGGGTGGGGCAGACGGAGGTGGGGCTGCCGGGGTGGGGCTGCCGGGGTGGCGCTGCCGGGGTGGGGCTGCCGGGGGTGGCGCTGCCGGGGGTGGCGCTGCCGGGGGCGGGGCTGCCGGGGGCGGGGCTGCCGGAGGTGGGGCTGCCGGGGGTGGGGCTGTTCTAATGAAAGGAGTGGTTAAGACAGGCTTGGACCCTTTGTCTCTGATAGCAGCTGAGACAAAGTCAGAGTGTGATGGAGGTATTAGTACGCCTGCTGCTCGTATGGGTGGAGGTATGAGTACGCCTGCTGCTCGTATGGATGGAGGTATGAGTACACCTGCTGCTCGTATGGATGGAGGTATTAGTACACCTGCTGCTCGTATGGATGGAGGTATTAGTACGCCTGCTGCTCGTATGGATGGAGGTATGAGTACGCCTGCTGCTCGTATGGATGGAGGTATGAGTACACCTGCTGCTCGTATGGATGGAGGTATGAGTACGCCTGCTGCTCGTATGGATGGAGGTATGAGTACGCCTGCTGCTCGTATGGATGGAGGTATGAGTACGCCTGCTGCTCGTATGGATGGAGGTATGAGTACCCCTGCTGCTCGTATGGATGGAGGTATGAGTACGCCTGCTGCTCGTATGGACCAGGAGATAGACATGTATATTCTGGCCACCAGCCCCCTGAGCAGCAGAACAACCAGTGTGGACCTCCAGAACCCGTCCAGTCCCATGCTCCACTCAACCCCTCAGCCCTCCACCCTGCACCACACCACCAACTCCCTTTCCCCCCACACTTCCCCTCAGACACCAAGCCTCCTCCGCACCTCTCGCCCCTCTCCCCGGCCACGCCCCCTCAGCCTGACCTACTCCCCCTAACCCCCCCCAGACCTCCACCCCCCCTGCTCAGGGCCAACTCCAACATGCCCCTCTCCAGATCCAGAGAGATACTCCGCTCCTCCACCTCCCTCCCCCTGGGGCAGTCTCGTCCTTCATCACTGGTGTCACCCTGCTCCCCATCTCCCTCCTCCTTCTCCATGGACGCTCTGCTCACCCCGACCCTGAGCCTGGATATGTTTAAGAACAGCTTCCTGTCTGCTGGGAAGGGCGTGGCTGAGAAGGCCAGCAGGCTCTACTCTCGGCTTTCTTCACAGACCTCGCTGACACAAGTAGGTCGTATGTTACAACTCACTGGTTATTACACTGGTTATTACACTGGTTATTACACTGGTTATTACACAGGTTATTACACAGGTTATTACACAGGTTATTACACAGGTTATTACACTGGTTATTACACTGGTTATTACACTGGTTATTACACAGGTTATTACACTGGTTATTACACTGGTTATTACACTGGTTATTACACAGGTTATTACACTGGTTATTACACTGGTTATTACACTGGTTATTACACAGGTTATTACACTGGTTATTACACTGGTTATTACACTGGTTATTACACAGGTTATTACACAGGACATTACACAGGACATTACACAGGACATTACACAGGACATTACACAGGACATTACACAGGACATTACACAGGACATTACACAGGACATTACACAGGACATTACACAGGACATTACACAGGACATTACACAGGACATTACACTGGACATTACACTGGACATTACACTGGACATTACACAGGACATTACACTGGTTATTACACTGGACATTACACAGGACAATACACTGGTTATTACACTGGACATTACACAGGACATTACACTGGTTATTACACTGGACATTACACTGGTTATTACACTGGACATTACACAGGACATTACACAGGACATTACACAGGACAATACACTGGACATTACACTGGACATTACACAGGACATTACACTGGTTATTACACTGGTTAATACACTGGACATTACACTGGACATTACACTGGACATTACACTGGTTAATACACTGGACATTACACTGGTTATTACACTGGTTATTACACTGGTTATTACACTGGTTATTACACTGGTTAATACACTGGACATTACACTGGACATTACACTGGACATTACACTGGTTAATACACTGGACATTACACTGGTTATTACACTGGTTATTACACTGGTTATTACACTGGTTAATACACTGGACATTACACTGGACATTACACTGGACATTACACAGGACATTACACTGGACATTACACTGGACATTACACTGGACATTACACTGGACATTACACAGGCCATTACACTGGACATTACACTGGACATTACACTGGTTATTACACTGGTTATTACACTGGTTATTACACTGGTTATTACACTGGTTAATACACTGGACATTACACTGGACATTACACTGGACATTACACAGATAATGTCCCATAAACGCGTTTTAACACCAGGATGACATCACATGCCATGGTCCTCTACCCACAGGATGCAAACTCTGACCAGATCAGCGTGTCATCGTTGACATCAGGAGACCCAGAATGCACCTCTTTGTTAGAGGAGGTCTCCGTTCTGGACCCCGAAGGGTTCACCTCCCCACGAACCTTATCTTTCACCTCCTCCTACGCCTCCCCTCAGCACGACAGCATCACACGTCTCCGGGGGAGCCCAGCCTGGGGAGGCCCCTCCACCCAGAGCCCCAGCACACCCTCCAAAGTGTTCCGCCACAACTCCTTCTCTGGTGCGTAAAGTAGTCCCTTATAAAGTAGTCCCTTCTGAGCTAAATGTTAGTATGTGATGTAAAGTAGTCCCAAGAGGGTTGGCACTGGCAGGTGGAGGGTGTAGAGGGTTGGCACTGGCAGGTGGAGGGTGTAGAGGGTTGGCACTGGCAGGTGGAGGGTGTAGAGGGTTGGCACTGGCAGGTGGAGGGTGTAGAGGGTTGGCACTGGCAGGTGGAGGGTGTAGAGGGTTGGCACTGGCAGGAGGAGGGTGTAGGGGGTTGGCACTGGCAGGAGGAGGGTGTAGAGGGTTGGCACTGGCAGGTGGAGGGTGTAGAGGGTTGGCACTGGCAGGAGGAGGGTGTAGAGGGTTGGCACTGGCAGGTGGAGGGTGTAGAGGGTTGGCACTGGCAGGAGGAGGGTGTAGAGGGTTGGCACTGGCAGGTGGAGGGTGTAGAGGGTTGGCACTGGCAGGTGGAGGGTGTAGAGGGTTGGCACTGGCAGGTGGAGGGTGTAGAGGGTTGGCACTGGCAGGTGGAGGGTGTAGAGGGTTGGCACTGGCAGGTGGAGGGTGTAGAGGGTTGGCACTGGCAGGTGGAGGGTGTAGAGGGTTGGCACTGGCAGGTGGAGGGTGTAGAGGGTTGGCACTGGCAGTATCTAGGCCAACAGACACACGTGACACCTCTGGATTTCCTTCACATCATCATCCTTCATTCACATCTGGAGGCTGTGTTTATGATTACATATATTTACATACGTGTTCACCACAGCTGCATTCCATTCAGAGTTCTCTGACATCATCAGAATGTAACACACATGTTATTTCCTGTTATTTCCAGGTGGTTTAGCTCCTTCAAATAGAGCTCCTCAGACTCCAGACTCTTCTCCTGACGCCTCGCATTTACACCTCAGTCAACAATATACTACAGAGGTGATTCTGTTATAGCCTATTATAGAGTGTTATAGCCTATTATAGAGAGTTATAGCCTATTATAGTGTGTTATAGCCTATTATAGAGTGTTATAGCCTATTATAGTGTGTTATAGCCTATTATAGTGTGTTATAGCCTATTATAGTGTGTTATAGTCTATTATAGTGTGTTATAGCCTATTATAGTGTGTTATAGTCTATTATAGTGTGTTATAGCCTAATATAGTGTGTTATTGCCTATTATAGTGTGTTATAGCCTATTATAGTGTGTTATAGTCTATTATAGTGTGTTATAGCCTATTATAGTGTGTTATAGCCTATTATAGAGTGTTATAGCCTAGTATAGCGTGTTATAGTCTATTATAGTGTGTTATAGCCTAGTATAGTGTGTTATAGCCTATTATAGTGTGTTATTGCCTATTATAGTATTATGTTAATGCTGTGTTCAGGTGTTGATTATTATGTTAATTATTATGTTATGTTAATGTTGTGTCCAGGTATTGATTATTATGTTAATGCTGTGTTCAGGTGTTGATTATTATGTTAATGCTGTGTTCAGGTGTTGATTATTATGTTAATGCTGTGTTCAGGTGGTAATGTCGAGCTGCTGTCGCTGTAAGACATGTGACTGTCTGGTGTATGATGAGGAGATTATGTCTGGATGGACAGCAGACGACTCCAACCTGAACACCAGCTGCCCCTTCTGTGGGTCCCCCTTCCTACCCTTCCTTAATGTTCACATCAAGGACCTGAGACACAGGTAACACACGCACACACACACACGCACACACGCACACACACACACACCCACACACGCGCACACACACACAGACGCACACATACACACCCACCCACACACACACAGACACCCACACACACACACCCTAGACCAACATACACACACTTTAACCACTGATATGTATTGCATTTGATCTTTTAGGTCGTTTAGGACCAGTGTAGAGAGTGGCCAATCCAGAGGACGATCTCCCCAGTCATCCACAGTTTCACCTGAGGAGCAACAGCAGGACTCCCTAACCCAGGACCCAGTCCCAACCCTAACCCAGGACCCAGTCCCAACCCTAACCCAGGACCCAGTCCCAACCCTAACCCAGGACCCAGTCCCAACCCTAACCCAGGACCCAGTCCCAACATCGACTTTTTCTCCAGACCCTGTTTCAGAGGACAATGGAGGAATGTTTGGTGGTCTGCAGTTCCAGCCTTCATCCTCTCCACCAGTCACTGTTCCCTACCTGAGTCATTTGGTTCCTTCGGTTCCTTCAGCTCCTCCACCAGTCACTGTTCCCTACCTGAGTCCTTTGGTTCTATGGAAGGAGCTGGAGTCTCTGCTGGGGAACGAGGGAGACCAGGTGATGAGTTCCCCGAGCATCGTGGACCAACATCCCATCGTGTTCTGGAACCTGGTGTGGTTCTACCGCAGACTAGAACTGCCCTCAAATCTCCCTGGACTAATTCTGTCCTCACAGCACTGCACAATGGGATATGGGCTGCAGGTAGTTAGCGCACACACACACCAACCACACACATACACACACACACACACACACACACACACACACACCAACCACACACATACACACCACACACATACACACCACACACATACCAACCACACACATACACACCACACACATACACACCACACACACATACCAACCACACACATACCAACCACACACATACACACCACACACATACACACCAACCACACACACACACACCAACCACACACATACACACCACACACACACCAACCACACACACACACACCAACCACACACACACACACCACACACACACCAACCACACACATACACACCACACACATACCAACCACACACATACCAACCACACACATACACAGCACACACACACACCAACCACACACATACACACCACACACACACCAACCACACACACACACACCAACCACACACACACACACCACACACACACCAACCACACACATACACACCACACACATACCAACCACACACATACACACCACACACACACCAACCACACACATACACACCACACACATACACACCACACACACACCAACTACACACCACACACACACCAACCACACACATACACACCACACACATACCAACCACACACATACACACCACACACACACCAACCACACACACATGAACCACACACACATTTCAACCACACACATACACACCACACACACACCAACCACACACATACACACCACACACACACCAACCACACACATACACACCACACACACACCAACCACACACATACACACCACACACATACACACCACACACATACCAACCACACACATACCAACCACACACATACCAACCACACACATACACACCACACACACATACCAACCACACACACACCAACCACACACATACACACCACACACACACCAACCACACACACACACACCAACCACACACATACACACCACACACACACCAACCACACACACACACACCAACCACACACACACACCACACACACACCACCCACACACATACACACCACACACATACACACCACACACACCAACCACACACATACACACCACAAACACACCAACCACAAACATACACACCACACACACACCAACCACACACATACACACCACACACACCAACCACACACATACACACCACACACACACCAACCACAAACATACACACACCAACCACACACACACACACACCAACCACACACATACCAACCACACACATACACACCACACACACACCAACCACACACATACACACCACACACACACACCAACCACACACATACACACCACACACACACCAACCACACACATACACACCACACACACACCAACCACACACATACACACCACACACACACCAACCGCACACATACACACCACACACACACCAACCACACACACACACACCACACACACACCAACCACACACATACCAACCACACACACACCAACCACACACACACCAACCACACACATACCAACCACACACATACACACCACACACACACCAACCACACACACACCAACCACACACACACACACACACCAACCACACACATACCAACCACACACATACACATACACACCACACACACACCAACCACACACATATACACCACACACACACCAACCACACACATACACACCACACACACCAACCGCACACATACACACCACACACATACACACCACACACACCAACCACACACATACACACCACAAACACACCAACCACAAACATACACACCACACACACACCAACCACACACATACACACCACACACATACACACCACACACACCAACCACACACATACACACCACACACACACCAACCACAAACATACACACCACACACACACCAACCACACACACACCAACCACACACATACCAACCACACACATACACACCACACACACACCAACCACACACATACACACCACACACACACACCAACCACACACATACACACCACACACACACCAACCACACACATACACACCACACACACACCAACCACACACATACACACCACACACACACCAACCCCACACATACACACCACACACACACCAACCACACACATACACACCACACACACACCAACCACACACATACCAACCACACACACACCAACCACACACATACACACCACACACACCAACCGCACACATACACACTACACACATACACACCACACACACACCAACCACAGACATACACACCACACACATACCAACCACACACATACCAACCACACACATACACACCACACACACACCAACCACACACACACACACCAACCACACACATACACACCACACACACCAACCACACACACACACCAACCACACACACACACACCAACCACACACATACCAACCACACACATACACACCACACACATACCAACCACACACATACACACCACACACATACACACCAACCACACACATACACACCACACACATACACACCAACCACACACATACCAACCACACACATACACACCACACACACACACACACCAACCACACACATACACACCACACACACACCAACCACACACATACACACCAACCACACACATACACACCACACACATACCAACCACACACACACCAACCACACACACAACAACCACACACACACACACCAACCACACACATACCAACCACACACATACACATACACACCACACACACACCAACCACACACATACACACCACACACACACACCAACCACACACACACACACCAACCACACACATACACACCACACACAGACCAACCACACACACACACCAACCACACACAGTCTATATCTGACTTGGTTTCTATCTGACTCGGCTTCTATCTGACTCGGTTTCTATCTTACATGTTGTCTGTAGGTCCCGGATCAGAGTGTGTCATCTGAGGACAGTAAACATGTTCTGGTCAGGATTCTGTGGGACAACCTGGAGCTTCACCACGACCCTGTCCCCCCTTTATACACACTCTGGAATACACACTGTAAGTTATACACACACTGGATCACACACTGTAAGTTATACACACACTGGATCACACACTGTAAGTTACACACACTCTGGATCACACACTGTAAGTTATACACACACTGGATCACACACTGTAAGTTATACACACACTGGATCACACACTGTAAGTTATACACACACTGGATCACACACTGTACGTTATACACACACTGGATCACACACTGTACGTTATACACACTCTGGATCACACACTGTACGTTATACACACTCTGGATCACACACTGTAAGTTATACACACACTGGATCACACACTGTAAGTTATACACACACTCTGGATCACACACTGTACGTTATACACACTCTGGATCACACACTGTACGTTATACACACACTGGATCACACACTGTAAGTTACACACACTCTGGATCACACACTGTAAGTTACACACACTCTGGATCACACACTGTAAGTTATACACACACTGGATCACACACTGTAAGTTTTACACACACTCTGGATCACACACTGTACGTTATACACACTCTGGATCACACACTGTACGTTATACACACACTGGATCACACACTGTAAGTTATACACACACTCTGGATCACACACTGTACGTTATACACACACTGGATCACACACTGTAAGTTATACACACTCTGGATCACACACTGTACGTTATACACACACTGGATCACACACTGTAAGTTACACACACTCTGGATCACACACTGTAAGTTATACACACACTGGATCACACACTGTAAGTTATACACACTCTGGATCACACACTGTAAGTTATACACACACTGGATCACACACTGTAAGTTATACACACACTGGATCACACACTGTAAGTTTTACACACTCTGGATCACACACTGTACGTTATACACACTCTGGATCACACACTGTAAGTTATACACACACTGGATCACACACTGTAAGTTATACACAATCTGGATCACACACTGTAAGTTATACACACTCTGGATCACACACTGTACGTTATACACACACTGGATCACACACTGTAAGTTATACACACTCTGGATCACACACTGTAAGTTATACACACACTGGATCACACACTGTAAGTTATACACACACTCGATCACACACTGTAAGTTACACACACTCTGGATCACACACTGTAAGTTACACACACTCTGGATCACACACTGTACGTTATACACACTCTGGATCACACACTGTACGTTATACACACACTGGATCACACACTGTAAGTTATACACACACTCTGGATCACACACTGTACGTTATACACACTCTGGATCACACACTGTACGTTATACACACTCTGGATCACACACTGTAAGTTGATCAAATTTAATGAAGCTGCCAGTTGAGGCCCTGTGAGGCGTCTGTTTTTCAAACTAAACACAAATGGATCTGGTTTGAGACAGCTTGTGTTGTTCTGTGAAAAAAGTAGTTCACAACGTTGTATGTGATCTTCAGTTTCCATTTCTGTAACCCGGTTGTGTATAAACTGTTTACTTGTAGAATTACGGTGGTATTCTGCCTCTAAAGTCTCTGGTCCTCCTCAGGCTCCCCTTCCTGGCCCAGAAGCCCAGAGGATGAACAGAATAGCCAGCTCCAGGACCTTCTGTTCCCAGCGGAGGTTCTTCAGGGTCTGGTGAAGAATCTCCAGAGGAGTGATGTCTACCAGCCCATCAGTGTCATTCTACGCCAGCTGGGGACTGAGATGGGCTTCACCCGACAGAGGTGAAAAACACACACACCGTAACACCTAGACAAACACACACACACCTACAGACACACGCAATCACATCTAGACGAACACACACACACACGCACAATCACCTATAGACACACACACCTACACAGCTAGACGCACACACACACATCTACAGACACACACACACACACACACACACCTACTAACACACACACATATCCTGCACAGTGCCATCAGAGTCACATGCACCCAGACACACACATGTTTGGTGAAAGTCTGTTGGGGAAAAGCCCAGAGACCAGGTTCTGGTCTAGTAAAACCTCAATGGGAACCAGGTTCTGGTCTAGTAAAACCTCAATGGGAACCAGGTTCTGGTCTAGTAAAACCTCCATGGGAACCAGGTTCTGGTCTGGTAAAACCTCCATGGAACCAGGTTCTGGTCTACTAAAACCTCCATGGGACCAGGTTCTGGTCTAGTAAAACCTCGATGGGAACCTGGTTCTGGTCTACTAAAACCTCCATGGGACCAGGTTCTGGTCTAGTAAAACCTTGATGGGAACCAGGTTCTGGTCTACTAATATCTCCATGGGAACCAGGTTCTGGTCTACTAAAACCTCCATGGGAACCAGGTTCTGGTCTAGTAAAACCTCCATGGCAACCAGGTTCTGGTCTACTAATATCTCCATGGGACCAGGTTCTGGTCTAGTAAAACATCCATGGGACCAGATTCTGGTTCAGGCAGAAACACAGCCCTGGTTATGTAATGCTGGGATCAGATCATGTTACCAAGGTTTGGGTCCTCATAAAAAGGATTAAGTGGGGATTGATTGACTATAGGAGGAGGAGAAAATGGAGATATGAAGGTTTGTTTCATCTTTATCTGAGAGGAGCTACAGCAGACAGGGGTTGATGTGTCTAGTGAAACTAAAGTAATGTAGACCCAGGTTATTGAAACAATACAGTACATTAGTGGGATTTAGAGCTAGATAAGACCAGACAGGTGTAAACACTCCTGAGGGGAAACAAGTAAAAATCATAGAGTGTAGGCGTGGGATTCTGTGGATGTCGCCAGGATAGTAAATGGTCTTTGACAGTTGATAGATAAGGACCGATAGCAAACAGAGGTCCTCGTATTCTGGTATTTCAGACAGCCAGATGTGATGTGAGTATAATCATCTGTTTTGTGGGATTGGACGGTATTGATCGAGGATCAGTTTGGTGTAGAGCTGGTTCACAGCTCAAACACTTCAGGGTTTCCAATTTATATACACACACACAAACTCCTCCCCTTATCATTTACATAATGTTGCATTATACACACAAACTAACTCCTCCCCTTATCATTTACATAATTTAGCATTATACACACACACTAACTCCTCCCCTTATCATTTACATCATTTAGCATTATACACACAAACTAACTCCTCCCCTTATCATTTACATAATTTGCCATTATACACACACACTAAATCCTCCCCTTATCATTTACATAATTTAGCATTATACACACAAACTAACTCCTCCCCTTATCATTTACATAATTTAGCATTATACACACACACTAACTCCTCCCTTTATCATTTACAGGAGTCTGTATAGAGATCTGCTGTTCCTGGCGTTAACCTCTTTGGGCAAGAACAACGTCAATATTGGTGGGTTAAGTGATATCATACCTGTGTCAGTAAACAACCCTGTGTCAGTAAACAACCCTGTGTCAGTAATCATATCTGTGTCAGTAAACAACCTTGTGTCAGTAAACAACCTTGTGTCAGTAAACAACCCTGTGTCAGTAAACAACCATGTGTCAGTAATCATATCTGTGTCAGTAAACAACCTTGTGTCAGTAAACAACCCTGTGTCAGTAATCATATCTGTGTCAGTAATCATATCTGTGTCAGTAATCATATCTGTGTCAGTAATCATATATGTGTCAGTAATCATATATGTGTCAGTAAACATACCTGTGTCTGTAATCATACCTGTGTCTGTAATCATACCTGTGTCTGTAATCATACCTGTGTTTGCAATCATACCTGTGTCTGTAATCATACCTGTGTCTGTAATCATACCTGTGTCTGTAATCATACCTGTGTCTGTAATCATACCTGTGTCTGTAATCATACCTGTGTCTGTAATCATACCTGTGTCAGTAAACACAGATGAATTCCTTTCCCTGTACAGCTGAATGACATCTTCCTGGTTGGCATTATGTTTGAAAAAATTTCTGAACCATGTTATAAATGTTGACCACATGGCCTGTCCTGACGTTTAATCCCTGATGGTTACAGATGCATTTGACCGCGAGTACAAGGCTGCCTACGACCGTTTGACCCCCAGTCAGGTGAAGCTGACCCATAACTGTGACCGACCTCCAGGAGCTGGAGTCATGGAATGCAGGAGAACCTTTGGGGAACCCAGTCTGTGATTTACATCTGGAGAACCTAATGGTTCTCGGTCATTGATCTTCACTCCTGCTCATCAGATGAGATTTCACTCTATCTTCTCCATCTCCAAACTTCAACTCTCTTTGGAAGACTAGTCTCTCCTCCTTTCACCTCCCTGTCTCTCCTCCTTTCACCTCCCTGTCTCTCCTCCTTTCACCTCCCTGTCTCTCCTCCTTTCACCTCCCTGTCTCTCCTCCTTTCACCTCCCTGTCTCTCCTCCTTTCACCTCCCTGTCTCTTCTCCTTTCACTCCATGTCACAGTTCTCTCCAGACTGATCAATCCACCCGATTGAGTATAACCAGGCAGGAGTGAACTTCTGATTGGACCAATCTCACCTGAACACTAGTACTACATACCACATGGTATTACAGTACAGGTCCCTGGTACTACATGGTATTACAGTACAGGTCTCTGGTACTACATGGTATTACAGTACAGGTCTCTGGTACTACATGGTATTACAGTACAGGTCTCTGGTACTACATGGTTTTACAGTACAGGTCTCTGGTACTACATGGTATTACAGTACAGGTATCTGGTACTACATGGTATTACAGTACAGGTCTCTGGTACTACATGGTATTACAGTACAGGTCTCTGGTACTACGTGGTATTACAGTTCAGGTCCCTGGTACTACATGGTATTACAGTACAGGTCTCTGGTACTACGTGGTATTACAGTACAGGTCCCTGGTACTACATGGTATTACAGTACAGGTCCTTGGTACTACGTGGTATTACAGTACAGGTCCCTGGTACTACATGGTATTACAGTATTCACAAATATTCCTCAATATTTTCACTATGATGATGTTACCAATATGTTTGGTTTTTACACATTTGTATTTAAAGACAATCTGTATGTTTTTAATTTGTGACTGAGCGTGTGCAGGAACCTTTTGTTTTGGGAGTTTCAGGTTTGTTACTTGTAGTTTGGCACTTTATTGAGACGGTTCTGGAGTGACAGACTGAAGGATCTAAGTGTGGCACCTGCGTTAATGTGGTGTGTCTTAGTGAGCTGCAGAACCTCTAGACCACATGACTACTTTCACTGTGACCTGTCGCCATGGTAATATCTTCACTGTTGTTGTCTGTTACACATGTGATCTGAAGCACTTTGTCATGACGAACTTACAGTAACGGAAATAATGTTTTACTGGAAATAATTAAGGCAATCATTTGGAATTAGCTAATAATATGGTGTATATTGTGTTTTGAAAACCCACAATTTACTGTACTTTTGGATGATGTCACAGCTACGTTGTTCATAATCTCGTCTTTAGCAAACTCCCATAACAGATGAGATTAACAGATCCCATAACAGATAAGATTAACAGATCCCATAACATAATGTTTGTTGTTCTAGCTTGGGCATTTTGTTTTGGGGTCTGATAAATATGAATGTGTTATATTCTGTATGTACATGAACATGTAATATTTCTAGTTGTTAACCACAATATTAAGAGTCTTTGTATCTTTATAAGTGTTTTTATTAATTGTTTATTTTCTACAAAGCATGACTAGGCACAAATCAACTGGGTCGACAAACAAGGGAAATTGTTGATATTTATCCAGCAATACTTTTTATGTCATTTTTTATAAGTAATTTATTATCATTGATAGGAAACTTGTTATGGGACCATCAGATAGCAGAGGCATAACTGGGGGAGAAATATTTTGTAATTGTTTAATCAATGCAAATACACATGCAACATTTATGTAAATAAATTACTTTATTGACACATACCAGAAGATGCAGTATAAATGTATTGGAAACGAGCTGTATTACAAGTGAATAGGTTGTATATTGCTATATAACAACAATTATTATTTTTATATTATGAATAGGAGATTTGAGAATGATTCCAGAACATTCCAGAACCAAATGGTTCCAAAACATAATGGTTCCACGACTGAATGCTTCCAGAACACAATTTTTCCAGAGCTAAATGTTTACATACGTCTCAGTAAAGAGCACAGAAATAAAAAGCACTGGATGACAGTTTACAGTTAAGTCACTTCCATTTTATCTTGACTTGCCCAGTGTCTTGTTTACCATGACTATTGTATAAAGGAAGCAGAACAGACCTGCCTTGCCTGCCCACCGCCAAGGGAATAACTGTGATGTCATATGGATGTCAAATCCACTGACTTGTCACTCATAATTCTAATATGAGACTACTGTGACTTTGTCAGATAAATCTGTTAACCCTAAGCAGGCAGAAACACTCTCCATATCACTATAGAATTAGCATACATATAGACAATATGTTTACATATCACTATAGAATTAGCATACATATAGACAATATGTTTACATATCACTATAGAATTAGCATACATATAGACAATATGTTTACATATCACTATAGAATTAGCATACATATAGACAATATGTTTACATATCACTATAGAATTAGCATACATATAGACAATATCTTTACATATCACTATAGAATTAGCA
Organism: Dallia pectoralis; assembly: GCA_029465975.1. Classification (NCBI taxonomy): domain Eukaryota; kingdom Metazoa; phylum Chordata; class Actinopteri; order Esociformes; family Umbridae; genus Dallia; species Dallia pectoralis. The sequence continues at coordinate 1,013,724 of CM055740.1, forward strand.
TACATATAGACAATATGTTTACATATCACTATAGAATTAGCATACATATAGACAATATGTTTACATATCACTATAGAATTAGCATACATATAGACAATATGTTTACATATCACTATAGAATTAGCATACATATAGACAATATGTTTACATATCACTATAGAATTAGCATACATATAGACAATATGTTTACATATCACTATAGAATTAGCATACATATAGACAATATGTTTACATATCACTATAGAATTAGCATACATATAGACAATATGTTTACATATCACTATAGAATTAGCATACATATAGACAATATGTTGTTCTTTACACTGTTGGACCACTGATATGCTTGAGTGTATATATATATCATTTTTTTCAACAAATTAATACTAATCATTTTTACACTTTTTGTCATGGAATCTGCCTGACTGGATCTACAAATTGTTTCGAATTCTGAATAATCCATCTGAATAAAACACTTCTGAATAAAACAACTGCATAATCTATTTGAGTATGGAATAGAAGATTAACCACAGTGATAATGTCTCAGCAGAAGTTTGTTTCCATGTTTATATACACAGTACAATACAGTGTATTATATTTACATACACACAGATATTAGTACATTACTAACAAAAATCTATTGCGTTCTAATTGTGAGGATCTCTGGTACACACACTACAAGAACACACACACAAGGAATGTAGAGGAAAATCCCATTTCACATAAAACAAACTATTTACTATAAATATATAGCGTTATATTACACAATTAAAATTCCATAAGTTACAGAATGTTCTCACATAATATATATATATATATATATATATTACTTGTCACTGATAATTCAAAGATCAATCTGGGTAATACATTTCATATAAGCTACCTATATTCATTATTATATATAACAAGATTATGTGACACTATTAGACCACATCTATCTACACTATTAGACCACATACCATCCATCCGTCATGCGTGCAGTCCTACCTGTGAATAAAACATAGATTCAGATGACGTGTTGTATTTCCCAGCTGGGTGCACCAGCAAGGAGCAGGTGAGACGGTGTGAGGTTCACACAGCACTAATGTCAGGGTCATCCCTGGGACAACCTGGTGAACACAATACATCCTACTAGGGTTATCTTTTATAATACCTGAACACACTTTGATTACCGAATGTAGTGTTAAGTTGGTCTGCTGTAGCCTGCAAATCTTTTAACATTTTACTTTGTAAATATTTTCAACAATGCACATTTAATGGGTTAGGGTTAAGGTAGTAAACACATTAGAATGGCCTAGTTTTATAGTGAATTGTGCTAATGTTCTTCGATAAACAGAACTTACAGACATAAAACAGAAATGACAGACATTCTCAGACTGTTGGTCAGCAGAGATTAGAATAAATCGGTGAATCAATTAGTAAGGTAATTCCAATATTGAGTTACCTTCATATAATCTATATGTACTTGTTTTAATGTAATTAATCCATTTGTATAGTTGTTGCGAAAACATATATAGGCCTACAGTTTCTTGCATTAACAAACTCCAACACATTTTTAGTTCTTCTATCTGGACAGTCACACACAGCGGTTTACGGTAGGAACTAATAAAGGACGCCATGTTTCTGTCCGGACCGAATTGTCTGAACAGTACAAAGGCGTCTACATTTACTGCATTAATGGGTAACGTTAGCGAGGCTGTTTTTGTTTATGAAGACGCTTTTGTAAAAAAAAAAAAAACTTTATTATATAGCTATTCTATGGAATAATTGCGTTTTATTGTTTGCATGTTTGACCTGTCCTTAATAATCGTTACAATCTGATAACATCTGTTAGCTAGCTTTACTGTTAGATGTGTTTGTATTGCAGGGATCGAAATCCAAAGACACTGACATGTTTTAACTTCATATGGAATACAAACCATATGTGTTAAGTTATTATTGATTATTATGGGTAAGGTTTTAATGACCCAACATTAAGTAGTTAGAGAACATTGCAAACTGCTTACTGTTGTCTGTATAACTTTTACCGTTCAGTTAAACCATTGATAACAACCTTCCAATCCTGATTAATAGTCGTGGTTGTGTTTTATTACAATGCTACAGCCTGATGTTGATGATGGTATTTGTCTATTGCTTTCAGGGAATACTGGAGGTCCCTATAAACAAATTATTCTCTAAAAGAAACCCTTCTGTACCGTCGCCATGCCAACGGTTGTCCTGATGGATGTGTCTCTGTCGATGACACGGCCTGTGTCTCAGGATCAGGGTAGTGAGGAGTTACAGAGGAAGAACTTGGCCGTGGCTGGCCTCACCATGCTGTTTGAACATATGGCTTCCAACTACCGGCTGGAGTTCACTTCTTTAGTTGCCTTCTCCTCTCTGTGGGAACTACTGGTGCCATTTACCAGGGACTACAACACACTGCAAGTAGGTCACACTGTGTTTACCAGACAGTCAGCTGGTTACATCTAGTTATACACCTGGTTTAAATCAAACAACAAAAGATAATGTACTTTTGAGTCCTGACTGCTCCTGTGTCTGGTTCTGAATCGGGAGTGCCTGTTGTCCGGAAGGGGTGTCTGTTGTCCGGTGGGGTGTCTGTTGTCCGGTGGGGTGTCTGTTGTCCGGTGGGGTGTCTGTTGTCCGGAAGGGGTGTCTATTGTCCGGTGGCGTGTCTGGTTGTGGACATACTTATTCTCTGTGACTTGTGCCCTGCGGACATACTTATTCTCTGTGACTTGTGCCCTGCGGACATACTTATTCTCTGTGACTTGTGCCCTGCGGACATACTTATTCTCTGTGACTTGTGCCCTGCGGACATACTTATTCTCTGTGACTTGTGTTCTGCAGGAAGCCCTGAGTAATCTGGAGGACTATGATAGGACATGTTTGGAAGCAGCTCTACATGGAGTCAGCAATGTGGTGCAGCAGGAGTGGGGCCACGCCTGTCCTACACAGGTAATATGTCATATCATAAGGAGGTGCACCAGGAGTGGGGCCACGCCTGTCCTACACAGGTAATATGTCATATCATAAGGAGGTGCAGCAGGAGTGGGGCCACGCCTGTCCTACACAGGTAATATGTCATATCATAAGGAGGTGCACCAGGAGTGGGGCCACGCCTGTCCTACACAGGTAATATGTCATATCATAAGGAGGTGCAGCAGGAGTGGGGCCACGCCTGTCCTACACAGGTAATATGTCATATCATAAGGAGGTGCAGCAGGAGTGGGGCCACGCCTGTCCTACACAGGTAATATGTCATATCATAAGGAGGTGCAGCAGGAGTGGGGCCACGCCTGTCCTACACAGGTAATATGTCATATCATAAGGAGGTGCACCAGGAGTGGGGCCACGCCTGTCCTACACAGGTAATATGTCATATCATAAGGAGGTGCACCAGGAGTGGGGCCACGCCTGTCCTACACAGGTAATATTTCATATCATAAGGAGGTGCAGCAGGAGTGGGGCCACGCCTGTCCTACACAGGTAATATGTCATATCATAAGGAGGTGCAGCAGGAGTGGGGCCACGCCTGTCCTACACAGGTAATATGTCATATCATAAGGAGGTGCAGCAGGAGTGGGGCCACGCCTGTCCTACACAGGTAATATGTCATATCATAAGGAGGTGCAGCAGGAGTGGGGCCACGCCTGTCCTACACAGGTAATATGTCATATCATAAGGAGGTGCACCAGGAGTGGGGCCACGCCTGTCCTACACAGGTAATATGTCATATCATAAGGAGGTGCAGCAGGAGTGGGGCCACGCCTGTCCTACACAGGTAATATGTCATATCATAAGGAGGTGCACCAGGAGTGGGGCCACGCCTGTCCTACACAGGTAATATGTCATATCATAAGGAGGTGCACCAGGAGTGGGGCCACGCCTGTCCTACACAGGTAATATTTCATATCATAAGGAGGTGCAGCAGGAGTGGGGCCACGCCTGTCCTACACAGGTAATATGTCATATCATAAGGAGGTGCAGCAGGAGTGGGGCCACGCCTGTCCTACACAGGTAATATGTCATATCATAAGGAGGTGCAGCAGGAGTGGGGCCACGCCTGTCCTACACAGGTAATATGTCATATCATAAGGAGGTGCAGCAGGAGTGGGGCCACGCCTGTCCTACAGGTAATATTTCATATCATAAGGAGGTGCAGCAGGAGTGGGGCCACGCCTGTCCTACACAGGTAATATGTCATATCATAAGGAGGTGCAGCAGGAGTGGGGCCACGCCTGTCCTACACAGGTAATATTTCATATCATAAGGAGGTGCAGCAGGAGTGGGGCCACGCCTGTCCTACACAGGTAATATGTCATATCATAAGGAGGTGCAGCAGGAGTGGGGCCACGCCTGTCCTACACAGGTAATATGTCATATCATAAGGAGGTGCAGCAGGAGTGGGGCCACGCCTGTCCTACACAGGTAATATGTCATATCATAAGGAGGTGCAGCAGGAGTGGGGCCACGCCTGTCCTACACAGGTAATATGTCATATCATAAGGAGGTGCAGCAGGAGTGGGGCCACGCCTGTCCTACACAGGTAATATGTCATATCATAAGGAGGTGCAGCAGGAGTGGGGCCACGCCTGTCCTACACAGGTAATATGTCATATCATAAGGAGGTGCACCAGGAGTGGGGCCACGCCTGTCCTACACAGGTAATATGTCATATCATAAGGAGGTGCACCAGGAGTGGGGCCACGCCTGTCCTACACAGGTAATATTTCATATCATAAGGAGGTGCAGCAGGAGTGGGGCCACGCCTGTCCTACACAGGTAATATGTCATATCATAAGGAGGTGCAGCAGGAGTGGGGCCACGCCTGTCCTACACAGGTAATATGTCATATCATAAGGAGGTGCAGCAGGAGTGGGGCCACGCCTGTCCTACACAGGTAATATGTCATATCATAAGGAGGTGCAGCAGGAGTGGGGCCACGCCTGTCCTACACAGGTAATATGTCATATCATAAGGAGGTGCACCAGGAGTGGGGCCACGCCTGTCCTACACAGGTAATATGTCATATCATAAGGAGGTGCAGCAGGAGTGGGGCCACGCCTGTCCTACACAGGTAATATGTCATATCATAAGGAGGTGCACCAGGAGTGGGGCCACGCCTGTCCTACACAGGTAATATGTCATATCATAAGGAGGTGCACCAGGAGTGGGGCCACGCCTGTCCTACACAGGTAATATTTCATATCATAAGGAGGTGCAGCAGGAGTGGGGCCACGCCTGTCCTACACAGGTAATATGTCATATCATAAGGAGGTGCAGCAGGAGTGGGGCCACGCCTGTCCTACACAGGTAATATGTCATATCATAAGGAGGTGCAGCAGGAGTGGGGCCACGCCTGTCCTACACAGGTAATATGTCATATCATAAGGAGGTGCAGCAGGAGTGGGGCCACGCCTGTCCTACACAGGTAATATGTCATATCATAAGGAGGTGCACCAGGAGTGGGGCCACGCCTGTCCTACACAGGTAATATGTCATATCATAAGGAGGTGCAGCAGGAGTGGGGCCACGCCTGTCCTACACAGGTAATATGTCATATCATAAGGAGGTGCACCAGGAGTGGGGCCACGCCTGTCCTACACAGGTAATATGTCATATCATAAGGAGGTGCACCAGGAGTGGGGCCACGCCTGTCCTACACAGGTAATATTTCATATCATAAGGAGGTGCAGCAGGAGTGGGGCCACGCCTGTCCTACACAGGTAATATTTCATATCATAAGGAGGTGCACCAGGAGTGGGGCCACGCCTGTCCTACACAGGTAATATGTCATATCATAAGGAGGTGCAGCAGGAGTGGGGCCACGCCTGTCCTACACAGGTAATATGTCATATCATAAGGAGGTGCAGCAGGAGTGGGGCCACGCCTGTCCTACACAGGTAATATTTCATATCATAAGGAGGTGCACCAGGAGTGGGGCCACGCCTGTCCTACACAGGTAATATTTCATATCATAAGGAGGTGCAGCAGGAGTGGGGCCACGCCTGTCCTACACAGGTAATATGTCATATCATATTAGCCCATATAATAATGTATTGTATGTCATTAAGCAAACAATAACGACCATATAAAAATATGTCATTAAGCAGACAGTAACCCCATATAATGTGAATCCATATAATATGTATATATGTCATTTAGCACACTGTGACTCCATATAATATGTATTTATATGTAATTTAGCACACTGTGACTCCATATAATATGTATTTATATGTCATTTAGCACACTGTGACTCCATATAATATGTATTTATATGTCATTTAGCACACTGTGACTCCATATAATATGTATTTATATGTCATTTAGCACACTGTGACTCCATATAATATGTATTTATATGTCATTTAGCACACTGTGACTCCATATAATATGTATATATATGTCATTTAGCACACTGTGACTCCATATAATATGTATATATGTCATTTAGCACACTGTGACTCCATATAATATGTATGTCATTGGTGTCCTGCAGGTGGTGCTGGTGACTGACGGGTCTCTGGGGATCGGTAAAGGTTCTCTCAAACACTCTCTACAGACCCTGAAGCATCGACCGGAGGATAAGAAATTCCCTCTTCCCTTCCCGTTTCCTGCTAAGCTCTTCATCATGTGCATCGCTACCGCAGAGGAGGTGGTCTTCTAATATAATGAAAATACTGAATATATATATATATATATATATATATATTACTAATATCATGGTTACAGTGTGTAGTAAACCCTGGGCATTGGGTTAGTGTGTGTATACTAATATCATGGTTACAGTGTGTAGTAAACCCTGGGCATTGGGTTAGTGTGTGTTAATTTGGTGTGTGTTAATAGCTTACCGGTTGTGATGTTGGTTTCTATAGTTACAGATGACTGACACCATGGACAATTTGGAGAAGCTACTCAAGCTGAACGGAGGAGATGGTCAGATCTTCACCATGGAGGGCCAGCTATGTCTGAAGAGTGTGCAGTCCATGTTCGGGTATGTCTGTGAGTTTGGGTTATACCTTATGATGTGTGGGTATGTCTGTGAGTTTGGGTTATACCTTATGATGTGTGGGTATGTCTGTGAGTTTGGGTTATACCTTATGATGTGTGGGTATGTCTGTGAGTTTGGGTTATACCTTATGATGTGTGGGTATGTCTGTGAGTTTGGGTTGGCCTATACCTTATGATTGCTTATGATGTGTTTCAAATAAAAAAGTAATTTGTCAATGGCTCAAGGTTAATTATGCCAATTAATTTCATGCGTGTGGTCTGCTGGGCGAGGTCTTTGCCCTAATATTTCTGGCCTCTCTCTGGTTCCAGGCGTCTGATAGATGCAGCCTACTCTCCGTTCCATGCAGTGCTGCGCTGTGGGAACCTCGCCTCGGACGTCCAGGTGTTCCCCAGACCAGAACCTGTGTTCCTGGATCAAGAGGTGGACCCATTGCCCAGACACATCCTCACAGGTACCAACAGGCTGGTTCTGGGAGTCGTCTATTTTCCAGCAACTGTCATGTTCAACTTCCATTTCTTAGTTTCTGACTCGGTTGACTTCAGTTTTCTGGATTTAGATTATTTCTTTGAATGAGCTCCGTTCTGCATCAAGCTGTTGTTTCCAAGCTGGGTGAGCTAGTTACTTTCTGACTGTTCTGTGTTGTAGATCTGGAGATTGTGGGATTCATTGAGATAGGGGATATCTCCAGTCCCCCTGTGATATCCAGACACCTGGTCTTGCCCATAGCTGTCAGCAAAGGTATCAATATCTGCATCTTCATATCTGAGACTGTTGGGCGTTTCCGATCTGAGAGTGTTCTAGATTGTTCTACTGTGTTTATTGTGCTCTTGGTTCCAGAGGTGGATGATGTGGGAGCAGGAGCCCCGGAGGAGGTTGAGGAGGAGACGTCAGCCAACCAGCAGGCAGGAAAGGCCCCTAACTTCTGTGTCCTGCTCCATGGTAGTCTGAAGGTGGAGGGCATGGTGGCACTGGTGCAGCTGGGGTGAGTGGAGGGCATGGTGGCACTGGGGTGAGTGGAGGGTGTGGTGGCACTGGTACAGCTGGGATGAGTGGAGGGTGTGGTGGCACTGGGGTGACTGGAGGGTGTGGTGGCACTGGTACAGCTAGGCCTGTCGCGATAGGCAATATATTGACTTATCGCGCGATATATGGAAATGAGCGCGATCATTTTTGGTGCTGCGATATATTACATTAATTTACAAAAAATGAATGTTAACATTTTAGTCGATCGAGCTGCCTGTTATCTGGTATCCTTCTCGAAAAAGGAGGCGGGGCTCAAGGCAGAGTCTCGCGCGCACACAGAGCGGAGCAGCGGATACACACACACACACAGAGCGGAACAGCCCACGCACACATAGCGGAGCAGTGGACATGCACGCGTAAACCTACTGTGTTATGAAGTGGACTGTTTCTTAAGTGACATACAGTCAGTTAGGAAGAATAAGTCCAAATGGAGTTGGTTTCAAAGCCGGTGTGGGAGCATTTAGGCTTTAAGCCGAATGAGAAAGGAGAGACAATTAACGAGCCGGTATGTCGACTTGGTTTAAAAACAGTAGCAACGAAAAGAGGCAACACAACTAACCTCCAATCTCACCTAAAACACAACCATCCCAACCAGATGTTAAACCTGGGAACAAGAACTGCCGCTGGAATGGGGTCTTCCAGACAGTTATCTGTTTCAGTGTAAATATAAACGCGATAGATAAATGGCGCACATTCACAGATATATATAGCGTAACTCGCTATATATCCAAAGAGATGCAGCCATTAAACACGGTCGAAAAAACAGCATTTAAAATGATGCAAACCTTTGAAAAACAGTACGAATTGCCAAAGTAAATGTACATCTCCCAAATCCATCCATGTACATTAACATTCTGAAAAAAAATCGCAATAATATCGTTTATCGCAATTAATTTTGTTGCAATATATCGCACAACCAAAAGTAGTTATTGTGACAGCCCTAGGTACAGCTGGGATGAGTGGAGGGTGTGGTGGTACTGGGGTGAGTGGAGGGTGTGGTGGCACTGGTGCAGCTGGGATGAGTGGAGGGTGTGGTGGCACTGGTACAGCTGGGATTAGTGGAGGGTGTGGTGGCACTGGTACAGCTGGGATGAGTGGAGGGTGTGGTGGCACTGGTACAGCTGGGGTGAGTGGAGGTGTGGTGGCACTGGGGTGAGTGGAGGGCATGGTGGCACTGGTACAGCTGGGGTGAGAACATGTCTTTACCATAAGTACCATAATACAGGCTCATGTCTTAACCATAAGTACCATAATACAGGCTCATGTCTTTACCATAAGTACCATAATACAGGCTCATGTCTTTACCATAAGTACCATAATACAGGCTCATGTCTTTACCATAAGTACCATAATACAGGCTCATACAAAGTCCAAGGTTTCACGCATGGGAGTGATTGTTGTGCCGTTACCCATGAGAAGAGCAGAGTTGGCATCAGTTCATGACTGTATTCTTTTGTTTTCTCAGTCCAGAGTGGTTTGGCATGCTCTACTCCCAGGCCGACAGTAAGAAGAAGTCTAACCTGATGATGTCTCTGTTTGACCCTGGTCCAGAACCGCTGCCCTGGCTGGGAAAGATGTCTCAGTTGGGTCCCATATCAGGTAGAGACATAAACCAAATGGACCCAAGGTGATATGCCGCCACGGTGATATGCCGCCACGGTGATACGCCGCCACGGTGATACGCCGCCACGGTGATATGCCGCCACGGTGATACGCTGTCCTGTTAAATATTCAAAGGCTGTTAACTTGATGGTTAACCTTTACATAATAAAATGATGTATAAAATAGTTTACACTCTGAACTGTCCAGAGTTCTTTCAACAGAATAACCGTGACGTGGCCTCGATTTTGTTTCAGACGCGTCTGAGAACCCATACGGGGAAGATGACAGCAGAAGCCCGTTCCCCCTGCAGCCATCTGTGAAACGCAGTTACGCCCAGAACGTCATCGTCTGGATTAAAGCAAGTGGACTGCAGGTACGCATGCAGAGATTAGTTACTAATATCAGGATGTGCTGGACTGTCTTTTGAATAACGTTAGGTCTTCGCTCCATTGCCTGTGTTCATTGGTTACATTGTCGGAACTGCTGCTGTGATTGGTACATGGTTTAAACTTGTTGTGTGTCAACCGATCTGCAGACTGATGTCCAGAAGATCCTGAGGAATGCCAGGAAACTTCCAGAGAAAACACAGACCTTCTACAAGGTGTCTTATTTTGTTTCACATGTTGTCTACATGTTGTCTATACCTATCAGCACTTTACCAGATTGTTGTGTGTTATTGACCAGTTGTGATCTGGTGTTTTTCTCCATTTAGGAGCTGAACCGACTCCGTAAAGCGGCGTTGGCCTTTGGTTTCTGGGAGCTGCTGAAAGGTGTGGCGGAGCTTTTGGAGAGGGAGTGCACCCTCCTGCCAGACACGGCTCATCCTGATGCGGCCTTACAGCTGTCCCATGCTGCCCAGCAGCTCAAACTGGCCTCCACTGGAGACTCCCAGTACTCAGCCTTTGAACAGAACATCAACCCGATGCACACAGACTTCTCTGGGGGAGTGGGCATGTAGAGGTCTGGGGATGGACAATAGTGGGATGTGGATCGGAACCTGTAGTGTCTGATGGCTTCTATTAAGACCTGTGTCTGAACCAGGATGTATCTGACCTAACAACATGGCTGCCTCCGAGCCAACTAACTGAAGAGCCAGTACACAGGGGTTTCTGATTTGTTTTGTACATATCGTTTCATAAACAACTTTTTATTGAATAAATATTTTTTATCTCAGCACAGGTGTTTGGCCTCGTGGGTGGCACTGCCTTCTATTGCATTAGCAGTGCTCAGGTGTCCACCACTGCTGAGGTTTGAACATCACTTGATGAGTCTGGCTGGGTTGCTGTTTTTCTTTTACTCAATGAGCTGTAACTCCTTCCAGCTAAACAGAAATGTTTCAGGGAGCAATCTGGCTCGTCTGAGTTCCTGGTTCCGCAATCTTCTCTCCTGACATTATGATGTGACATGGCTGTACATTTTATTCCAACATTCATGACAAAAAAACGCTGTCTGTTTCACAATCTTGAAGTTCTGGGCTTTTGATGCTCAAAGCTGTAACAATTACCAGACATTTGAACAAGCACCCTGGAACAACTGACATCATTACAATAAACCAGTTTCAAGCTTATATAACACCAAAGATAAAAACGAGAGTTTATTATTTGTAATTTTCAGGTTTTTCAGAAATACAGGTTGGATTTATGAATTTCCTGCAAATTCTTCCCAAATCCCAAGAAGATTCCAACCAGATAATATTGAGACTGTTTTGAATTTGCCTCCCTAATTGAGATGACTTAATTAGTCTGACTGAGGGCAGACAACAATGGGCCATATTCTTCAATGTTTTCCTAAGTTATTTCTTAAATTTTTTCCTTAGAAAGTCTTACTCAAATTCACGAACGTGTTCTTAAATTGCATAATTGTTCGCACCTACGTTTCTATAATGATGAATACCACCTCTTCGTAAATTGAAAGTGCGTGTCCGCTGTTCCTAATTAGCATAGGTAAACGCCCCGGTGTTTTCCAAAAAAGGGCATTAAACTGCAGGGCGGAGTGGAAACTGATCGTAAAAACGTGGAGAATGCAAAAATGCCGAAACGAAAATGTATAGACAGTATAGAAGATCTGACACCAAAAGAAAAAAACTTCTGTTCAGAAGTGGAAATATTTCTGCAAGAAGTGAACAGGCAAAATAATGAATATTTAGCAGCGTCAGTAGTGGTTGCAAAATCAAATACAAAAAGGATGCATGGGATTTCATCACTCGGTCTGTGAACGCTGTGTCAGGGGAAGGGCGCACCACTGATGACATAAAAAAGAAATGGTTTGACATGAAGTTTGAGGCAAAAAGTATTGCCAAACACAAATGAGAGATGCTGACCACATCAGGAGGGGGAAAGGCTTGCATTGTCCTTACTGAGCTGGACCAGCACATCCGGGACATAATATGAATGACCGCAATCTCGGGTGTGCCATCCACAGAAGTGTTAAATATATGCAAATATTTGAAATAATTGAATATTATTCATATGTTATTCATAAAATTTAAATCACTGTACAATTGATGAAAACGCAGAGACTAATGATTTGTCACAAAAATGTCAGCGCGCAAATCTGCGTAAGAGTGCTTTTCACTGTGCGTAGATTCTGTTCTTTCCTAAGAACAAATTCCAGATAAGTAAACATTGGTGAATGTCAGAATCTTCGTGGAAACTGCGTAAGTGGGTCTTAAGAACGAATTTCTTAAGAACGGTTGAAGAATATGGCCCATTGTTTTATCGAGGTAAAGTCGCCAGTTTTTCTAAAACATTGCACTGACGCCTCCTCACAATGGACTAGCTAAACTTAACACTTTTTGAATGGAATTACTGAAATAAAACAACTTTTTGATGATATTCTATGACCAGCACCTGTATGTATAAATTCCGCTGAGCTCAGTACATGACAGGAAGCGTCTGCTGCATAAGTGCTAAGTTGGTTTATAACAAAATTCATTAATAAATGTAATCACCAGAAGCACTTGTCGGGCGATATATATGCTATATGTATCTATATACATATACTGTACTGTAAAGCAGAGCCGACAGAATATTCTGCGTGACCAGCTTGCGCGCTCTCGAAAAGCAATTGGAGTACGTGCTCGTTCGTCACTGTGGTGACGGCAGATGTGTGAGTCACGTGGACCTAATGTTTACGGAAACAGCCCAAGGCATCATGGGATTCATGTTATAGCTTCCGTATGTCTGCAGTTTGTAGTGGCTAAAGTGTATCACATGTAGCATATTGTCTGTAGTGGCTAAAGTGTATCACATGTAGCATATTGTCTGTAGTGGCTAAAGTGTATCACATGTAGCATATTGTCTGTAGTGGCTAAAGTGTATCACATGTAGCATATTGTCTGTAGTGGCTAAAGTGTATCACATGTAGCATATTGTCTGTAGTGGCTAAAGTGTATCACATGTAGCATATTGTCTGTAGTGGCTAAAGTGTATCACATGTAGCATATTGTCTGTAGTGGCTAAAGTGTATCACATGTAGCATATTGTCTGTAGTGGCTAAAGTGTATCACATGTAGCATATTGTCTGTAGTGGCTAAAGTGTATCACATGTAGCATATTGTCTGTAGTGGCTAAAGTGTATCACATGTAGCATATTGTCTGTAGTGGCTAAAGTCTATCACATGTAGCATATTGTCTTCGTACAGCCTGCCTGTAATAAAGTTTGGATTTGTATCATTAGTCAGCTAACATGCAAGCAGATTCGTCCCCAACATCACAGAAATTGGATTTATTAACCTCTAGTGGTAATTACCATGTGTTGGTTGGTGTCACTGGTAGTGTGGCAGCTCTTAAACTGCCCTTGTTGGTCTCCCAACTTCTTGGGATACCCGGGGTAAGTTGGCATCTCAGCACTGCATTTGACCTGATTGTAACATATTGAGTTATAATGAGTAGATCTGTACGGCTGAAGGCTGCTTGTGTGTAAGCAGACATGACTGTTTGTTCCACTGGATGGCAATGTGCACCTCATCAATTATTCACTCTGCAGGAGAAAACTGATGGGCAATCTCACGAAAAAGAATCACACATTATTAATTTACGAATTTAAAACTAATGCTATCTATTCCCTAACCCATAATATAATTTATCCCCTATCTCTAAATGTGAGAAGTCACTATCTGGTGTCAGGGCTAAAGTAAAGGTGCTGGTGGTTTATTTCTGCTTGTTCTCTTCTAGGTGGATGTCAGAGTGGTCAGTACGGAACATGCCCTGCACTTCTATAACCCTGATGATGTGGACGTCAGAGTTTACAGTGATGTGGATGAGTGGCAGGTTGGTTGACTTCATTCATGGAAATTTATTATATTTTCTTGCTAATGACTCCTTTCAGTTTTCCCAGCATCTGGGCTTCTAGAAGAATAAGATCTCACCTGCATCTAAATCATTGAAACACATCTGTTCCATACTTGACCATTGTGCTGGCAGACTAGTCGTTGGCTCATTGAGACAGTTACCGAAAGGTAGCTAGTTCAAATCCCAGAAGCAATAAACATGACAAATATTTTCATGTGCCTTTGAGCAAGGCACTAATAGACCCAATAAGAACCGATCTAATCAATCTTATTAATTTTATTGAAGGCTTTGGTAGATGTGTGCAAATTTCATCACAATCTTATGCTATTGATGTTTATTAATGCTAGTTATCCAGGTTTTATCTGGAGTCTAGGAGGTGTCGAAAGGCAACTGTTATTAATTTATTGTCCTGGCTGTGGATCCAGATGTTATCATGTCCTCTTCCTCTATCTTCTTCTGTCTTCCTGTAGCTGTGGAGCAAACGTTCTGACCCTGTCCTTCACATAGAGTTAAGACGCTGGGCTGACCTCCTTGTCATAGCCCCTTTGGATGCTAACACGCTGGGGAAGATTGCCAGCGGGATCTGTGATAATCTATTGGTGAGTAAGTGATCTGTGTTTTTCCCAACCCATCAGTAGGTATTCTGTAATATTCTGCGCTGTATTGTTTTAGTCAGGGATGTTTAGCCGGGAGTGAGGCCATGTGAGGCCATGGGGACCAGGTGAGTACATGGGGACCAGGTGAGTACATGGGGACCAGGTGAGGCCAGGTGGGACCAGGTGAGGCCAGGTGGGACCAGGTGAGGCCAGGTGGGATCAGGTGAGGCCAGGTGGGACCAGGTGAGGCCAGGTGGGTGAGGCCAATTTATCGGTCCACTTCTCTGGATCTAAATTACTGACGTAATAGTGGTAAGTGGAATGTTTTAGTTTAAAAAAAACGTTTTACCCATCGCCAGGTTTCTGACATTCAACAACCATTTCAATATTTTTGTTTGTTAGTTCCTGTTTTTTGCTGTGATGTCACGCTGTGATGTCACGCTGTGATGTCACGCTGTGATGTCACGCTGTGATGTCACGCTGTGATGTCACGCTGTGATGTCACGCTGTGATGTCACGCTGTGATGTCACGCTGTGATGTCACGCTGTGATGTCACGCTGTGTCCTGTATTCTGCCTGGTCAGACGTGTGTGGTGAGGGCCTGGGATCCTCTCTGTCCTCTACTGTTCTGTCCTGCCATGAACACAGCCATGTGGAAACACCCCATCACATCCCGGCAGGTGGAAACCCTGAAAGAGTTCGGATATGTTGAGATTCCCTGCATTACAAAAGAACTGGTGTGTGGAGACCAAGGTGTGTGGAGGTTCCTTAACTTGAGAACTCTAGGAACTTAGGAATGAAGCTGTGTGATGTGATTACTGCTAAACAAATGATTATTTAAATGCTGAATAATATTATTAATTATTATTAATTTTCCAGGTAAAGGTGCCATGGCAGAAGTATCAGTGATAGTAGATGTTGTAAAACAGTACATCCAGAAATCTGCTGACTCATCTCAGGACCAGGAATTAGCCAAGTGTGGTGAAAAATGAGTCCAACATGCCCTCAGAAGAACAACGGATACTGAACAGCCCATCTGGGATGGGGTTGATTATGGACCGGGCCACTGGTGATCTGACATTTGGGATGGGGTTGATTATGGACCGGGCCACTGGTGATCTGACATTTGGGATGGGGTTGATTAAGGACCGGGCCACTGGTGATCTGACATTTGGGATGGGGTTGATTATGGACCGGGCCACTGGTGATCTGACATTTGGGATGGGGTTGATTATGGACCGGCCCACTGGTGATCTGACATTTGGGATGGGGTTGATTAAGGACCGGCCCACTGGTGATCTGACATTTGGGATGGGGTTGATTATGGACCGGGCCACTGGTGATCTGACATTTGGGATGGGGTTGATTAAGGACCGGCCCACTGGTGATCTGACATTTGGGATGGGGTTGATTAAGGACCGGCCCACTGGTGATCTGACATTTGGGATGGGGTTTATTAAGGACCGGCCCACTGGTGATCTGACATTTGGGATGGGGTTGATTAAGGACCGGCCCACTGGTGATCTGACATTTGGGATGGGGTTGATTAAGGACCGGCCCACTGGTGATCTGACATTTGGGATGGGGTTGATTATGGACCGGCCCACTGGTGATCTGACATTTGGGATGGGGTTGATTAAGGACCGGCCCACTGGTGATCTGACATTTGGGATGGGGTTGATTAAGGACCGGCCCACTGGTGATCTGACATTTGGGATGGGGTTGATTAAGGACCGGCCCACTGGTGATCTGACATTTGGGATGGGGTTGATTAAGGACCGGCCCACTGGTGATCTGACATTTGGGATGGGGTTGATTAAGGACCGGCCCACTGGTGATCTGACATTTGGGATGGGGTTGATTAAGGACCGGCCCACTGGTGATCTGACATTTGGGATGGGGTTGATTAAGGACCGGCCCACTGGCTCAGCGAATAAACATGATGAATTCTACGTCTGATGATGATGAACCTTTACCTTTGTTGATTGCTACATTTATTTTGGATATATTTATGAAGCCTGATCTTAACAGGCACACAGCATTTATAATGAATATATTTGTGTGGTCTGATGGTGACTGGTTGTAATGTTATATTTGTGTGGTCTGATGGTGACTGGTTGTAATGTTATATTTGTGTGGTCTGATGGTGACTGGTTGTAATGTTATATTTGTGTGGTCTGATGGTGACTAGTTGTAATGTTATATTTGTGTGGTATGATGGTGACTGGTTGTAATGTTATATACAAATTGATATAATCAGAAAGAAGAAGCTAATGTTTTTCATGTGGGTCTGACAGAGAAGTGAGTTTTTAGTGGCTTTGACACCTTTAGATGGCTGTTTATCACCCTGTTTCATTTACAAACATAGAAAAACAGATCTGTATAAAACTAGAGATGTGAGGGGGGGAGGATTTGACTTGCAAAATAACGTGTGTGTGTGTCACCTCTGTGTATGACTGTGTTGGTCAATCTATTATAGACAAAATACCAGCTGACAGCTTTTTCCCTGAATAGTTCTTGCATAGTTTGGAGCTGTGCTTTGGGTGTTGTTGTGTTGTAGGAGGAAGTTGGCTCAAATAAACTCTGACAGGGCAGTAATTCTTACCCAACAGCCCAGACAAGTGTCACCTGACAACAGTCATAAAAATATATCTCCAACCGCTGGTTTGGATATTGTCACTGTGCTGGTGTGTTTGCTCCAGAAGAAAGTGAAGGAAACAGACTGTGTGTGTGTGCTGTATGTGTGGGGGCTGTGTGGTGTGTAATATGTATTGTGTGTGTTGTGCGTGCGTTCGTGCGTGTGAGTGTGTGTGTGTGTGAGTGTGTGTTTCCTGGCTGATGTAATTCCCCAGCATTGTGAGCTCACCTCAGCTATCTGACACCTGGGAGTGAGCTATCTTGTTTCATCAGAATCTTCAGAGCCATGGGGCATCTTACACACACACACACACACACACACTACAGCATTATGAAGCATTAACTGAGAGGGGAATTACATTGTCTGTTCTGCTCTATTCTGTTCTATTTTATTCTGCTTTATTCTGTTCTGCTCTATTCTGAATTCAGACTCGAAATAAGAACAGACAAGAGTATTTCCCAAGTTAACTCTAAACAGTTTAATTGATAAATGAGGAAACAAACACAGACGGCAGCTTATGCAGTGACAGGTATATTTTTTCCTAACTAACAGTGAAGAACAGTGCAGTATATATTGAGGTTTAATAACGCACATACTTCCACACAAACCTAAACAATAAATGATGGAGAACTGATGAGGTCCTTAGAAGATCTGACCAAAATAAACAGTAGAATATGGATAACAAATGGAGTCGTCGAAAGACCAAGGGTCACTGCCCTCAGGTCAAATGAGGTCAGAGACATTCAGATCTATCGATGAGAAACAGATGAGGTGCACGATGCTCCATACAGCTCCAATTGACGTTCCATCACCAAGAAGGCAATCAGGACATCTGTTTCTAGAATTAGGTGCTTAAGGTATAAAGGTCACATTCTTGTCTCTCCTCAGTATGGAACTAGATCCTGTTCTCAGGATCTTAAGCATTCCTTTCTGTCCCCCAGAACGCACTACTAAAATACACACATCTTATCCTACGATAAAAAAAACTTATCTATCCTATTCCTAAACTTAACAACATAAATGTATATTTTCCACAACAAGAGCCCCATACATCTCCAGATGTCTATATTTCCCATAAGGCCCTGGTCTTCAGAGAACTGACCAGTAGAGCCCCATACATCTCCAGATGTCTATATTTCCCATAAGGCCCTGGTCTTCAGAGAACTGTCCAGTAGAGCCCCATACATCTCCAGATGTCTATATTTCCCATAAGGCCCTGGTCTTCAGAGAACTGACCAGTAGAGCCCCATACATCTCTAGGTGTCAGTGGCCCAGTCCTAATGTCCACACTCACAGACTCACAAAAGTCTGTGAGGGTTTAGGGCTGTCCCACCACAAGCCCATTATGGACCCTTTATGTAAGTCTGCAGTTCACAACATCGTAACGTGAAACGCGGAGGTCACCAAGGAAAGCTCGGAAGCAAGAGAGAAATCCCGGCAGTCCGCCTGTTTAGAGAAAAAAAGAAGAAGAAGGTTAAACAAACAAGCATGAGAGTAGCAACCAGCCCTGACGTCAACATGGTTTAAAAAGTTTCATATGTACGTTTAAACACAAAGCTCACGGATGGCTCAGATATCCAGAACTGCGTGTAGTTTGTCATATGTTGGCATAACAAAGAAATTAATAAACTTAAAATAAAAAGTCCAAACACAAAAGCTAAGGTGCTGTCCCACTATTATTTACAGCATGTTTTTCTCTTGCAGCCGGTAATGGCAATTCTAAAAAAACAGTATTTACTTGCATGGAGAATCACATTAAACTGAAGCCTCAACAATATTATAATTCTGAAGTCTTCACACCAAACCTCCACATATAAAGACACTCCTGTTAGTATTAAAGGGACGAGTTAAGTTTCAACACATTAACCCAGTTAACCTTAATATACTGCTAACACGCATACCAGAAAGACATGCAACCTGGTCCCCCACCCCATCTCCACTTCCTGCTGAGGGCCGTATATCAAGACCCCCTATAACCTAGAAGAGGTCAAGCAGAAGAGATCTAGATTACAATCTCACAGAACAGCCCTCAATCCGCAGTAACAAACCCTCTCTTGACACATCCACATTCCGCATCTCCATCTGGCTTCTATGACCCGCCCGTCATTAAATAATATACCCTGCAGAAGTGAAAGATAACATTCTTTTCACTTCACCCACTCTTTAACGAATTCTCTAGTTTTAGTATTTCTACAACAAGCCTCTTGCACTTAATCACTAACCAGGTGATGTCTGTTTAGTCTATAAGGGTTTGGGATTGGGCCTGTATTTCCCATAGAGCCCTGGTCTTCTGAGGGTTTAGGGGTTTGGGATTGGGCCTGTATTTCCCATAGAGTCCTGGTCTTCTGAGGATAGCTGGAAGGGAGTTTCTCTTGCATATCTTCATCTGAAGGCCCAGTAGAGTAATTATGGTATTATTGTCTTGGTTTTGATTGACAGTTCTGTACTCCCTTCAGCCTTATACCACCTCAAGGATGTTTACAATCACATAAATAGAGAATAGGGCCCTGGTTTACACTAGTTCCCTTCATAGAGAATAGGGCCCTGGTTTACACTAGTTCACTTCATAGAGAATAGGGCCCTGGTTTACACTAGTTCACTTCATAGAGAATAGGGCCCTGGTTTACACTAGTTCACTTCATAGAGAATAGGGCCCTGGTTTACACTAGTTCACTTCATAGAGAATAGGGCCCTGGTTTACACTAGTTCACTTCATAGAGAATAGGGAGCCAGGTGAACCATAGCCCAGGGCTCTCAGCAGGTCTCTTTGAGGTCTGTGCTGGTTGGCCCTTGGGGATGGATGCCATGGTAACTGGAAATCAGGAAGAGAAGGAGTCTCAAGGGAACAGAAAGCTTTCCAGTGTCTTCTCCTCCAGCCCACCATTTATATTGACTGACTGAAAACGGACACAGACACACAGATGCAAGGATGCATATATATAAACAAACACACACACAAACATGAGCCAATGCATCAATCAACACACACACACCTTATCCCAAGGGCAACACTTAAATAGAGTTGTCTAGACAACAGTGGTACTATCCCCCAGGACAAACATTTAGTGTGTGTGTGTGTTCTGTGAGTGTGTGTGTTCTGTGAGTGTGTATGTGTTCTGTGAGTGTGTGTGTTCTGTGAGAGTGTGTGTGTGTTCTGTGAGAGTGTGTGTGTGTTCTGTGAGTGTGTGTGTTCTGTGAGTGTGTATGTGTTCTGTGAGTGTGTGTGTTCTGTGAGTGTGTGTGTTCTGTGAGTGTGTGTGATCTGTGAGAGTGTGTGTGTGTTCTGTGAGTGTGTGTGTGTTCTTTGAGTAGTGTGATGCAACAGTGACAAGACAGTAAATTGGTGAATCAGGAACACAGAGCTAGAAAAAATTGATTCATTAAAGTCACTTTAGAGTCTATGAATCAACATTATAAATAGAATTTACTAAATCATTAATTGTGGACTTCTAAGAGTATTAATTAGTATAAGGTCCTTAAGACTCAGTTCAGCTCATTTTCTATCCATACAGTTGTATTTTGTTGTTTTTATTTTCTTATCCTTTCCTGTCATTGTATAGGCAGATCAACATTATCAGTGGCTGGGAATGTCCTGTTGGGAAACTTCAGTGGATATAAAAGTCTACACACCTTCTTGCAATTTATGCATAAACATTTTTGGGGGCTCTACACACCCCTAAGATAAATCATGTCAGAACATTTTTCCACTTTAATGTGACCTTTAACATGAACAATTCAATTGAAAAACAAACTGAAATCTTTCTCACCCACGCCGAGAAAAAGACCAGAGTTGATTACTAAGAAAACAAAGGGGTGAATATTTATGCAATAAATATATTTTTTATTTTTTTTACTAAATTTAAAACAATTTGTACATTAAAAGTTCCACTTTTACATTACAAAGATGCCTGCAGCTATCAAGTGCCTATTGAAAGCATGTATGATAGAAAGTAAAGGACTCAGTATCCAACAGGTGGTTTGAATTATTGGTCTTCAGTGTTCTTCCCTGTATTCCCCTGAAATAAAATAAAAATCAGATTTTGTTTTTAGTTTCATACAAAAGTTCCTGAACGTCTAATAAGTCTGCCAGGGTTCATTTATTTTAAAAATAGCGTCAGATAAGTCCTATCTAGAGATCAGATCTGTTCTAGTCTTTTATCTGGGTGGTGTCCATCTGCAACAGGGTAAGAAAAACTTTATATTGCAAGTTATATATTCAGTGCCTAATATTTAGAGAAGGTTTAATAGTTTTCTGCACACGTTGTCATACAGAGAAGATTTCGTTGCAGTGAATTTGAAAAAGACACATTTTATGGCAACATGTGAAGCATGACATGTTCAGTATTGTGGATATCGATGTGTGATGTTGTTATACCATGTTGGCATTAATTATAAATATTATAGTGAATTAAACATGAATTTAAACTTATATTAAACGTATTCCAAGGCAACCTTGGCCAAAACATATGTTGTTGTGAGTGATAAAATAATATATATATATATATAAATGATCAGATAATATCTGGTATTTCCCATTAGACAAACACTATGAAACAGACCCACCCCCTCCGTCTTGTCCATCCCTTATTGGATCATTCCTTATTGGTCCATCCCTTATTGGTCCATTCCTTATTGGTCCATTCCTTATTGGTCCATTTTTTCCCTCCGGACTCAGCAGCACTGATGTTGAAACAAATACCATCTGAGTTCACCACGTCTGGTTCCATCTGAGTTCATATTAGGGTTGCTGGTTCCTTATCAATGTGTGCGGATGCGGTCATTCGGTCTGGAAAACCAGCAGCAGCCGTCGGAAGTCGCGTGTAAATGTTGTCTGACTTCCTAAAGTGTTTCATGGATTCATTACGGAAACTTTGATCCAACCGCAGAATAAAGAGGTAAGATCAGAGGGCTTTAACGCTATTGATCCAACCGCAGAATACAGAGTAAAGATCAGAGGGCTTTAACTCTATTGATCCAACCGCAGAATACAGAGTAAAGATCAGAGGGCTTTAACGCTATTGATCCAACCGCAGAATACAGAGGAAAGATCAGAGGGCTTTAACTCTATTGATCCAACCGCAGAATACAGAGGAAAGATCAGAGGGCTTTAACTCTATTGATCCAACCGCAGAATACAGAGGAAAGATCAGAGGGCTTTAACTCTATTGATCCAGCGTTCTGATTCCGATATACTTGGTAGAGGATCTATCATGCAGTCCACATGTGAGCGTGGATCAGTGCTTCTCACCCCTGTATCGTGTGTTTGAGGCGTGCAGCAACCAGAAATACCGATCAGACATAGATTGATGAGATGATGACAATATGTACCGATCAGACATATAGATTGATGAGATCATTAACAAAAGTTAACTTCAAACATGCATTCATTAATATTTATTTAAATGCAATCACAGTATGATTCAGTGATTTCAATTGATTATTGATTTGTGTCACAATCAGAGTCCTTAAACAATGGTTCAATAGTTTTTCTGCACACATGTGTGTCTGCACACTATGTCTGTGTGTTTGGTAAATTAACCAGTGTGGGGGGTTACATGTTTACATTTGCATACTTTGCCTAATACACGATTCATGCAAACACATAGACTACTCGGTTTGAACGACAGACTGCTTATTTGCAAATTGAGCTCCATGAACTTAATTTGTTTTATGCAGTCCAGCTTCTTTGTCAAGCTTTCCTTTGTTTCAGCAGGGGGTGACGGTCACATTCAGACTTGTAAAAGGTCCATATCCTGTTTTATACTGGGCTAATGCTGCTTATGTTTCTATATGTATTTGTAAGTCCCTTTATGCACTATCAACAACTAACATTACAAAGTCATTGTTAAAATATGTATCAGCTTGCTGGTAAATGGGTGTTAATGCAAACATTATTAACATGCAGTGATACTTACTATCCGACCACGTGGAGTTTCAGTAGGCTATGTCAACACCAATGCTGGAATGTGTCATTATTGAAAATGCCCACTAGGGCTGGGCGATATGGCTGACAACTGGATCACCATATAAGTGTTTCATATTGGTCGATATCGATAAATATTGATATTTTTATGACATATTTAAAATAAGGACCAGGAAAAAATATATATTACAAAAACATTTTTATTTAAAACTTTTTAAACTTTTAACATTTTCTGCCAGTGTAGTGCTAGGAAGTTCACAATGTGAGTCACCTTCTGGTGAATAAAGTGTTTTGTAAAGATAGGAGAAATTAAACTGAGGTAGACTTTACATCTGTAACTTAAAAAACAAATCTGATACAATACAGTACCATTGCTCGAAATATATTCCGGTTCTGTTATTGAACAATCCAACACGGGACAACGTTATGGC
Organism: Dallia pectoralis; assembly: GCA_029465975.1. Taxonomy (NCBI): domain Eukaryota; kingdom Metazoa; phylum Chordata; class Actinopteri; order Esociformes; family Umbridae; genus Dallia; species Dallia pectoralis. Next base: position 1,037,244 of record CM055740.1, read on the forward strand.
GCAACCAAACATGATACTGTTACATGATTGGCTGTTAGCGTGTCACTCCCTACGTTGCTAGGTTACCAGAGAGTGAGTGTTTTTGTTCATGCAACCAAACTTGCTTCGCAAGCTCTGGTTTCTTTCGACGAATAAAAATAATTTATCGAACGCATTTTTTATTGATATTGATTATGTGTCTATCGTGATACATATCGTTATCGTTTTATCGCCCAGCACTAATATGGCGTCTTCCATGCCGACGCTATCAGAGATACGTTTCTGCACAGGAACATGCTATAGAGAGACAACAGTGATCAGGTTTTCAGACCATATTTTGCCCCACTTCAAGATGATGAATTAAAACAGTTTCCTCAGTGTTGCGGTCAGGAACACAGACCAGTCTTTTCTTTCCTGGCCTTGAGGAGCGCAATCTTGCCCGATAAGGCTTAGTTGTTTCTTACAAATATATTATTTCACATCTTGCTACAGAACTGCATCATTTCACAAGTCAGTTATGGTGATAGTCCATGTGAGCTGACAAAACAGGGTTAAAGAATGTGAGGAGACATACAGTGGATATAAAAGTCTACACCCCCTGTAATAATGCCAGGTTTAATATGTGGGAGGGTTTATATATAGTTTTATATATTTTTTTTTAAATATTTATATAACAAACTGAAATCTTTGAGTGGGGGAAATAAAAACCTTACAATAACCTGGTTGCACACCCTTAAACTAATACTTAGTTGAAGCACCTTCTGATTTTATTACAGCACCCAGTCTTTTTGAGTAGGAGTCTATTAGCATGGCACATCTTGACTAGGCAATATTTTCCCACTCTTCTTTGCAAAAACGCTCCTGTGGACATCTCCTGTGGACAGCCCTCTTCAGATCACCCCACAAACCTGAACACTTCAAACTAGTACACTTGGTTGATGTTTGTTAAAAGTTAATGTGACTGATCACGTCTTCATGTGACTGGAGCAGACGAGATATTACTGAAATGATGAATACTTCTGGCTTTTTGGGTTAGCCATGTATTGCATGCTAAGTACATGTTTAGAGCAACTGTTACTCAGTGTGTTCAGTGTGTTAGTATGCAATACATGGCTATTTTCAACCTCACTCTGATTGGCCCAGCGAGGGCTCAACCTCACTCTGATTGGCCCAGCGAGGGCTCAACCTCACTCTGGTAGGCCCAGCGAGGGCTCAACCTCACTCTGGTAGGCCCAGCGAGGGCTCAACCTCACTCTGGTAGGCCCAGCGAGGGCTCAACCTCACTCTGGCTGGCCCAGCGAGGGCTCAACCTCACTCTGGTAGGCCCAGCGAGGGCTCAACCTCACTCTGGCTGGCCCACGAGGGCTCAACCTCACTCTGGCTGGCCCAGCGAGGGCTCAACCTCACTCTGGCTGGCCCAGCGAGGGCTCAACCTTGCACATTATCTATACTTCTCTCTACAACATTTTAATTGCTGCCATTTTGTTTCAGATCAGTTATTGGAGCATGACTCATGATGATAAACGGCTGTAAACAGCCACGTTTCACTGTTGACCCACTGGTCAGGATGCCTCAGCTGGACGGGACCGTCATCGGGAACATGACCTCCAAGGGATTTGGGGGTCCCAAATACCTCTATCCTGCACCCCACCCCTCCCCAACCGCCGGACACCACGCCGCCCCCCTCAACCCGCCTGCCCTACCGTTCAATGGGGGCTACTTCACCTATGGCCTTAGGGGTCACAACCTTTTTGACCCTGACCTTCAAACTTCCTGGAGCCATTCTAACGTGCCGTTGCTGAACGGTAGGAATGTTGTTGTTGGACCTCAGAGTGCAGAGAACATAAGGGGTTCCACTGAGGGGTTGTTACAGAACCCAGGAGTTTACAGGAGGCCAGAGAACATGAGGAGTTCCACTGAGGGGTTGTTACAGAACCCAGGAGTTTACAGGAGGCCAGAGAACATGAGGAGTTCCACTGAGGGATTGTTACCGAAGCCAGGAGTTTACAGGAGGCCAGAGAACATGAGGAGATCCACTGGGAACATCATTCACAGTGGTGGATCAGACGCACCAATGAAGCAGGGCTTCACGCTCTACACCCGGAGCTCTCCTACCAGCGGCCCAGGGTGCATTGCTGCGCCTGTGGCCATTCGGAAGCAGGCTCCTGCCGGGGGAGTCAGCCCTGAGGCCCCAGTCAGTCTTGGACTTCCCACACCGCTGTACAGCCCTCGAGTCTCGCCCTGCTGCTCCGAGCCAGGCTGTACGGCGGGACACCAGTATGGTCTGGAACATCTGGTCCATCCTGGTGTGTACGACGAGGAGTGGATGTATGGTCCTGGTCAAGAATACAAACCCCTGTATCCCCACAAGCCTTTTCTACAGGCCCAGGAGATTGACAGAGCAGACATGAGAGAGAGACTAGCTGAGAGGGAGAGACTTGGTCACAGCGCCGACAGGACTGAGGAGAGACTAGCTGAGAGGGAGAGACTTGGTCACGGTGTTGACAGGACTGAGGAGAGACTAGCTGAGAGGGAGAGACTTGGTCACGGCGCCGACAGGACTGTGGAGAGACTAGCTGAGAGAGAGAGACTTGGTCACGGTGTTGACAGGACTGAGGAGAGACTAGCTGAGAGGGAGAGACTTGGTCACGGTGTTTACAGGACTGAGGAGAGAGTAGCTGAGAGGGAGAGACTTGGTCACAGCGCCGACAGGACTGAGGAGAGAGTAGCTGAGAGGGAGAGACTTGGTCACAGCGCCGACAGGACTGAGGAGAGACTAGCTGAGAGGGAGAGACTTGGTCACGGCGCCGACAGGACTGTGGAGAGACTAGCTGAGAGGGAGAGACTTGGTCACGGTGTTGACAGGACTGTGGAGAGACTAGCTGAGAGGGAGAGACTTGGTCACGGTGTTGACAGGACTGAGGAGAGACTAGCTGAGAGGGAGAGACTTGGTCACGGTGTTGACAGGACTGAGGAGAGACTAGCTGAGAGGGAGAGACTTGGTCACGGTGTTGACAGGACTGAGGAGAGACTAGCTGAGAGGGAGAGACTTGGTCACGGTGTTGACAGGACTGAGGAGAGACTAGCTGAGAGGGAGAGACTTGGTCACGGTGTTGACAGGACTGAGGAGAGACTAGCTGAGAGGGAGAGACTTGGTCACGGCGCCGACAGGACTGTGGAGAGACTAGCTCTGACAGGCCTCCTAGTAGAGGAGTACCACAGCCCCAACAGAGTGGCCCAACCAGTCCAGAGGAGGTTTCCCACCTTCATGGACCCAACCTACAGTAGTTACACATGTCTCCCTGCCCCTCCCTCACTTTTGAGCTCCTCCCCCTCCACATCTGACCAATGTCAACATTTAAAGATCCCTTCCAAACTCCCGGCCTATCATGGCCTTCATCCCTCCCACTTCCTCTCTAAACCGACCTATCATGGCCTAGTCTCCTCTCACATCTCCCACTCTCCCACCTCAGAAGACCACAGCGTCACGATGTCACCACATATTTATCCAAACGTCTCTCCTCCCATGTCCAAATCCAGCCAGCTCCCAGTCACCCAGAGGCCTCTGCCTTCTAAGCCCCAGGCCCATGTGGAAGTGGAGGGAGAGACCAGCGCACCAGGCATTAAACGGTTCACCCTGAGCTCTTCAGTGTATACAGATACAGAGGGTCCTGACAATCACAGAAACAGGGATGACCCTCTAGCATCTAAACACACAAGACCTCCCAGCACTACCCAGGCTGGACCCCTCCTAGCCCCTCCCACCCAGGCAGGATACTACTTAGCTTCTTCCAGCCAGACTGGACACACACTAACCTGCACCAGCCAGGCAGGACACTACTTAGCACCTACTACCCCAGCAAGACATAACGTAGCCTCTCCCACACCAGCAGGACACCCCATAGCTCCTCCCAGTCAGACCGGACACCACCTAGCTCCTCCCACTCAGACCGGACATCATCTTGTCTCTCCGCCCCAGGTCTCCGGCCACCACCCCTTCCTCTCCTATTTTCAGTTGTACAGGATGCACCTAAAAGCAGCTGGCCGAGTAGGAGCCTCTCCTCCAGCCTTGGAGAGATCCTGTGCCCCTCCTGCATCCAGCTGTATCAACCAGAACCGAGACAGACCCCCTCCATCCTATATTCAGCATAGTGACCGGCCCTCTTGTATTCCATACAGAGTTCAGCTCACTGGCCGACCCCTGGACACTGGCCGACCCCTGGACACTGGCCGACCCCTGGACATTGACAGACCACTGGACTACTCCTTACCTCAGTACCGACTTCCAGTCACATCTACTCAGAACCCCTCACCTAGGATGCCACACCTGTCCAGAGGTCACTCTGACTCGCTCATCCCCACTGTCTCTACCACAACATTGCGGGACATTTATAGCAACCATTACACCACCAGATGTACCACTGCGGCGGACTGTGGCAACCACCACCAACATCACTACAACAACACATTAGCAGACAATTCTGCTCTGAACCGGGGAGAAAATGGGTCACCTGATGATCATGGAGAAGCTGCTGCCAGCCGAGCCTTAAAGAGGCGTGTCTCACTGTCAGACCGACGCGACACTGTTGACTCACTCTCCACAAAACAAAACCGAGACATCGGAGATGATGTCACAGATGGTGCATTGTGTCAGAAACGGCAGAAGATTGAGATGAGCGGAGAGCGAGGCAGGCCGGAGATGAGCGGAGAGCGAGGCAGGCCGGAGATGAGCGGAGAGCGAGGCAGGCCGGAGATGAGCGGAGAGCGAGGCAGGCCGGAGATGAGCGGAGAGCGAGGCAGGCCGGAGATGAGCGGAGAGCGAGGCAGGCCGGAGATGAGCGGAGAGCGAGGCAGGCCGGAGATGAGCGGAGAGCGAGGCAGGCCGGAGATGAGCGGAGAGCGAGGCAGGCCGGAGATGAGCGGAGAGCGAGGCAGGCCGGAGATGAGCGGAGAGCGAGGCAGGCCGGAGATGAGCGGAGAGCGAGGCAGGCCGGAGATGAGCGGAGAGCGAGGCAGGCCGGAGAGTCAGTCTCCTTGTTCTCCTCCCATGCCGGTCATCAACAATGTGTTCAGCCTGGCTCCTTATAAAGTTTACCTACAGGCTGCTGGCATGCTGCCCCCCACCACCACAGTGCTATACAAAACTAACCAGGTCATACCGGACGCCCTGAGACAACCGGACGCCCTGAGACAACCGGACGCCCTGAGACAACCGGACGCCCTGAGACAACCGGACGCCCTGAGACAACCGGACGCCCTGAGACAACCGGACGCCCTGAGACAACCGGACGCCCTGAGACAACCGGACGCCCTGAGACAACCGGACGCCCTGAGACAACCGGACGCCCTGAGACAACCGGACGCCCTGAGACAACCGGACGCCCTGAGACAACCGGACGCCCTGAGACAACCGGACGCCCTGAGACAACCGGACGCCCTGAGACAACCGGACGCCCTGAGACAACCGGACGCCCTGAGACAACCGGACGCCCTGAGACAACCAGTTAAAGTAGAGGAAGTGAATGGAGTAGCAGCCAGTCACATTGATAAACTTGCAGACATATTAGCCTCCTCAGAAAATCCTGTCGCCATTTCAGAGCAGAATATTCTGGAGCCTGTAGTCCGCTCAGTGACCCCACAAGGGATTCTCCAGGAAGGCTCCAGGAGGCTAAAGACGGAGTCTTGGCTCGACTCTGCAGAGGCCCTGTATGTAAAGATGGAGGAGAAGATGGAGAACTCTGTGGAGGCTGTAGTGGTCAAACAGGAGATTCTGCCAGGAGCAGACAAATGTGCGTCTGTCAGTGATCTCAACATAGTTATGATTAAAAAACTGGAATCAGATGACCTGGACGCTAAATGGTCACAAACACCAGATGTAGAACATGTCACCACTCGGCCCAAATTATCCACCCCACCTCAACCTCCTGACCAGTCCACTGCCATGGCAACCAAGCGGAATCTCAAAAACATCCCCCCTCAGTGTCTTCAAATATCCACCTATAAGATCGTTTTGCCGGACAACATGATTTACACTGCTCCTCCCACTTCATGTGGTCCAGAGATTGTACCCCAATCTCCATCTGACCCTGTCTCTGTGACCCTCTCTGACGGTGTGCCAGTCCCTCCTGCCCTCTCCGACGGCGTGCCAGGCTCCAAACCAGCCAGACAGCACTTCCTAGATCTTCACCTCTCCTTGTGTAGGCTCGTCTCCTGCAGTGTATCTCGCACCTCACCAACCGAGCTCCGATTTTGGCTGTCCAAGCTGGACCCCACCTGCCCTCCGGCCAAAGTCCAGAAAGTGACCTCACTGCTGGGTTCTGATGCCAGGGCGGTGTGGCTGAGAGGACCCAAGATGCAGGAGAGCCATGGGGAGAACCAGGAGGACCAAGACCCAGGTGTCGCCCTCCAGAAAGTCCTCCAGAGACTGCGTGAATATTTAGCCCAGCAGCAGTGTCCGTTCCCACATGTGATGAGGGCAGGGACAGTATTTGTTCCCATGCTGGTGGTGAAGGAGCTGCTGTTTCCTCAGGTCCAGGGAGCGTTCATTGACCAAGTCCTTCAGGTATGGCCGACACAAGATGATTCCCTCTACATACAAGCCAACAGACAAAACGCACTACATACAAGCCAACAGACAAAACGCACTACATACAAGCCAACAGACAAAACGCACTACATACAAGCCAACAGACAAAACGCACTACATACAAGCCAACAGACAAAACGCACTACATACAAGCCAACAGACAAAACGCACTACATACAAGCCAACAGACAGTACACACAGAATATGTCCATGTTTTGTATTTAAGGTCAATGTGCAGTTAGGATGGGCACACTGCAATGGACATTATGGGTGTATTTCATGAAAAAAGTAGTAAAAAAGAAGTAATATGAAAAATAAAATGTATATAATATAAGAATATTTATAAAGCACTTCAGATTGCTAGCATTGCCTTGTATTTAATGATATTCAACGGGTTGAAATGAAAACCAGAAGTGGTTTAACCCTTAGACACCTATACTAGGTCCAGTTGTCACCTGTTGGTCCCTAGCCTGAATCATTCTCTGATCGGAAGGACTGGACCAACCCTGCTTTAATCCATCGATATACACAAATTAATTAAAAGTTCATGTTGACAAGTGGCACATGATTAAAATGGATCAGGAAAACGACCACCGAATGAAAAGCCAAAGAACCAGGTTGTCACCAGACATATAAAGCCAAAGAACCAGGTTGTCACCAGACATATAAAGCCAAAGAACCAGGTTGTCTCTGAAACTCCCCTCCATCTTGTCACCACACATAAAACATTAAGTATTGAAACAGTCTGAGTACATGAAGTGAGTCTAATCTACTTGTCTGCGTCATCACATTTCTAATCAGTAGTACAGGAACAAAAACTACTAGTTCAGACCAGAGTTCCCAAGGCTGGTGCCCGATTATTTTGACAACATTTTAATGACGCCTAACATGTAGCATTTTAATGATGCCTAACATGTCCATTGTAATGACGCCTAACATGTAGCATTTTAATGATGCCTAACATGTAGCATTTTAATGATGAAAACATGTAGCATTTTAATGATGCCTAACATGTAGCATTTAAATGACGCCTAACATGTCCATTGTAATGATGCCTAACATGTAGCATTTTAATGATGCCTAACATGTAGCATTTTAATGAAACCTAAATTGTTGCATTTTAATGAAGCCTAACGTGTTGTATTTTAATGACGTCTTACATGTAGCATTTTAATGACGCCTAACATGTAGCATTTTAATGACGCCTAACATGTAGCATTTTAATGATGCATAACATGTTGCATTTTAATGACAGGAGCACAAGGTGGAGTTGAGGCCCACAACCTTAACTGAGGAGAGACTTCTAGTGTCGCTGCAGAAACGACCCTTTTCGTCCAAACTTCGCCGGCTCCTGTCGCTAAAACATCTGCCTAACATCTACCCAGATGTTCTCAATCTCTACTACCATGCCTGTGTCTGCAAAAGCCTTGGTGAGTTAGCTGTTAGCTTTGCCCTCTGGGAAACCGTGCTTTGTTCGCTGTTAATCTGACCATCTGGGAACCTAGTTCAGTTAACGTTAGCCTGGCCACTGAGTTAACTTAGATGAGTTAGCGGTTAGCCTGAACCCTGGGTTTGTTGGACATTAACCTGACCCATGATAGAGCCTTGGAATTAGCATTTAGCTTGGACCCTGGGTTTGTTGGACATAAACCTGACCCATGATAGAGCCTTGGAATTAGCATTTAGCCTGGACCCTGGGTTTGTTGGACATAAACCTGACCCATGATAGAGCCTTGGAATTAGCATTTAGCCTGGACCCTGGGTTTGTTGGACATTAACCTGACCCATGATAGAGCCTTGGAATTAGCATTTAGCCTGGACCCTGGGTTTGTTGGACATTAACCTGGCCCATGATAGAGCCTTGGAATTAGCATTTAGCCTGAACCCTGGGTTTGTTGGACATTAACCTGACCCATGATAGAGCCTTGGAATTAGCATTTAGCCTGAACCCTGGGTTTGTTGGACATTAACCTGACCCATGATAGAGCCTTGGAATTAGCATTTAGCTTGGACCCAGGGGTAACCAGGATGAGTTGGCTGTTATCTTGGCCCCTGTTAGAGCCTATGTGAGTCAGATGGCCGCCTGGCCCCTATTAAAGCCTGCATCAATTAGCTGCCGTCCTTGGTAGTAACATTTCACAAGCTTTTAAGGGTAAAAAGACATTCCACAAACATGGAAGGACGCAAAAGGATATCAGGTCATATGTGAGGTTTATGTTATGTCTCAGAAATGTATCGTAAATGTAGACAAGTCAGTTTTTTGTGTTTTTGTTGTAAAGTGATCATGTTGACTGGCTGACTGGCTGACTGGCTGACTGACTCGCTGTGCGTATGCAGGTTGCATAATAATTTGTGTGTGGAACTAAAATTTGTCACAAAGGAAGAGATGGTAAAACTAGGCGAACTAGACATGTGGAGGCATTTAGTCAGGTTATATAGAAGAGCTTAGGGTGGCTGGGGGTTAGGGTGGCTGGGGTTTGGGATGGGTTAGTGGTTCGATTCTGGTTCAGGATTATTTTGGTTTATAATTAGTGATGAATTTCTTTTCCACCTGGGAACTAGGGGAATTGCAGTCACAGCGTGTTCAAACAAACCTCCCCCAGCTTCACAACTGCCAAATTCCACAATAAAAACCGCAAAGAAATGCAAATGATATTGTGAAGGTGACAGAATGAAAACAGAGTCACTTCCATGCTCAGAGATTTGGTGTTATCCTGGAGGAATAGGTTGATATCACCTTATTGTAAGTGCAGAACCCTATTGTGTAAGTGCAGAACCCTATTGTGTAAGTGCAGAACCCTATTGTGTAAGTGCAGAACCCTATTGTGTAAGTGCAGAACCCTATTGTAAGTGCAGAACCCTATTGACATAGTGATGTAAGCTAGGGTTATTTAGCATCCCATAATGCTTGTGCTCGACTGTGAGCAGTTCACCATGGTTACGTGCGGTTTCTGGAAACCCCCGTTTCTTCTGTCTTTCCTCTAGACTGAGATAACTGCCACCTGTGGTGATGTCAGTGGGCGGAGCTGTTATTAACCCCTTCAATCTGAGCAAAGATTTAGCTGGGAAATGGATTTCCCCCTCGTTGCATGTCTCCAGTTTTGGACGCAATTTCCAGTTTTGAGATTTTATTCATGATGTTTTGTGAAACTTTTGTTCTTTTAAGTTTTATATCATGTTTTTTATCATGTCATTTAGTGATTTTGAATGTGATTTGATGTCATTCATTACAATAGTCAGGTATATAACTACCATATTTTATTTTTATATATATATATATATATATATATATATATATATATATATATATATATATATATATATATATATATATAAATATATCAACTCAGAAGTATTGTGCGCAAAAGTGTTACAAAAAAGTGTAACAAAATGTTTTGATATTATTGTAAAAAGGTCCATCCAAAGCGGTCTCCATCTCCTGGAGGTGACTCGGTTTTGAGCTAAATTGTCCTGGTACTTATAAATAATTATGCCATCATGCCGTCGCTACAAGAGCCTCTGGAACATTTTTAGTGGAACGGCCACAACAGATCAATGACCCACCAATATATTTAACTGTCAGTATCAGTTTTTCTATGAAGTCCCCTTTTATTGCCACACGTTTAGATGATCTGAACGGCTGGTGTTAGTAAGGGCTTATTTTGTGCAACCCCTTCCAATGAGATCGTTGACATGAAGGTTACATCTAACAACTTTTGTTAAAAATTGATAACCACAAGATTCCACTAGACTGGTCTGAAGTGTGATCTTTCTTTGACCCAAAATATATCTCATTGGTTGTGTTTATTCTTTACATTACATTTTACTGAATTAGTGCCATTGCTGTGAGTTGGCTGTTTACACCTACTATAGTTGGCTGTATACATATAGTTTATCACTAAACAAACTGTCACCATTATTTTTCATTTAAAAATCCATTCCATTTATTTTTTCCAGAGCCACCTTCATCTGATGCTCCAGTAAAGCCAGTCCAGGTATCTGCTGTTCTCTTATGTTGCCCCTTAGTGATGCCAATTAAAATCAGCACTTCATTTCATTTGTTAATTTATTCTACAGTCTATTAGGAACAGGTTCCTATAATAGAAAATGAATAATGCTGACGTTTGCAAACAAACATTACATAACATTTTAACAGTACGGAGTTCAAGTTTAATCCAAAAATTAGATGTATGTCAGTAATGCAGGCGTTCTTTAGACATTTAGAGTATGTCTGTGAAATACATTTAGAGTATGTCTGTGATATACATTTAGAGTATGTCTGTGATATACATTTAGAGTATGCCTGTGATATACATTTAGAGTATATCAGTTTCCTATCCCACATTCCCACAGTTGGCAGCACACAATGAATCATCTGTTTTGACAAGTGACAAGTGGTACATTTGATTTGACTGATTTCTATGCTAGTTCTATTCTAGTTTGTTGGTGACCATGAGTTATTACACACACACACACCAAAGTTCAATAACTGTTGTCTGGTCCTTAACTGATTTCATCTCTGTTCTATGTTTTGTCTCTAAGTCTTCTTACTTGGCCACATGTCCTTCTATACTTTTGGTTTTCGGCTGATTCTGATAGAGGTCACAGCCAGGTTACAGCTTGTCCTCTTTCTGACCCCTGCCTTCTGCTGTTGTTTTGACCTGGAAATACTATTATTGCTCTTCACTCTTTGAATACTATCTTGGCTTTTTACTCATTTCAAATATTAGTCTCCATGCTCATTTCAAATGCTTTCGCTATGCTGGATTCAGCATTGCCTTGCACTTTTTTCCCCCAATATAGTACACTAATTTATACTAGAGCCCTATTCCTGATATAGGACACTTATTTATACTAGAGCCCTATTCCTGATATAGGACACTTATTTATACTAGAGCCCTATTCCTTATATAGTACACTAATTTATACTCGAGCCCTATTCCTGATATAGTACACTTATTTATACTAGAGCCCTATTCCTGATATAGGACAATTATTTATACTAGAGCCCTATTCCTTATATAGTACACTAATTTATACTCGAGCCCTATTCCTGATATAGTACACTTATTTATACTAGAGCCCTATTCCTGATATAGGACACTTATTTATACTAGAGCCCTATTCCTTATATAGTACACTAATTTATACTCGAGCCCTATTCCTGATATAGTACACTTATTTATACTAGAGCCCTATTCCTTATATAGTACACTTATTTATACTAGATCCCTATTCCTGATATAGTACACTAATTTATACTAGAGCCCTATTCCTTATATAGTACACTAATTTATACTCGAGCCCTATTCCTGATATAGTACACTTATTTATACTAGAGCCCTATTCCTGATATAGTACACTAATTTATACTAGAGCCCTATTCCTTATATAGTACACTAATTTATACTCGAGCCCTATTCCTGATATAGTACACTTATTTATACTAGAGCCCTATTCCTTATATAGTACACTAATTTATACTAGATCCCTATTCCTGATATAGTACACTAATTTATACTAGAGCCCTATTCCTGATATAGGACACTTATTTATACTAGAGCCCTATTCCTGATATACTACACTTATTTATACTAGAGCCCTATTCCTGATATAGTACACTTATTTATACTAGAGCCCTATTCCTGATATAGTACACTTATTTATACTAGAGCCCTATTCCTTATATAGTACACTTATTTATACTAGAGCCCTATTCCTTATATAGTACACTAATTTATACTCGAGCCCTATTCCTGATATAGTACACTTATTTATACTAGAGCCCTATTCCTTATATAGTACACTTATTTATACTAGATCCCTATTCCTGATATAGTACACTTATTTATACTAGAGCCCTATTCCTTATATAGTACACTAATTTATACTCGAGCCCTATTCCTGATATAGGACACTTATTTATACTAGAGCCCTATTCCTGATATAGGACACTTATTTATACTAGAGCCCTATTCCTGATATAGGACACTTATTTATACTAGAGCCCTATTCCTTATATAGTACACTAATTTATACTCGAGCCCTATTCCTGATATAGTACACTTATTTATACTAGAGCCCTATTCCTTATATAGTACACTAATTTATACTCGAGCCCTATTCCTGATATAGTACACTTATTTATACTAGAGCCCTATTCCTTATATAGTACACTTATTTATACTAGATCCCTATTCCTGATATAGTACACTAATTTATACTCGAGCCCTATTCCTTATATAGTACACTAATTTATACTCGAGCCCTATTCCTGATATAGTACACTTATTTATACTAGAGCCCTATTCCTTATATAGTACACTAATTTATACTAGATCCCTATTCCTGATATAGTACACTAATTTATACTAGAGCCCTATTCCTGATATAGGACACTTATTTATACTAGAGCCCTATTCCTGATATACTACACTTATTTATACTAGAGCCCTATTCCTGATATACTACACTTATTTATACTAGAGCCCTATTCCTGATATAGTACACTTATTTATGCTAGAGCTCGATTCCTGATATAGTACACTTATTTATGCTAGAGCTCTATTCCTGATATAGTACACTTATTTATGCTAAAGCCCTATTCCTGATATAGTACACTTATTTATACTAGAGCCCTATTCCTGATATAGTACACTTATTTATACTAGAGCTCTATTCCTGATATAGTACACTTATTTATACTAGAGCCCTATTCCTGATATAGTACACTTATTTATACTAGAGCCCTATTCCTGATATAGTACACTTATTTATACTAGAGCTCTATTCCTGATATAGTACACTTATTTATACTAGAGCAGGTGTCATATTATTTCATGCAGTATTTCTCTGGTCTGTCTGAGGGTTATATTGTTAGTCTGGACGGAGGCTTTCAGCTTTGTTTTCTTTTGTAGGAAATGTTTCACTACCATCTCAACCTTATCATTACTCTAATAAATGTGCATTTATATCCACGCTGGTTTTTAATTGGCACCATGTGCATATGCACTGTCATGCTGACCACCACACATCCTGTGTTTTAGGTGTAGAAAGGGTGGATGATGCCAGAACACCTGAACGGGTGGAGAGTTTGGAGCCCAGAGACCACTGTGATGTTGGAACACAGACCACCTCACCAGTCAGCTGGCCACAACATCTGGAAGAATGTGTTCATCTATCTCAGCTACGCTCTAGAGCTACAGAGACGCCTGCCAATCAGAGACGGGTCAGGATGGGAGCCACAGAGACGCCTGCCAATCAGAGACGGGTCAGGACGGGAGCCACAGAGACCCTGGCCAACCAGAGACAGACCAGGACAGCTGGGAGGTGTAGAGGGGGACTAGGGAGCAGTGACGGGAACAGGGAGGTGGGGAGGAGTAGAGGGTGCAAGGAGAGGGAGGTGGGGAGGAGTAGAGGGTGCAAGGAGAGGGAGGTGGGGAGGAGTAGAGGGTACAAGGAGAGGGAGGTGGGGAGGAGAAAAGACCAGCAAATCAGATCGTCATCATTGCACTTTAAACAAAAGAAGAGAGTGAGGAGAGGCAGAAAGAAGAGCAGTGCCAAACGCCTGTTTCTAGGGAGAAGGAAAAGCACAGTCTCAGAGGGAGGGGAGGGGCCAGGAGAGGTAGGAGGTGCTACAGACAAGGCTGTTAACTGGAGATTGGTTAGGAACCATGTCTATCAGAAGGAGTGGGGGGGAGGGCCATTGGCGAGGAGTGACCATGTAGGGGAGGAGGGATCCGTCATAGCTCCACAACAGCTGGAAGCAGAGTCATGTAACTCTTGGACCTGCCCTTTGACCTCTGACGAACTCTCTCCTAGTGACAGCGAGACAGAGAGGGCATCAACTCGGTCAGATGAGGCCCAGTCCAGGAGACACTCAGGAATGATCCTTAAGCTAAGGAGAGTTTTGTTTCCCAACGCTCGTAAAGGACAGGAAGCACGCTACCAGGCTGTCTCTGCTATAGATATTGAACTGTACCAGGACAGGCAAACGCCTCCTCCATCGGACGGGCAAACGCCTCCTCCATCGGACGGGCAAACGCCTCCTCCATCGGACGGAAACACATCTCCTCCATCGGACGGGCAAACGCCTCTTCTATCGGAGAATATGGGCAAGAATGGTGAGAGTGAAGTTGGGGAGACCAGTATGGGGAGAACCAAGGCCGGGGAGAGTGTGGAGGCCAGGGGGAGAACCAGTGGTGGACGTCTCAACAGGAGCGTGTTCTCCAAACTCCTGCAGCGTGGCCGGTGTCTTGGGGGCTTCTCTTCTAACCTGCGCCTTCGCAGCACCTCCTCCAACTGCCGGGCCTCCTCTCTGCGCCGCTCCATCCAGAAGATCAAGTACTGCCCCTTCCTGTCTGCCTGCCACAGCTCTGACCACCGCAGGCGTCGCTGGGTCCTCCGTTCTGCCGTCCAGCGCGCCCGGCGTTTTATGACCATCTACTACCCTGACCTGGTGGGTCGACGGATTCAGCACCTCTACGAGGAGGTGGATGGGTCAGAGGTGTGGTACAGGGGACTGGTGGTGCTGATCCATGAGCCACACCCCAACCCCCTGAAGACGGTGTTCCAGGTGAAGTATGACTCAGAGCCCGAGTGGCAGTATTACCTGGAGCTGCTGCTGGATTATCAGAAAGGCTGGCTGAAAATTGAAGACTGACACAGGATGTAACAAAGTTGTGTGTTTGCGTGCACGTGTGTGATGGACTGTCTTGTTTTGGTTTTTGAAATATGGCTAGTTTGAAAAAGAAGATTGAGGACTCCAGGAAGACATTTTTCACTGTATTTACTGTGTTTCTAATGCTTTGTTTTTATCACCTACATGGGTGAGAATTTAACCTCCGTACCTCAGTTACCAGGTTACCAAATGCAAAATAAACTTAACCCGCTAATCCTTCAGCTCATCCTTGTCCTTTGGTGTCAAACTGGTAATTTAAAAGCACAGCATCTGACTGATAAATTATTGGATGCAGTTTCTCCTATGAAATCTATAAACCGATGTTTCCACAACTTTGTCCTTATGCTTCGGTTGAAATACCAATTGACCTTGTTATCTTCCTCTGATCATGGCAGATACAGGACTATTGGATTTGGAACTGTTCCATTTTTGGAGTTCAAAGAAGTGCATGTTTTTCTTGGATGGTGTGTAACCAGTTAGTGTATTTTATACGTTGTTCATAGAGGGCCCCATTTGGGTCAGGGGTTCTATCATGTTATTTCTGGTACCACAGCCCTCCCAATGACAACAGACCCAGCAGGTTTATAAAGCAGGTTCTATTGCCAATAGTGGGCCCTATTGAAGTTAATTAAACCATAGTGGGAAGATGTTCCATCTCATTCCAATAATCTTTTATCTGTGTTTTTGAGCGACTTACGTTGCTGTGACTTTACCTCAGTGAACTGAAACTGTGTTGCTGTGTTATTCTGTGTTTGCCTGGATTCTAAATAAATTGCTTTGTTTCACTTCATGTAGTGAATGTATTGAAAACTAAAGATTCAGTATGTAACCAGGATAGAATGGCTCCTCCTGTATCAGGCAGGGGTTTTGTGAAACATTTATACATTGTCAATTTGTACTGTAATTTAAAAAGACTTTTGTATGAATTTAAACTCAGGTAAAGTGCCTTGTTGTGTGCTGTTTTGGTTTGCTATTAAATACGTGTCTAACCAATCACTGTAAAGTGTGTGTGTGTGAGAAAGGGACTAAACAGTACTGTTTACATGATGTGGATTATGTTGACTCTGTTTCCACTTTAACCCAACACCATATTAACTCAACAATATTACAAAACATTTACTTTACTAGCTTACTTTGTGATTTTCATTTTACACCTCATCTTGTCTTTGGTGGCCAGAATGATGAAAAAATGTCCCATGTTTTATGCCAGGGCTAAACTGATATTTATTCAAATAATATATTTTTCTTGAGCTTTAATCAGGATAAAAATAAAGGCTTACCTAGAATATAAACCTGCCAACTCACATTCACAAAATCATGATTTTTCTACCAAACTTCCACGATATTGTACCCTCAGCTAAATGGTGCTGTACCCTTAAAGTATCCCCCTTAGCTGAATAGTGCTGTAGCCCTAAAGTATCCCCCTTAGCTGAATAGTGCTGTACCCCTAAAGTATCCCCCTCAGCTGAATAGTGCTGTACCCCTAAAGTATCCCCCCTCAGCTGAATAGTGCTTAGTGCCAACATAGTGTTTGTTAATGGTCTACAAAATAGGGTTTTTTCTAAATCTAGATTTTAAAAAAAACTTGAGTATTTTTTCTGTCCAAAACAAACCACAAATGTCTTTCACATTGTATGAACTATGCAAATTATAAATACAACATTTTACTAAAAGCATAAAGAAACTATAATATGTGTGGAAAAAGCAGTGTTTTGTTATTTTGAATATTAGGTTGAAATGTTGGACTGCTAGCTAGCATACTGGACACACATTATGATAACTAGCTAGCATACTGGACACACATTATAACTAGCTAGCATACTGTACACACATTATAACTAGCTAACATACAGAACTGGACACACATTATAATAAATAGCTACCACACTGGACATTCATTATGATAACTAGCTAACATACTGTACACACATTATGATAACTAGCTAGCATACTGGACACACATTATAACTAGCTAACATACTGGACACACATTATAACTAGCTAACATACTGGACACACATTATAACTAGCTAACATACTGTACACACATTAAATTAACTAGCTAACATACTGTACACACATTAAATTAACTAGCTAGCATACTGAACACACATTATGATAACTAGCTAGCATACTGGACACACATTATGATAACTAGCTAACATACTGTACACACATTATGATAACTAGCTAACATACTGGACACACATTATGATAACTAGCTAGCATACTGGACACACATTGGGATAACTAGCTAACATACTGACACACATTGGGATAACTAGCTAACATACTGTACACACATTATAACTAGCTAACATACTGTACACACATTAAATTAACTAGCTAACATACTGTACACACATTATGATAACTAGCTAGCATACTGAACACAAATTAGGATAACTAGCTAACATACTGGACACACATTATAACTAGCTAACATACTGGACACACATTATAACTAGCTAACATACTGTACACACATTAAATTAACTAGCTAACATACTGTACACACATTAAATTAACTAGCTAGCATACTGAACACACATTATGATAACTAGCTAGCATACTGGACACACATTATGATAACTAGCTAACATACTGTACACACATTATGATAACTAGCTAACATACTGGACACACATTATGATAACTAGCTAGCATACTGGACACACATTGGGATAACTAGCTAACATACTGGACACACATTGGGATAACTAGCTAACATACTGTACACACATTATAACTAGCTAACATACTGTACACACATTAAATTAACTAGCTAACATACTGTACACACATTATGATAACTAGCTAGCATACTGGACACACATTATGATAACTAGCTAACATACTAGAAACACATTATGATAACTAGCTAGCATACTGGACACACATTATGATAACTAGCTAGCACACTGGACATTCATTATGATAACTAGCTAACATACCGGGCACACATTATGACAACTAGCTAACATACTGGGCACACATTATGACAACTAGCTAACATACTGGACACACATTATGATAACTAGCTAGCATACTGGACACACAATATGATAACTAGCTAGCATACTGGACACACAATATGATAACTAGCTAGCATACTGGACACACATTATAACTAGCTAACATACAGAACTGGACACACATTATAATAAATAGCTACCACACTGGACATTCATTATGATAACTAGCTAACATACTGGACACACATTATGATAACTAGCTAACATACTAGACACACATTATGATAACTAGCTAGCATACTGGACACACATTATGATAACTAGCTAACATACTGGGCACATATTATGACAACTAGCTAACATACTGGGCACACATTATGACAACTAGCTAACATACTGGTCACACATTATGATAACTAGCTAGCATACTGGACACACATTATGATAACTAGCTAGCATACTGAACACACATTATGATAACTAGCTAACATACTGTACACACATTATGATAACTAGCTAACATACTAGACACACATTATGATAACTAGCTAGCATACTGGACACACATTATGATAACTAGCTAACATTCTGTACACACATTATGATAACTAGCTAACATACAGAACTGGACACACATTATGATAAATAGCTAGCACACTGGACATTCATTATGATAACTAGCTAACATACTGGGCACACATTATGATAACTAGCTAACATTCTGTACACACATTATGATAACTAGCTAGCATACTGGACACACATTATGATAACTAGCTAGCATACTGGACACACATTATGATAACTAGCTAACATAATGTACACACATTATGATAACTAGCTAACATACTGTACACACATTATGATAACTAGCTAACATACTGGACACACATTATGATAACTAGCTAGCATACTGGACACACATTGGGATAACTAGCTAACATACTGGACACACATTATGATAACTAGCTAACATACTGTACACACATTAAATTAACTAGCTAACATACTGTACACACATTAAATTAACTAGCTAACATACTGTACACACATTATGATAACTAGCTAGCATACTGGACACACATTATGATAACTAGCTAACATACTAGAAACACATTATGATAACTAGCTAGCATACTGGACACACATTATGATAACTAGCTAGCACACTGGACATTCATTATGATAACTAGCTAACATACCGGGCACACATTATGACAACTAGCTAACATACCGGGCACACATTATGACAACTAGCTAACATACTGGACACACATTATGATAACTAGCTAGCATACTGGACACACAATATGATAACTAGACATACTGACACACAGCTAACATAGCTAACATACAGAACTGGACACACATTATGATAACTAGCTAACATACTGGACACACATTATGATAACTAGCTAGCATACTGGACACACATTATGATAACTAGCTAGCATACTGGACACACATTATGATAACTAGCTAACATACTGGACACACATTATGATAACTAGCTAACATACTGGACACACATTATGATAACTAGCTAACATACTGGACACACATTATGATAACTAGCTAGCATACTGAACATACATTATGATAACTAGCTAGCATACTGGACACACATTATGATAACTAGCTAACATACTGGACACACATTATGATAACTAGCTAACATACTGAACACACATTATGATAACTAGCTAACATACTGACACACATTATGATAACTAGCTAACATACTGGACACACATTATGATAACTAGCTAACATACTGGACACACATTATGACAAACTAACTAGCATACTGAACTAACATACTGGTCACACATTATGATAACTAGCTACATACTGACACACATTATGATAACTACATACTGAACTAACATTATGATACAGCTAACATTATGATAACTAGCTAACATACTGTACACACATTATGATAACTAGCTAACATACTAGACACACATTTGATAATAACTAGCTACATTATGATAACTAGCTAACATTCACACATTATGATAACTAGCTAACATACAGAACTGGACACACATTATGATAAATAGCTAGCACACTGGACATTCATTATGATAACTAGCTAACATACTGGGCACACATTATGATAACTAGCTAACATTCTGTACACACATTATGATAACTAGCTAGCATACTGGACACACATTATGATAACTAGCTAGCTTACTGAACACACATTATGATAACTAGCTAACATACTGTACACACATTATGATAACTAGCTAGCATACTGGACACACATTATGATAACTAGCTAACATACTGTACACACATTATGATAACTAGCTAACATACTGAACACACATTATGATAACTAGCTAACATACTGAACACACATTATGATAACTAGCTAACATACTGAACACACATTATGATAACTAGCTAACATACTGTACACACATTATGATAACTAGCTAGCATACTGGACACACATTATGATAACTAGCTAACATACTGGACACCCAATCTGACCAGATTTCTTCTTTTAGTACATTTTGGAGGAACGTCCAGTTCTTTGTAATGTCTCTGTTGTGCCATATTTTCTCCACTTGATGACTTGTCTTCATTGTGTTCCCTGTTATATCTAATCCTTTGGATATTATTTTGTACCCTTCTCCTGACTGATATCTTTCAACAATGAGATTCCTCTGATGCTTTGGAAGCTCTCTGAGGACCATGGATTTTGCTCTGAGATGCAACTAAGAAAATATCAGGAAACCTACCGGAAGAGCTGACCATTATTTGTGATTAATCAGAGTCACTTTAAATGATGTCAGGTGTGTAATGACTTCTATTTAACACAATATTGGTTAATTCTGAACACAGCCACACCCCCATTTATAAGAGGGTGTGCACACTTATGCAACCAGGTAATTCTAGGTTTTTTATTTTTTCCCCTCAAAGATTTCAGTTGGTTTTTAAATTGAATTATTCACATTAAAGGTGGAAAAAGTTCTGATATGATTTATCTTTTTTCATTTTTTTACACCTCACAAACATAGGAGTGTAGACATTTTATATCCACTGTATACACATATCTATCCTTGGTTTGTATGTATGCATGTATGTATGCATCTGTATATTAATCATTCTTTTTGTTTATCAATCTACCCATTATGGGAAAGTGAAAATGCATGGTCAGAATTCTTGGGAACATGAAAAACCTCTACAAGTTTATTAGAATCCATCTGGGGCAAATGTAATTGATGGAACATGATTTAGAAAGCGCACACACTGACCAATTTAATTTTCGCACTTAAAAGTGGAGAAAACCAAGTCTCACCCCAGCATTGTCTTGACTGAGTGCTTTAAGTTATTGCACAGTTGAATGATTAATCTATACCAAGACAAGAAGGTTATAAAAAGCCACTCTTTAGTAAATTGCACATGGCACCTGGAGTTTGTCAGACAGAATCTACAGGACTGAGAGCATGAGGAAAAATATAATTGTGTCTGAAAGCCAAACACTACAATAAAGGATCTGTAAGAAAGAATACGAGAAACTGGCCAAATAAAATAGTGCTACGCTTGTAGAGGCAAACCCACGAATAATGAAAGTTGTGATCATAGAGCATTTACAAAGTACTGACTGAAGGGTACAAACTTCTATGGGGATAAGACAATTACATTTTTACATGAAATGTTTAAAAAAATATGTCATCTTGGGTATTGTGTTTAGATTGTCCTGGGAAATGAAGGCAATTCTGTGAGAAGTTGCCAAGTAACCGAATACATCAGAGTGTCTAGTTTGAGTAGCGGACATCTCACAGGTTCGCAACTGGCTGCTTCATTAAATAGTTCCCACAAAACACCAGTCTCAATGTGAAGAGTGAAATGCTGGCCTTCTCAGACTGGGCAACAAAAAAAGATTAAGAACACTGACAATGGACTGAGAAAGATTATAAGAGATTTCACCTGATGCTTCCTGAAGCACCTCCCACAAGTTGGTGAGGTAAAAGTTTAAGGATGATGTCCATTGACCTCATGGCCACTTTTTCCACTCTTCCACTTAAACTTTCCTGCTTACGTTATAAGCGTGATAATCTTTAGGCATTGTATCCCCCCAATAAAACACATTTGACCCAACAGAACAAGGCAACCCCCATTCAGACAGAGAGCTTTTAGGACAATGGAAGATGTCTTCCTTAAACCGCATAAACATAAAATATGGACTGAAATCTAAAGAAAGCATCCAAGAGAAGAAAGTCAGGAACAAAACATCTGAGGCAAAACAGAACAGGCCAAGAGAGGATGCATGTTTTTGTTTACTTCGTTGTTTCTGTCTTCTCATAAACCACCTGGCAGCTTACAAGTCTGTTGTCATATTCTACCTGATGTTTATGTCTTCTCATAAACCACCTGGCTGCAAACACGCCTGTTGTCATATTCTACCTGATGTTTCTGTCTTCTCATAAACCACCTGGCTGCTTACAAGCCTGTTGTCATATTCTACCTGATGTTTCTGTCTTCTCATAAACCACCTGGCAGCTTACAAGTCTGTTGTCATATTCTACCTGATGTTTATGTCTTCTCATAAACCACCTGGCTGCAAACACGCCTGTTGTCATATTCTACCTGATGTTTCTGTCTTCTCATAAACCACCTGGCTGCTTACAAGCCTGTTGTCATATTCTACCTGATGTTTCTGTCTTCTCATAAACCACCTGGCTGCTTACAAGCCTGTTGTCATATTCTACCTGATGTTTCTGTCTTCTCATAAACCACCTGGCAGCTTACAAGTCTGTTGTCATATTCTACCTGATGTTTATGTCTTCTCATAAACCACCTGGCTGCAAACACGCCTGTTGTCATATTCTACCTGATGTTTCTGTCTTCTCATAAACCACCTGGCTGCTTACAAGCCTGTTGTCATATTCTACCTGATGTTTCTGTCTTCTCATAAACCACCTGGCTGCTTACAAGCCTGTTGTCATATTCTACCTGATGTTTCTGTCTTCTCATAAACCACCTGGCAGCTTACAAGTCTGTTGTCATATTCTACCTGATGTTTATGTCTTCTCATAAACCACCTGGCTGCAAACACGCCTGTTGTCATATTCTACCTGATGTTTCTGTCTTCTCATAAACCACCTGGCTGCTTACAAGCCTGTTGTCATATTCTACCTGATGTTTCTGTCTTCTCATAAACCACCTGGCAGCTTACAAGTCTGTTGTCATATTCTACCTGATGTTTATGTCTTCTCATAAACCACCTGGCTGCAAACACGCCTGTTGTCATATTCTACCTGATGTTTCTGTCTTCTCATAAACCACCTGGCTGCTTAAAAGCCTGTTGTCATATTCTACCTGATGTTTCTGTCTTCTCATAAACCACCTGGCAGCTTACAAGTCTGTTGTCATATTCTACCTGATGTTTATGTCTTCTCATAAACCACCTGGCAGCTTACAAGTCTGTTGTCATATTCTACCTGATGTTTATGTCTTCTCATAAACCACCTGGCTGCAAACACGCCTGTTGTCATATTCTACCTGATGTTTCTGTCTTCTCATAAACCACCTGGCTGCTTACAAGCCTGTTGTCATATTCTACCTGATGTTTCTGTCTTCTCATAAACCACCTGGCAGCTTACAAGTCTGTTGTCATATTCAACCTGTTTTTTATTGAAATGGGATTTACGTTTTGTTAATATTAAACAAAACCAGGAAAAAATTAGGAAATAATGCAACAGCAGTTGGTGCCAGGTGTCCAATTCTAACTGCGTCGCCATAGCAGAGATATTCTAGACCAGAGACAGTCCATGGTGTTGTGGAGAATGTAGAGGGCAGAGATATTCTAGACCAGAGATAGTCCATGGTGTTGTGGAGAATGTAGAGGGCAGAGATATTCTAGACCAGAGATAGTCCATGGTGTTGTGGAGAATGTAGAGGGCAGAGATATTCTAGACCAGAGATAGTCCATGGTGTTGTGGAGAATGTAGAGGGCAGAGATATTCTAGACCAGAGATAGTCCATGGTGTTGTGGAGAATGTAGAGAGCAGAGATATTCTAGACCAGAGATAGTCCATGGTGTTGTGGAGAATGTAGAGGGCAGAGATATTCTAGACCAGAGATAGTCCATGGTATT
The DNA here is from genome assembly GCA_029465975.1 of Dallia pectoralis. Classification (NCBI taxonomy): domain Eukaryota; kingdom Metazoa; phylum Chordata; class Actinopteri; order Esociformes; family Umbridae; genus Dallia; species Dallia pectoralis. Next base: position 1,061,585 of record CM055740.1, read on the forward strand.
GTGGAGAATGTAGAGGGCAGAGATATTCTAGACCAGAGATAGTCCATGGTGTTGTGGAGAATGTAGAGGGCATAGATATTCTAGACCAGAGATAGTCCATGGTGTTGTGGAGAATGTAGAGGGCAGAGATATTCTAGACCAGAGATAGTCCATGGTGTTGTGGAGAATGTAGAGGGCAGAGATATTCTAGACCAGAGATAGTCCATGGTGTTGTGGAGAATGTAGAGGGCAGAGATATTCTAGACCAGAGATAGTCCATAGTGTTGTGGAAAACGTAAAGGACGGAGACATTCTAGACCAGAGATATTTCAAGGTGCTGTGGAACAGGAAGAGGGCAGAGTTCATTCTCTAGAGATAGTCCGTGGTGTAATTAGGAACATTTACAGAATTCAAGAGACTCGCTGTAAAAACGGTCCAGAGGGCAAAATTCAATCAAGTTAATGGAGAACAGGTATTGTGAGATTCAGTTCTTGTTGTGGTTGTGAAGGAGACCTGTCCTCAATCCTCTATGTACTCCCATTGGTCCTTTTCATAGCCTTCATGTACATGGTGAAGCAGGACCCTCCGTCTGCTTTCACAGTATCTACAGACAAGGAGGATGTTATCATTAACAAAAGTGTGTCACTTAACCACACAACAAGCTGCTGCTGCAATCAGACCTACCTGTATTTGTCCTGCACTTTCTGCTTAATATCCTGCAAGGAATCCTGGGAAATGTCTCTCTCTAGATATCCAGACAACGTCTCAGTGCAGTTCTCCAGGTCTGCCTGGTTGTTCTGTTGACATAACATAAAAAAAGGTCTCAAAGGCATAAAAAATGAAATATTTTTTGTGTTTTTGCTTCCTTGTCACTCACGATACTAAGAAGACAAGATGGGAATTGTTCCAGCGTTTGGACTTACAACGGGTTAAGAGTCAGGATTATCTAGGAGTTAAGAGTCAGGATTAACTAGGGGTTAAGAGTCAGGATTATCTAGGGGTTAAGAGTCAGGATTAACTAGGGGTTAAGAGTCAGGATTAACTAGGGGTTAAGAGTCAGGATTAACTAGGGGTTAAGAGTCAGGATTAACTAGGGGTTAAGAGTCAGGATTAACTAGGGGTTAAGAGTCAGGATTAACTAGGGGTTAAGAGTCAGGATTAACTAGGGGTTAAGAGTCAGGATTAACTAGGGTTTAAGAGTCAGGATTAACTAGGGGTTAAGAGTCAGGATTAACTAGGGGTTAAGAGTCAGGATTAACTAGGGGTTAAGAGTCAGGATTATCTAGGGGTTAAGAGTCAGGATTATCTAGGGGTTAAGAGTCAGGATTATCTAGGGGTTAAGAGTTAGGATTTATATAGGGGTTTAGAGTTAGGATTATCTAGGGGTTAAGAGATAAGGCTAGCCAGCTACTGTTCTTCTCACCTCAAAGATGATGGACTGGTTGTTCTTCTTGAGGTAGAAGGCAAAGACGTAGGTGAACATGAGGGTGGATCGGCACTGGCACAGCACGTCCACGGCCTTCTTCAGGAACTGCACCTCGATCCAGGACATGTTGTGTTGCTGCATCTCCTCCATTTTGGCCTTCACCCCAGCATACAGCTTGTGCTCGAAGCGCAGTGACTGCATGTGATTCATGTAGCGGTTGCAGTAGAACAGGTAGCGCTGCAACATCGCTCTGGACCGCTGAAACACACCGTTCAACACACAGTTCCCTGAATGACAGTACTAGTACTAGTAGTAGTGATAGTAGTGATAGGAGGTCAACTGTGTATGTACCTCCGGTAGGAGAATAAGAGGTCAACTGTGTATGTACCTCCTGTAGGAGAATAAGAGGAGGTCAACTGTGTATGTACCTCCTGTAGGAGAATATGAGGAGGTCAACTGTGTATGTACCTCCTGTATGAGAATATGAGGAGGTCAACTGTGTATGTACCTCCTGTAGGAGAATATGAGGAGGTCAACTGTGTATGTACCTCCTGTATGAGAATGTGAGGAGGTCAACTGTGTATGTACCTCCCGTATGAGAATGTGAGGAGGTCAACTGTGTATGTACCTCCTGTAGGAGAATATGAGGAGGTCAACTGCATATTTACCTCTTGTGCGTCTCTGGCAGCCTTAGCATCATCTTCATTGTATCGATTGCAGTTGTACCTGAAAAAAAGGCCACAAGAAAACGCGCTTCATTAATTAACTGTTACACCATGTTTTATTAACTTACACTCATTCAACAACATCAAATCTTGCGTAACATCACAAATATGTAAAGGACACACACCTTGCTATTTAGCTATGAGTCTGAATGATTTTGGAGACATCGCATTTTCAATTAACCTGGTGCCTGGTGTAAATTACCTGTCGTTAGCAAGTGTGAAGCAACGCTAGCCAACTTAGCTAGTAACACAGTGAAATACTTGCTTTGTATCTGGGCTGCACTTTATCAACCAATTGCGACGCGTTTTTCTGCAATTGTATTTTGATATCGGCTCATTACATAGACTTGCTGTCGTTCGATCACATATTTTTGGCCAGTATTTTGGCAAATTTCCAATGCCAGAAGCAGTGCATATTTGTGTATGTATATGTGTGTTTGTTTCTCACATAATAGCTAGAAACACAGACGACACACTTATCATTGCGGTATCCAGTTTCCCCAGTATTTTGTGCATAATGTTTAAAGAGATTGAGATGATGTTATCAGGGTGAGTGATACATGCATAAGGTAATACGAAATAAACCGCTATTTGAACATTGACACATCATTGACTTGGCATTGTGTTGATCTGTAAAACATTTTATTAGTGGAGTCACAAATAATAAAAACATTAATAATTGTGGAGGCAAATGTTCAGAAAGACGCACCGACCCTGAGCTGGCAGTGTAATGAGGGTTCAGTCTCCAGTAATGTACCCTGAGCTGGCAGTGTAATGAGGGTTCAGTCTCCAGTAATGTACTGTTGGACCTGTCAGGTCTAGACAGGGTGTGTGCATAATAGAGAGACTCACCAGGCAGATCCATGAGGTTCCCACGGCCCCAGACAGACCCAACAGAACTCTGCTTTACAGCTCTGGTTCCGACACACCATGTGGTTACAGCCGCCATCCTTCTCAATGGTCACATGACACTTTGGACACTCCTGTGGAAAAAAGTGTGCCGAGGACAGTGAAACACCCTAGTGGAGCGCAGCTAATACCACGGTTCTGAATCTAAATAGGCTAATGGTTAGATGGTTGGACCACCAATAGAAGGGTTGACTTGGATAAATCTGGAGTCAAATCTGAGCATCACTTAATGCTGAGGGTTTCTGAATGAGGCTGACTTCTGAATGACTACAACCTAAAATATCCACCTGGTCACTCAGAGCTCAGGAGTGCTGTTCTTGAACACTTGCCATTATATAACACCTAGAACGCTTACATTCACTACCACCTAGAACCCTCACATTTACTACCACCTAGAACCCTCACATTCACTACCACCTAGAACCCTCACATTCACTACCACCTAACATTTATTAGGTGATCCTAGATCAGCACTCCTATTCTCTGGGGCTTCCTGCCTACTGATGTTAATGAGGCCTTGTCCCGTACATGTACATCTGGACTGGTACCATACCTTGGTGTTAGCTGCAATCCAGTTGGATGTTTCACTGTCATCGTCACACTTTTTAATCCACTTTCTCAGCCACTGTAGAACAGCAAAGCAACAGACAGATGAGCAAACTGTTCAACATTCATCCAGCAAGAAGACTACCGAAAGACTCCACACCATTCTGAAGTTACCATACCGTACCAAAATAAACCGAACTATTCTGAAGTTACCACACCGTACCAAAATAAACCACACCATTCTGAAGTTACCACACCGTACCAAAATAAACAGAACTATTCTGAAGTTACCACACCGTACCAAAATAAACCGAACTATTCTGAAGTTACCACACCGTACCAAAATAAACCGAACTATTCTGAAAGATACCACACCATACTAAAATAAACCACACCATTCTGAAAGATACCACACCGTACCAAAATAAACCACACCATTCTGAAGTTACCACACCATACTAAAATATTCCAAACTATTCTGAAGTTACCACACCATACCAAAATAAACCACACCATTCTGAAAAATACTACACCGAACCAAAATAAACCACACCATTCTGAATGATACCACACCATTCTGAATGATACCACACCATACAAAAAGATACCACACCATACAGATTGAAACAACACCATACTGAATGATACAACACTATACCGCATCATATCACACCATACAGAACCACACAGAACCATACCACAACATACAGAACCATAACGCACCATACAGAACCATTGTCACCACATACAGAACCACAAAGCACCATACAGAACCACAAAGCACCATACAGAACCACAAGGCACCATACAGAACCACAAGGCACCATACAGAACCACAAGGCACCATACAGAACCACAAGGCACCATACAGAACACAATATGACATCACCACAGCAAACACTGATCCTTATCTGCAATCAAAATGGATCCCACACATTTGGCATGTCTCTGTCACATCCACAAACTGGGCCAATAGAATGTATTGCATGTACCTGTCACATCCACAAACTGGGCCAATAGAATGTATTGCATGTACCTGTCACATCCACAAACTGGGCCAATAGAATGTATAGCATGTACCTGTCACATCCACAAACTGGGCCAATAGAATGTATTGCATGTACCTGTCACATCCACAAACTGGGCCAATATAACGTATTGCATGTCTCTGTCACATCCACAAACTGGGCCAATAGAATGTATGGCTTGTTTCACATCCTTATAATAGACATATAGCATGTCTTCCATGTATCTGTCACATCCTTATAATAGACATATAGCATGTCTTCCATGTCTCTGTCACATCCTTATAATAGACATATAGCATGTCTTCCATGTCTCTGTCACATCCTTATAATAGACATATAGCATGTCTTCCATGTCTCTGTCACATCCTTATAATAGATATATAGCATGTCTTCCATGTCTCTGTCACATCCTTATAATAGACATATAGCATGTCTTCCATGTCTCTGTCACGTCCTTATAATAGACATATAGCATGTCTTCCATGTCTCTGTCACGTCCTTATAATAGACATATAGCATGTCTTCCATGTCTCTGTCACATCCTTATAATAGACATATAGCATGTCTTCCATGTATCTGTCACATCCTTATAATAGACATATAGCATGTCTTCCATGTCTCTGTCACATCCTTATAATAGACATATAGCATGTCTTCCATGTCTCTGTCACATCCTTATAATAGACATATAGCATGTCTTCCATGTCTCTGTCACATCCTTATAATAGACATATAGCATGTCTTCCATGTATCTGTCACATCCTTATAATAGACATATAGCATGTCTTCCATGTCTCTGTCACATCCTTATAATAGATATATAGCATGTCTTCCATGTCTCTGTCACATCCTTATAATAGACATATAGCATGTCTTCCATGTCTCTGTCACATCCTTATAATAGACATATAGCATGTCTTCCATGTCTCTGTCACATCCTTATAATAGACATATAACATGTCTTCCATGTATCTGTCACATCCTTATAATAGACATATAGCATGTCTTCCATGTCTCTGTCACATCCTTATAATAGATATATAGCATGTCTTCCATGTCTCTGTCACATCCTTATAATAGACATATAGCATGTCTTCCATGTCTCTGTCACATCCTTATAATAGACATATAGCATGTCTTCCATGTCTCTGTCACATCCTTATAATAGACATAGAGCATGTCTTCCATGTATCTGTCACATCCTTATAATAGACATAGAGCATGTCTTCCATGTATCTGTCACATCCTTATAATAGATATATAGCATGTCTTCCATGTATCTGTCACATCCTTATAATAGACATATAGCATGCCTTCCATGTCTCTGTCACATGCTTATAATAGACATATAGCATGTCTTCCATATCTCTGTCACATCCTTATAATAGACATATAGCATGTCTTCCATGTCTCTGTCACATCCTTATAATAGACATATAGCATGTCTTCCATGTCTCTGTCACATCCTTATAATAGACATATAGCATGTCTTCCATGTCTCTGTCACATCCTTATAATAGATATATAGCATGTCTTCCATGTCTCTGTCACATCCTTATAATAGACATATAGCATGTCTTCCATGTCTCTGTCACATCCTTATAATAGACATATAGCATGTCTTCCATGTCTCTGTCACATCCTTATAATAGACATATAACATGTCTTCCATGTATCTGTCACATCCTTATAATAGACATATAGCATGTCTTCCATGTCTCTGTCACATCCTTATAATAGATATATAGCATGTCTTCCATGTCTCTGTCACATCCTTATAATAGACATATAGCATGTCTTCCATGTCTCTGTCACATCCTTATAATAGACATATAGCATGTCTTCCATGTCTCTGTCACATCCTTATAATAGACATAGAGCATGTCTTCCATGTATCTGTCACATCCTTATAATAGACATAGAGCATGTCTTCCATGTATCTGTCACATCCTTATAATAGACATATAGCATGTCTTCCATGTCTCTGTCACATCCTTATAATAGACATATAGCATGTCTTCCATGTCTCTGTCACATCCTTATAATAGACATATAGCATGTCTTCCATGTCTCTGTCACATCCTTATAATAGACATATAGCATGTCTTCCATGTCTTTGTCACATCCTTATAATAGACATATAGCATGTCTTCCATGTCTTTGTCACATCCTTATAATAGACATATAGCATGTCTTCCATGTCTCTGTCACATCCTTATAATAGACATATAGCATGTCTTCCATGTCTCTGTCACATCCTTATAATAGACATATAGCATGTCTTCCATGTCTCTGTCACATCCTTATAATAGACATAGAGCATCTCTTCCATGTATCTGTCACATCCTTATAATAGACATATAGCATGTCTTCCATGTCTCTGTCACATCCTTATAATAGACATATAGCATGTCTTCCATGTCTCTGTCACATCCTTATAATAGACATATAGCATGTCTTCCATGTCTCTGTCACATCCTTATAATAGACATATAACATGTCTTCCATGTATCTTTCACCTACCTTACACTTGACAGGGTCGTGCCAGTTCTCCCCACAGTTGAAGCTACAATGAAAATATACAGGACTTTAGTATTAGTATTAAACACCTGATAAAATACAGAACATTAGTATTAAACACCTGATAAAATACAGAACATTAGTATTAAACACCTGATAAAATACAGAACATTAGTATTAAACACCTGATAAAATACAGAACATTAGTATTAAACACCTGATAAAATACAGAACATTAGTATTAAACACCTGATAAAATACAGAACATTAGTATTAAACACCTGATAAAATACAGAACATTAGTATTAAACACCTGATAAAATACAGAACATTAGTATTAAACACCTGATAGAATACAGAACATTAGTATTAAACACCTGATAAAATACAGAACATTAGTCTTAAACACCTGATAAAATACAGAACATTAGTCTTAAACACCTGATAAAATACAGAACATTAGTCTTAGACACCTGATAAAATACAGGAAATTAATATTAAACAGCTGATAAAATAAGGAACATTAATAGTAAACTAATGATGAAATAAATCACAGTGAACTTAAACTTAAACGAAGGTACATCAAGTTAAAATGAATGTTACAAACTTAGAACAAAAGGTATTAAGATATTGCATAAGATGAATATAGATAATGCTAGACTAAATAATATTAGTAATCACTACAATGACTCTAATAATGTTATGTAATAAAGGATAATGTCAGGTTAGAAAAAACGAGGTCTTAGGAAACTGTAAGCCAGACATGGACTGACAGGCCTTAAGACACTGGCAAATTGAGAGATTAGTACCTGGCAGCCCAATCCGGCCCTAAAATTTCACCCAGCATGCGGTAGGTATTAAATCGAATCAAAATTAAAAGTGTTGAGGGAAGTACTAAATAACTTGCCAGTCCAATTATTATGTATCTGAATCTGAATGAAATATCTTGCTCTGTTTGAACTGGAATTTGGCACACCTGCTCAGGGACAAGAGTCTGACTGACCCACATAATATTAAGACAGTTATCAACTAAAATGGTGTGCATAATGTGCCTTGACATACAAAGAGGGCAGTGCAAAATAATTATATATTATAAAAGAGACATAAAGAGAAGTATCTTACCAGAACTGTCGTCCACACTTGCATCTGACAGGCTTGGCGTCTGGATATTGGACTTTAACAACGTGATGACAGTCAGGAGCGGGACACCACTTTAACAGTCTGTTACACTGGAGAATATAAGACATTAATACAACAGTCTGTTACACTGGAGAATATAAGACATTAATACAACAGTCTGTTACACTGGAGAATATAAGACATTAATACAACAGTCTGTTACACTGGAGAATATAAGACATTAATACAACAGTCTGTTAAACTGGAGAATATAAGACATTAATACAACAGTCTGTTACACTGGAGAATATAAGACATTAATACAACAGTCTGTTACACTGGAGAATATAAGACATTAATACAACAGTCTGTTAAACTGGAGAATATAAGACATTAATAGACCACTTCAACAAGCTGTTACTGTTATATGAACAAACAATATGTTCCAATCTCAATACATTTGTGGTTAACATTGTATTCCCATCCATCACATTGTTTAATAAGATGAACATGTCAATCTTATGCAACAAATAAAATAGTAGCCAAATGACAAACTAATATATTAAATGGTATATAATATCTTAAAAGCTAAAACAAGCTTACCTCTACAAAACTATTTGTAATTAAATGTTGGTACTTCAGCTTCACTTTAGAGTCTGTTATAAGTCTCCTACAAAAAACGAAGAAAATAAAACAATTAATGCTAACGCACGTGGAGGGTACATGCAGAGGAACACCAGCCAGAACATGGTTCCATGGTCGTTACAGTAACACACGTGGAGGGTACATGCAGAGGAACACCAGCCAGAACATGGTTCCATGGTCGTTACTGTAACACACGTGGAGGGTACATGCAGAGGAACACCAGCCAGAACATGGTTCCATGGTCGTTACAGTAACACACGTGGAGGGTACATGCAGAGGAACACCAGCCAGAACATGGTTCCATGGTCGTTACTGTAACACACGTGGAGGGTACATGCAGAGGAACACCAGCCAGAACATGGTTCCATGGTCGTTACTGTAACGCACGTGGAGGGTACATGCAGAGGAACACCAGCCAGAACATGGTTCCATGGTCGTTACTGTAACACACGTGGAGGGTACATGCAGAGGAACACCAGCCAGAACATGGTTCCATGGTCGTTACAGTAACACACGTGGAGGGTACATGCAGAGGAACACCAGCCAGAACATGGTTCCATGGTCGTTACAGTAACACACGTGGAGGGTACATGCAGAGGAACACCAGCCAGAACATGGTTCCATGGTCGTTACAGTAACGCACGTGGAGGGTACATGCAGAGGAACACCAGCCAGAACATGGTTCCATGGTCGTTACAGTAACACACGTGGAGGGTACATGCAGAGGAACACCAGCCAGAACATGGTTCCATGGTCGTTACAGTAACACACGTGGAGGGTACATGCAGAGGAACACCAGCCAGAACATGGTTCCATGGTCGTTACAGTAACGCACGTGGAGGGTACATGCAGAGGAACACCAGCCAGAACATGGTTCCATGGTCGTTACAGTAACACACGTGGAGGGTACATGCAGAGGAACACCAGCCAGAACATGGTTCCATGGTCGTTACTGTAACACACGTGGAGGGTACATGCAGAGGAACACCAGCCAGAACATGGTTCCATGGTCGTTACAGTAACGCACGTGGAGGGTACATGCAGAGGAACACCAGCCAGAACATGGTTCCATGGTCGTTACAGTAACGCACGTGGAGGGTACATGCAGAGGAACACCAGCCAGAACATGGTTCCATGGTCGTTACAGTAACACACGTGGAGGGTACATGCAGAGGAACACCAGCCAGAACATGGTTCCATGGTCGTTACTGTAACACACGTGGAGGGTACATGCAGAGGAACACCAGCCAGAACATGGTTCCATGGTCGTTACAGTAACGCACGTGGAGGGTACATGCAGAGGAACACCAGCCAGAACATGGTTCCATGGTCGTTACAGTAACACACGTGGAGGGTACATGCAGAGGAACACCAGCCAGAACATGGTTCCATGGTCGTTACTGTAACACACGTGGAGGGTACATGCAGAGGAACACCAGCCAGAACATGGTTCCATGGTCGTTACAGTAACGCACGTGGAGGGTACATGCAGAGGAACACCAGCCAGAACATGGTTCCATGGTCGTTACAGTAACGCACGTGGAGGGTACATGCAGAGGAACACCAGCCAGAACATGGTTCCATGGTCGTTACAGTAATCAGTAATGCAGTAGCATGTTACTTACATGACTGTGTTGTCATCCACTAAGATATCACAACTATGTGCCGGACAGGAGATGGTCTGAAAGGAGACGACATATTACAATATGCAAATAAATAAATAGGTGAGCAGTACACAGGAGAAGAATGTGGGAATGTTAGGAAAATACAATATAAATATGGTTCATTATAATGATACAATATAAATATGGTTTATTATAATGATCTCATCTCATCTCATCTTCAACCGCTTATCCGGGGTCGGGTCGCGGGGGTAGCAGCTCCCTTTCCCGGGCAACATTAGCCAGCTCTGACTGGGGAATCCCGAGGCGTTCCCAGGCCAGTGTGGAGATATAATCTCTCCACCTAGTCCTGGGTCTTCCCCGAGGTCTCCTCCCAGCTGGACGTGCCTGGAACACCTCTCTAGGGAGGCGCCCAGGTGGCATTCGTACAAGATGCCCGAACCACCTCAACTGGCTCCTTTCTATGCAAAGGAGCAGCGGCTCTACTCCGAGTTCCTCTCGGATGACTAAGCTTCTCACCCTATCCCTAAGGGAGAGGCCAGCCACCTTTCTGAGAAAACCCATTTCGGCCGCTTGTACCCGCGATCTCGTTCTTTCGGTCATGACCCAGCTTTCATGACCATAGGTGAGGGTAGGAACAAAGATTGACCGGTAGATCGAGAGCTTTGGCTTTCGGCTCAGCTCTCTTTTCGTCACAACGGTGCGGTGAAGCAAATGCAACACCGCCCCCGCTGCTCCGATCCTCCGACCAATCTCCCGCTCCATTGTTCCCTCACTCGCTAACAAGACCCCGAGGTACTTGAACTCCTTCACTTGGAGTAAGGACTCATTCCGTACCCGGAGTAGGCACTCCACCGGTTTCCTGCTGAGAGTCATGGCCTCAGATTTAGAGGTGCTAACCCTCATCCCAGCCGCTTCACACTCGGCTGCGAACCGATCCAGTGAGTGCTGAAGGTCACCGACCGATGAGGCCATCAGGACCACATCATCCGCAAAAAGCAGTGATGTGACCATCAGCCCACCGAACGGGAACCCCTCCCCCCATGACTATGCCTTGATATCCTGTCCATGAATATTACAAACAGGATTGGTGACAAAGCGCAGCCCTGGCGGAGGCCAACCCCCACCGGGAACAAATCCGACTTACTGCCGAGGACACGGACACAGCTCATGCTTTGAGCGTACAGAGATTGGATGGCCCTGAGAAGAGACCCCCTCACACCATACTCCCGCAGCACCTCCCACAAAAGATCCCGGGGTACCCGGTCATATGCCTTCTCCAGATCCACAAAACACATGTAGACTGGATGGGCATACTCCCAGGCCCCCTCCAGGATCCTTGCGAGAGTAAAGAGCTGGTCCGTGGTTCCCCGGCCAGGACGAAAACCGCATTGTTCCTCTTCAATCTGAGGTTCGACTATTGGCCGAACCCTCCTTTCCAGCACTTTGAAGTACACTTTACCAGGGAGGCTGAGGAGTGTGATACCTCTGTAATTGGCACACACTCTCTGGTCCCCCTTTTTAAAGAGGGGAACCACCACCCCCGTCTGCCACTCCTCTGGCACTGTCCCAGACTTCATGCAATGTTGAAGAGGCGTGTCAACCAAGACAGCCCTTCCCCACCCAAAGCTTTTAGCATTTCCGGACGAATCTCATCAGTCCCTGGGGCTTTGCCACTGTGGAGTTGTTTGACTACCTCAGCGACTTCCCCCAGGGAAACTGACGATGACCCTCCATCAGCCTCCAGCTCTGCCTCTGTACTAGAGGGCGTGTAGGTCGGATTCAGGAGCTCCTCAAAATGCTCTTTCTAGCGGCCGATCACATCATCAGTTGAGGTCAACAGTGTCCCATCCTTACTGTACACAGCTTGGATGGTTCCCCGTTTTCCCCTTCTGAGGTGCCGAACGGTTTTCCAGAAGCATTTTGGTGCCGACCGAAAGTCCTTCTCCATAGCTTCTCCAAACTTCTCCCACACCCGCTGCTTTGCCTCTGACACGGCAGCGGCTGCAGCCCTTCGGGCCTGTCGGTACCCTGCAACTGCCTCCGGAGTCCCCAGGGCTAGCATATCCCTGAAGGCCTCCTTCTTCAGTCGGACAGCTTCCCTGACCACCGTGGTCCACCACGGTGTTCTAGGGTTACCACCCCTTGAGGCACCTAGGACCTTGAGACCACATCTCACCGCCGCAGCTTCAGCAATAGAAGCTTTGAACATTGCCCACTCAGGTTCAATGCCCCCAACCTCCACAGGGATGCCTGAAAAGATCCGCCGGAGGTGTGAGTTGAAGATCTTTCGGACAGGGGCCTCCTCCAGACGTTCCCAGTTCACCCGCACTACCCGTTTGGGCTTACCTGGTCTGTCCAAAGTCTTTCCCCACCCTCTGATCCAACACACTACCAGATGGTGATCATTTGACAGCTCTGCACCTCTCTTCACCCGAGTGTCCAAAACATGCGGCCTTAGATCAGCCGATACGATCACAAAATCGATCATATACCTTCGGCCTAGGGTGCTCTGGTACCATGTACACTTATGCGCCTCCTTATGTTCGAACATGGTGTTTGTTATAGACAATCCATGACTAGCACAGAAGTCCAATAACAAACGACCGCTCGGGTTTAGATCAGGGAGGCCGTTCCTCCCAATCACGCCTCTCCAGGTGTCTCCATCGTTGCCCACATGTGCGTTGAAGTCTCCCAGCAGAATGATGGAGTCCCCTACTGGAGCCCTATATAGGACTCCCTTCAGGGTCTCCAAGAAGGCTGAATACTCCGAACTGCTGTTTGGTGCATAAGCACAAACAACATTCAGAGTTTTCCCCCCCACCACCCTTAGGCGTAGGGAGGCAAACCTCTCATCCACCGGGGTAAACTCCAACACAGCCGTGCTCAGACGTGGGCTCGTGAGTATCCCCACACCAGCCCGCCGCCTCTCACCCTGGGCAACTCCAGAGAAGAACAGAGTCCAACCCCTATCCAGGAGTAAGGTTCCAGAGCCACGGTTGTGCGTAGAGGTAAGTCCCACCAGATCCAACTGGTATCGCTCCACCTCACGCACAAGTTCTGGCTCCTTCCCCCCCAGTGAGGTGACGTTCCACGTCCCCAAAGCAAGCTTCTGCCGCCCGGGTCTGATCCGTCGAGACCCCCCACCTTCACTGCCACCCATATGACAGCGCACCCGACCCCTGCGGTTGTTCCTGTGAGTGGTGGGCCCACAGGATGGAGAGGAGAGAGATGCCACGTATCTCGTTCGGGCTGTGCCCGGCCGGGCTCCGTGGCAAACCCGGCCACCAGACGCTCGCTTTCGAGCCTGCCGTCTGGGCCTGGCTCCAGACGAGGGCCCTGGGCTTCTTCCAGGCAGGGTCTCGCTCCTTTTCCCTCTATCTTTCATGGGGTCTTGGTGAACCATTCTTAGTCTGGCCCCTCGCCTGAGACCACTTTGCCTTGGGAAACCCTACCAGGAGCATGAAGCTCCAGACAACCCAGCCCTCAGGTTCATAGGGGCACAAACCTCTCCACCACGTTAAGGTGATGATTCCCGTATGTATAATGATACAATATAAATATGGTTTATTATATTGATATAATATAAATATGGTTTATTATATTGATACAATATAAATATGGTTTATTATATGATACAATATAAATATGGTTTATTATATGATACAATATAAATATGGTTTATTATATGATACAATATAAATATGGTTTATTATATGATACAATATAAATATGGTTTATTATAATGATACAATATAAATATGTTTTATTATATTGATACAATATAAATATGGTTTATTATATTGATACAATATAAATATGGTTTATTATATTGATACAATATAAATATGGTTTATTATATGATACAATATAAATATGGTTTATTATATGATACAATATAAATATGGTTTATTATAATGATACAATATAAATATGGTTTATTATAATGATACAATATAAATATGGTTTATTATAATGATACAATATAAATATGGTTTATTATAATGATACAATATAAATATGGTTTATTATAATGATACAATATAAATATGGTTTATTATAATGATACAATATAAATACGGTTTATTATAATGATACAATATAAATATGGTTTATTATAATGATACAATATAAATATGGTTTATTATAATGATACAATATAAATATGGTTTATTATAATGATACAATATAAATATGGTTTATTATATGATACAATGTAAATATGGTTTATTATAATGATATTATAACATGCTGGTGGCTAATATTGTGGTGGATAAAATAGGGTGACTATTATAGATGTGGATGATATAGAATAATGTTTATGCACAGTTCCTTACCTGTCCCATTCCTTCCTCTATGATTTTGGTCGTTAGGTAATCTCCCCAGCACTGCATGCAGAACTTGTGTCCACACTCCAGACCAGTGAAATACTGTGGAGAAAACAGAAGCACATGAAATAATAGAAAAACAAAAACCCAGCTCCTCAAACGGCCCCAAAACAAACAGCTCCCAAACCAAACAGCTCCCAAACCAAACAGCTCCCAAACCAAACAGCTCCCAAACCAAACAGCTCCCAAACCAAACAGCTCCCAAACAGCTCCCAAACCAAACAGCTCCCAAACCAAACAGCTCCCAAACCAAACAGCTCTACTGCTTCAAAACAACATTAGATCATTGCTGAATACATCAGTATTCAGCTCAAGTGATCTGGGGATTAGTAGAAAGTGAAAGCGGATCATTAGAAATCTTCCCTAAAGGTACAGGCACTGTGGTTGCGCCCAATCAGATTTTGCCTAAAGGTACATGCACTGTGGTTCCGCCCAATCAGATTTTGCCTAAAGATACAGGCACTGTGGTTCCGCCCAATCAGATTTTGCCTAAAGGAACAGGCACTGTGGTTCCAATCAGATCTTCCAGGCACTGTGGTTCCGCCCAATCAGATCTTCCCTAAAGGAACAGGCACTGTGGTTCCGCCCAATCAGATCTTCCCTAAAGGAACAGGCACTGTGGTTCCGCCCAATCAGATATTCCATAAAGGTACAGGCACTGTGGTTCCGCCCAATCAACTCTTGGCCAATAAAATGTACAGTGGTTATACAAAGTCTACACACCCCTGACAGGTGACAGGTATTTGTGATGTGAAAAAAATTGCCAAAGATAAATGTCTGAACATTTTTCATGTCAGAACAATTCAATTGAAAAACCAACTGAAATATTTAAGGGTGAAAAATACAAGTTAACTGTATTACAGCACTCAGTCTGGCTGGGCCATTCCAAAACATTTATCTTCTTCGGAAGAAGCCATGCTTTTGTGAATTTGGGTGTGTGCTTTGGGTCATTGTCTTCAACGTTCTAATGAAAACCTGATGGGTATTGGTATTAGGAACAGTTCATAATTCCATTCACCCTGACTTCCCCTGCTCCAGCTGTAGAAAAACAGCCCCAAGCATGATGCTGCTGCCACCATCATGCTTCACTGTGGTTATGGTGTTCTTTGGGTGATGTCCAATGTTGTTTTTGCGCCAAACATACCTTTCGGAGTTATGGCCAAAAAGTTCATCCTTTGTTTCATCAGACCATAACACATTTTCCCACATGTTTTTGGGAGACTTGATGTTTTTGCAAATTTCGGCCAGGCTTGATTTTCTTCATAAAAAAAAGCTTCCGCCCTGCCACCCTAGCCCATACATATAAAGAATACGGGATAATGTTGTCGCATGTAGCACACAGCCAGCACTTGCCAGAAATTCCTGGAGAATCCCTCTGATGCTTTGGAAGCTCTCTGTGGACCGTGGCTTTTGCTCTGAGATGCAACTAAGAAAATGTCAAGAAATTCCTACTGGAACAGCTGACCTTTATTTGTGATTAATCAGTCACTTTAAATGATGGCAGGTGTGTAATGACTTCTATTTAACATGAGATTGAATGTAATTGGTTACTTCTGAACACAGCCACACCCCCAGTTATTAGAGGGTGTGCACACTTACGCAACCAGATTATTGTAAGGTTTTTATTTTTTTCAAAGACATCCATTAGATCCAAAGGATTTGAGGTCCAAAGCAACATGTGTCACACAATGCAGAACCAGATGCCCAGTAGATTATCTGTGAGGGACAGGTCATGGTGATGGAACAGAATCTGATTGGATGAGGAACTTACGAGATCCACTTAACCTTGTCAGGATTGGTTTAGAAAATCTGTTGCCATGGTTTCAATTCTGGTTGGACCCCCTCACTATTGTCAGAAAGTCAGCCTGTATATAAAGTCATCCTGTTCTAACCCACCAGTCCAGTAGGTTATATGTTGACCTGTATATAAAGTCATCCTGTTCTAACCCACCAGTCCAGTAGGTTATATGTTGACCTGTATATAAAGTCATCCTGTTCTACCCCGCCAGTGCAGTAGGTTATATGTTGACCTGTATATAAAGTCATCCTGTTCTAACCCGCCAGTCCAGTAGGTTATATGTTGACCTGTATATAAAGTCATCCTGTTCTAACCCACCAGTCCAGTAGGTTATATGTTGACCTGTATATAAAGTCATCCTGTTCTAACCCACCAGTCCAGTAGGTTATATGTTGACCTGTATATAAAGTCATCCTGTTCTACCCCGCCAGTCCAGTAGGTTATATGTTGACCTGTATATAAAGTCATCCTGTTCTAACCCACCAGTCCAGTAGGTTATATGTTGACCTGTATATAAAGTCATCCTGTTCTAACCCACCAGTCCAGTAGGTTATATGTTGACCTGTATATAAAGTCATCCTGTTCTAACCCGCCAGTCCAGTAGGTTATATGTTGACCTGTATAGAAAGTCATCCTGTTCTAACCCACCAGTCCAGTAGGTTATATGTTGACCTGTATATAAAGTCATCCTGTTCTAACCCGCCAGTCCAGTAGGTTATATGTTGACCTGTATATAAAGTCATCCTGTTCTAACCCACCAGTCCAGTAGGTTATATGTTGACCTGTATATAAAGTCATCCTGTTCTAACCCGCCAGTCCAGTAGGTTATATGTTGACCTGTATATAAAGTCATCCTGTTCTAACCCACCAGTCCAGTAGGTTATATGTTGACCTGTATGTAAAGTCATCCTGTTGTTATTGACAAGTTGTGTGGAACCATCGCACAGGAAGCCCAATACCTAGTTGGGTTCCGTCGGTGAGCACCAGAATCACTATCTGTGGTGTTCTGGACTACAGTACACTACTCAGTACTGAAGACACACTGAACTACCACAGCCTGTAGACACAGGATTTGAACCCACAACCCTGCAGAATTAGGTGGTCAGGGCCTTGGTGAATGAAAGCTGAAATGTCTACCTGCAACATGGTTTAGAAAAATGTGTAAACAAACGGTTTCAGTGAGACATTCCTGTCCATCTCAGAGGACTGACCGTGTTGGGGTAGTTCAGATAGCAAATCTGACAGGGCAGGTCCTGAGCAGACGACCTGGTGCTCATCAGTCTTGTCTTGGACTTCTTACTGGGGTTAATGACATGGCACTCTGAGAACAACTTATCCACGTTGCCGTCAAAATACCTGCAAACAAGAGAAGAGGCATGTTAGAGTATGGACACAGAGAGGTGTGGTTACAGAGAGGTGTGGTTACAGAGGAGGGAGACAGAGAGGTGTGGTTACAGAGGAGGGAGACAGAGAGGTGTGGTTACAGAGGAGGGAGACAGAGAGGTGTGGTTACAGAGGAAGACAGAGAGGTGTGGTTACAAGAGGGAGACATGTTACAGAGTAGGGAGACAGAGAGGTGTGGTTACAGAGGAGGAGACAGAGAGGTGTGGTTACAGAGGAGGGAGACAGAGAGGTGTGAGGTGTGGTTACAGAGGAGGAGACAGAGAGGTGTGGTTACAGAGGAGGGAGACAGAGAGGTGTGGTTACAGAGGAGGGAGACAGAGAGGTGTGGTTACAGAGGAGGGAGACAGAGAGGTGTGGTTACAGAGGAGGGAGACAGAGGTGTGGTTACAGAGGAGGGAGACAGAGAGGTGTGGTTACAGAGGAGGGAGACAGAGAGGTGTGGTTACAGAGGAGGGAGACAGAGAGGTGTGGTTACAGAGGAGGGAGACAGAGAGGTGTGGTTACAGAGGAGGGAGACAGAGAGGTGTGGTTACAGAGGAGGGAGACAGAGAGGTGTGGTTACAGAGGAGGGAGACAGAGAGGTGTGGTTACAGAGGAGGGAGACAGAGAGGTGTGGTTACAGAGGAGGGAGACAGAGAGGTGTGGTTACAGAGGAGGGAGACAGAGAGGTGTGGTTACAGAGGAGGGAGACAGAGAGGTGTGGTTACAGAGGAGGGAGACAGAGGTGTGGTTACAGAGAGAGGGAGACAGACAGAGAGGTGTGGTTACAGAGGAGGGAGACAGAGAGGTGTGGTTACAGAGGAGGGAGACAGAGAGGTGTGGTTACAGAGGAGGGAGACAGGGTGTGGTTACAGAGGAGGGAGACAGAGAGGTGTGGTTACAGAGGAGGGAGACAGAGAGGTGTGGTTACAGAGGAGGGAGACAGAGAGGTGTGGTTACAGAGGAGGGAGACAGAGAGGTGTGGTTACAGAGGAGGGAGACAGAGAGGTGTGGTTACAGAGGAGGGAGACAGAGAGGTGTGGTTACAGAGGAGGGAGACAGAGAGGTGTGGTTACAGAGGAGGGAGACAGAGAGGTGTGGTTACAGAGGAGGGAGACAGAGAGGTGTGGTTACAGAGGAGGGAGACAGAGAGGTGTGGTTACAGAGGAGGGAGACAGAGAGGTGTGGTTACAGAGGAGGGAGACAGAGAGGTGTGGTTACAGAGGAGGGAGACAGAGAGGTGTGGTTACAGAGGAGGGAGACAGAGAGGTGTGGTTACAGAGGAGGGAGACAGAGAGGTGTGGTTACAGAGGAGGGAGACAGAGAGGTGTGGTTACAGAGGAGGGAGACAGAGAGGTGTGGTTACAGAGGAGGGAGACAGAGAGGTGTGGTTACAGAGGAGGGAGACAGAGAGGTGTGGTTACAGAGGAGGGAGACAGAGAGGTGTGGTTACAGAGGAGGGAGACAGAGAGGTGTGGTTACAGAGGAGGGAGACAGAGAGGTGTGGTTACAGAGGAGGGAGACAGAGAGGTGTGGTTACAGAGGAGGGAGACAGAGAGGAGTGGTTACAGAGGAGGGAGACAGAGACAGGAGGTGTGGTTACAGAGGAGGGAGACAGAGAGGTGTGGTTACAGAGGAGGGAGACAGAGAGGTGTGGTTACAGAGGAGGGAGACAGAGAGGTGTGGTTACAGAGGAGGGAGACAGAGAGGTGTGGTTACAGAGGAGGGAGACAGAGAGGTGTGGTTACAGAGGAGGGAGACAGAGAGGTGTGGTTACAGAGGAGGGAGACAGAGAGGTGTGGTTACAGAGGAGGGAGACAGAGAGGTGTGGTTACAGAGGAGGGAGACAGAGAGGTGTGGTTACAGAGGAGGGAGACAGAGAGGTGTGGTTACAGAGGAGGGAGACAGAGAGGTGTGGTTACAGAGGAGGGAGACAGAGAGGTGTGGTTACAGAGGAGGGAGACAGAGAGGTGTGGTTACAGAGGAGGGAGACAGAGAGGTGTGGTTACAGAGGAGGGAGACAGAGAGGTGTGGTTACAGAGGAGGGAGACAGAGAGGTGTGGTTACAGAGTTACAGAGGGAGACAGAGAGGTGTGGTTACAGAGGAGGGAGACAGAGAGGTGTGGTTACAGAGGAGGGAGACAGAGAGGTGTGGTTACAGAGGAGGGAGACAGAGAGGTGTGGTTACAGAGGAGGGAGACAGAGAGGTGTGGTTACAGAGGAGGGAGACAGAGAGGTGTGGTTACAGAGGAGGGAGACAGAGAGGTGTGGTTACAGAGAGGGAGAGGGAGACAGAGGAGGGAGACAGAGGTGTGGTTACAGAGGAGGGAGACAGAGAGGTGTGGTTAGACAGAGGAGGGAGAGACAGAGAGGTGTGGTTACAGAGGAGGGAGACAGAGAGGTGTGGTTACAGAGGAGGGAGACAGAGAGGTGTGGTTACAGAGGAGGGAGACAGAGAGGTGTGGTTACAGAGGAGGGAGACAGAGGTGTGTGGTTACAGAGGAGGGAGACAGAGAGGTGTGGTTACAGAGGAGGGAGACAGAGAGGTGTGGTTACAGAGGAGGGAGACAGAGAGGTGTGGTTACAGAGGAGGGAGACAGAGTATCAGCAACTTTGAACAGATTGTTACAGAACATGTGAGTAGAAGTAAACTAATTGAGGCGCTCAAGAAAGTATGTAGGTCCTGTAGATGGCCATCAGAAAGACTGTAGGTCCTGTCGATGGCCATCAGAAAGTCTGTAGGTCCTGACGATGGCCATCAGAAAGTCTGTAGGTCCTGTCGATGGCCATCAGAAAGTCTGTAGGTCCTGTCGATGGCCATCAGAAAGTCTGTAGGTCCTGTCGATGACCATCAAAAAGTCTGTAGGTCCTGTAGATGGCCATCGGAAAGTCTGTAGGTCCTGTCGATGGCCATCGGAAAGTCTGTAGGTCCTGTCGATGGCCATCGGAAAGTCTGTAGGTCCTGTCGATGGCCATCGGAAAGTCTGTAGGTCCTGTCGATGGCCATCAGAAAGTCTGTAGGTCCTGTCGATGGCCATCAGAAAGTCTGTAGGTCCTGTAGATGGCCATCAGAAAGTCTGTAGGTCCTGTAGATGGCCATCAGAAAGTCTGTAGGTCCTGTAGATGGCCATCAGAAAGTCTGTAGGTCCTGTAGATGGCCATCAAAGTCTGTAGGTTCTGTAGATGGCCATCAGAAAGTCTGTAGGTCCTGTAGATGGCCATCAGAAAGTCTGTAGGTCCTGTAGATGGCCATCAGAAAGTCTGTAGGTCCTGTAGATGGCCATCAGAAAGTCTGTAGGTCCTGTAGATGGCCATCAGAAAGTCTGTAGGTCCTGTCGATGGCCATCAGAAAGTCTGTAGGTCCTGTAGATGGCCATCAGAAAATCTGTAGGTCCTGTAGTTGGCCATCAGAAAGTCTGTAGGTCCTGTCATGCCACCAGAAAGTCTGTAGGTCCTGTACATGGCTACCAGAAAGCCAGTACGTACTGTAGATTGCCATCTGCAAAATGTAAGACTTTTTGATGGCCATCAGAAATTCTGTAGGTGTATTTCAGCAGCAAAATAATCTGACCTCAGAGCCGACAATGGCAGTGGACAAAATGTGTCAGATTAGCTGGACCTCTACAGTATCTGAAATAAATTAAAAATAAGAAAGCATTTCAGCGTGTGAGGAGGTTCTTACCTCTCCATCAGCTTCTCTTTGTCCCAGTTGAAGTGACTAAGAAGAATTCTGGTGATGGTTGCAGGATTCTGGAAGAGAACGAAACAGTTGTGGGATTTAACAAGCAATGTTAGAGAGAGTGAAGTGAGCAGGGCTATTGGCGAACACAACTGTTACATAGTTACTTACAGTTGGTTTTCTGTGAATTATGTATCCTAACAGACGTTACATGGCGTACAAACTGGACACCTCTATTAGTCCAATAGTTATTCAACATCATTCGTCTTAACGATCTAGGCAATTAACATCTGCATCTGAAAACATTTTATCAAATACTAGTTAAGCAGGAGTTGGGGCTAATAATGAGTAAGCTAACCCGAACATATTCAATAGCAAGTTACCCACAATATGTCTAGGGAGATGGTTAAAAGCACACACAGGCCTAGTCTTTACGTATTTAATAACTAGCTTATTATCCATTTATAAATATAAATCGCTAGCTAGTTAGCTTAGCTAATGTCAGTTAGCAAAGCACCTAGTTGACATTAGTTACCGTTAGTTAGGTAAGCTAATGTCAGTCAGCTAATCACCTAGTTGACGTTAGTTACCGGTAGTTAGCTAAGCTAATGTCAGTCAGCTAATCACCTAGTTGACGTTAATTACCGGTAGTTAGCTAAGCTAATGTCAGTCAGCTAATCACCTAGTTGACGTTAGTTACCGGTAGTTAGCTAAGATAATGTCAGTCAGCTAATCACTTAGTTGTCGTTAGTTACCGGTAGTTAGCTAAGCTAATGTCAGTCAGCTAATCACCTAGTTGTCGTTAGTTACCGGTAGTTAGCTAAGCTAATGTCAGTCAGCTAATCACCTAGTTGTCGTTAGTTACCGGTAGTTATCTAAGCTAATGTCAGTCAGCTAATCACCCAGTTGACGTTAGTTACCGTTAGTTAGCTAAGATAATGTCAGTTAGCTAATCACCTAGTTGACGTTAGTTACCTAAGATAATGTCAGTTAGCTAATCACCTAGTTGACGTTAGTTACCGGTAGTTATCTAAGCTAATGTCAGTCAGCTAATCACCCAGTTGACGTTAGTTACCGTTAGTTAGCTAAGATAATGTCAGTTAGCTAATCACCTAGTTGACGTTAGTTACCGTTAGTTAGCTAAGATAATGTCAGTTAGCTAATCACCTAGTTGTCGTTAGTTACCGGTAGTTATCTAAGCTAATGTCAGTCAGCTAATCACCTAGTTGACGTTAGTTACCGTTAGTTAGCTAAGATAATGTCAGTTAGCTAATCACCTAGTTGACGTTAGTTACCGTTAGTTAGCTAAGATAATGTCAGTTAGCTAATCACCTAGTTGTCGTTAGTTACCGGTAGTTATCTAAGCTAATGTCAGTCAGCTAATCACCCAGTTGACGTTAGTTACCGTTAGTTAGCTAAGATAATGTCAGTTAGCTAATCACCTAGTTGACGTTAGTTACCGGTAGTTAGCTTAGCAAGCTAGAAATATAACGTTAGCTTGTTGGTTAGTTTCCTAACCTAACCAAGACCTCAGCCACTACACTGGAGAATATGATTAAATCAAAACATTTGTCGTGGGTAAATTAGCTTCAGGTCGCCACCAGTTTATCTGAAATAAATGTCTAAGTATCAGCGTAGTGGCCTGTCAACTTCCCACCGGCCCCGGTGTTTCCTGCACGGACAAGCCTAATAATACCTTACCTGTATGACCTCGTTCACCTCTCTAATACACTCCACCATATGCTGAAGGATTTGCTCAGCAGTCAGCACTTCAAAGCGGTAGTCCTCCTCCTCTTGTCCGGGGCCATGGCCACTTCCCCCGGTCTCCAAACCCTCGTCCCGCTCCCCTCCAGCCTCCGCGGGATCGACCAGCTCAACCTCGTCCTCGCCGAGCTCCAGGGTGTCGTCCCCCGGTTCCTCTGCGCCGCTGTCTTCGCTGCATTCCTCCTCTTCGTCTTCGTCAAACTCATAGTTATAGCCCTCGTCTGAGTCCATTACGAGGTTGATAACGTGTTGTCACAAGCAGGCTTGAATTAGGCAGCCCGCTTGATGTGGAATGGATCAAAACAGATCAGGACGCGCTAGTGTTTTTCAGCTGCGGTGAAAATAACAACAAACGTCGCCGCTAGAGGAACCAACAAAGGGACGCGACGTAGTGACGCACGTCACTCTGATGAGACATACATGTTTTGGGATTACTTAAAAATGTCTTAATACAGTTTTCTGCTATTTACTTATCATACTAATCCGTTATTTTATATTAATTCGTGTGTGCCTGAAAGTGACCATTGTTGTTCACAACATATACTGTGAAGACAAGAGCACTATCACAATAACAGTTGTATTTGTATTTTGATTATTATTTATTATACTTTGTTCTGCTTTATTATGAACAAGAAAAAATGGTGCGTTGTTGGTAGGCTATTTAATAACTTAATCACATGATCTTTCTGTTTTGAGTATTTCGCTTCTGACTGCACGATTGCATTTTTTCCCTACACAAAATAAGAGTTCTACTGCAAAAATAAAACATACCTGCAGGAATGTCGATTTCAGTATTTATTACCATTGTTTCATCATCTCTATAAATCCATCAACAATGTTAATTTAAATATATAATTTCTTATCACAGCAGCAATATCTAGTAACTCTTTCACATATTGGCCCCAATGCAATATCCTAGAGATTAGTAGAGTTGAAACATGTTTTAATTACGTTTCCATAAATGTGTAGTAATATTTTCTTTTCAAATATATTGTTAGAGAATGTAAAACATGCAATGATGATCGACAACATTTCGTATGTTCTGCATTCGTGTTTCACATTACAATGCTTAGACACATTTGCTTTTATTTTGAATGTGAACTAATTACTATGTATTCGTGATTTATCGTTTGTGCTGCTTGAATACTAGTTGACTTTTCAGTGTATGCTACTTCCTCTCTAATGGACAGTACTCGAGCCAGATCACCAATAGCCAAATCAATAGTGATTTAGTGAAATGAATGCGATAACGAGCTTGGTGCATAAAGAGAGACGTCCGTTCATAGTATTGATCATGTTACTGTCTCTGACAGCTGTGGAGGCTGTGTGGCCAATGCCTCAGCTGATCAGCTCCTCTGCGGATCGATACCCGTTAAGTCCACGGATGTTTAGTTTCCAGTACGCCAGTGGGTCATCCGCGAAGCCGGGATGTTCGGTTCTGGACTCGGCTTTTAAAAGATATTTCCCACTAATTTTCTCGGATGATCTGAAGCCAGGTCGGTAATCAAATGTAATGTGAATTGCTGTACGGTTAAACTGTAACACACCTATGTGCCGTTTAACCGTGTTATTTGTCTTCATAATATGTTATTGGTGTATAATGTGTCATACATTGTATATTATGTATAGGTTTAATGACAAAGGCCTAGTTACATTCTAGTATGTTTGTGATGGCATCTATTGTATTCTGTCTGGCATGTGACTACAGCTGAATGAGCACTGTGGACCGTGAGCAACACAGGGTTCAGTTAAGGGTTAATTAATAAACACAGAGTGAGCTTATTAATTGCATATGTTAAGTTGATATATTAAACACTATTGTATTAGCAAGACTGCTACCGAGTTTGACTACACATATCAAGTGATAATGATGTTTTCTAGTTGTACAGGAGAGTAATTTCATGTCAATATTAATGATCAGGTGTGTTTACAGGTTTTTAATGAATAGTATGTTTACGGGTTTGTTACAAATCAACATGATGAGGTATGTTTATTGACTTTTGTTTATGGTGACTCTGTGTGTTTCAGGAGAAACCAGGCAGCATGACGACTGGTTTAGGTTCCCCCTGGATCAGGGCAAGTTCACTGTTCTGGTGGATGTGAGGAACAGTGACTGTGAGGGTTATCCTGACGCAGACTCCTTGGAAAGCTGTATGTGTGATAGATCACTGAAACACACGTGACCAGAGACATGTCCGTGTAGCTCCGGTTCTCCATTATAGATCACTGAAACACACGTGACCAGAGACATGTCCGTGTAGCTCCGGTTCTCCATTATAGATCACTGAAACACACGTGACCAGAGACATGTCCATGTAGCTCCAGTTCTCCATTATAGATCACTGAAACACACGTGACCAGAGACATGTCCGTGTAGCTCCGGTTCTCCATTATAGATCACTGAAACACACGTGACCAGAGACATGTCCATGTAGCTCCGGTTCTCCATTATAGATCACTGAAACACACGTGACCAGAGACATGTCCATGTAGCTCCGGTTCTCCATTACTGAAACACACGTGACCAGAGACATGTCCATGTAGCTCCGGTTCTCCATTATAGATCACTGAAACACACGTGACCAGAGACATGTCCATGTAGCTCCAGTTCTCCATTATAGATCACTGAAACACACGTGACCAGAGACGTGTCTGTGTAGCTCCGGTTCTCCATTATAGATCACTGAAACACACGTGACCAGAGACATGTCCGTGTAGCTCCGGTTCTCCATTATAGATCACTGAAACACACGTGACCAGAGACATGTCCGTGTAGCTCCGGTTCTCCATTATAGATCACTGAAACACACGTGACCAGAGACGTGTCCATGTAGCTCCGGTTCTCCATTACTGAAACACACGTGACCAGAGACATGTCCATCAGGCTCCGGTTCTCCATTATAGATCACTGAAACACACGTGACCAGAGACATGTCCGTGTGACCAGAGACATGTCCATGTCCGGTTCTCCATCACTGAAACACACGTGACCAGAGACATGTCCATGTAGCTCCGGTTCTCCATTATAGATCACTGAAACACACGTGACCAGAGACATGTCCATGTAGCTCCGGTTCTCCATTATAGATCACTGAAACACACGTGACCAGAGACATGTCCATGTAGCTCCGGTTCTCCATTATAGATCACTGAAACACACGTGACCAGAGACATGTCCATGTAGCTCCGGTTCTCCATTATAGATCACTGAAACACACGTGACCAGAGACATGTCCATGTAGCTCCAGTTCTCCATTATAGATCACTGAAACACACGTGACCAGAGACATGTCCATGTAGCTCCGGTTCTCCATTATAGATCACTGAAACACACGTGACCAGAGACGTGTCTGTGTAGCTCCGGTTCTCCATTATAGATCACTGAAACACACATGACCAGAGACATGTCCATGTAGCTCCGGTTCTCCATTATAGATCACTGAAACACACGTGACCAGAGACGTGTCCATGTAGCTCCGGTTCTCCATTACTGAAACACACGTGACCAGAGACATGTCCATGTAGCTCCGGTTCTCCATTATAGATCACTGAAACACACGTGACCAGAGACATGTCCATGTAGCTCCGGTTCTCCATTATAGATCACTGAAACACACGTGACCAGAGACATGTCCATGTAGCTCCGGGTCTCCATTATAGATCACTGAAACACACGTGACCAGAGACATGTCCATGTAGCTCCAGTTCTCCATTATAGATCACTGAAACACACGTGACCAGAGACATGTCCATGTAGCTCCGGTTCTCCATTATAGATCACTGAAACACACGTGACCAGAGACATGTCCATGTAGCTCCGGTTCTCCATTATAGATCACTGAAACACACGTGACCAGAGACATGTCCATGTAGCTCCGGTTCTCCATTATAGATCACTGAAACACACGTGACCAGAGACATGTCCATGTAGCTCCGGTTCTCCATTATAGATCACTGAAACACACGTGACCAGAGACATGTTCATGTAGCTCCGGTTAAATGTAAATGTGTTGATTCCTTCTTCTATCCTGTTCTCCATTGTAGACAAGTTAAGTGTGTCTACAGGTCAGGCATCGCTGAGGGCTACAACAGTGTGGGGAGCTCTCAGAGGTACATGTCTCTTACAAGGAGTTATTTCATGATGTAACCACATGTTCTCTGGTAAATGGCAGGTCTGAAATCTGTTATTTCATGATGTAACCACATGTTCTCTGGTAAATGGCAGGTCTGAAATCTGTTATTTCATGATGTAACCACATGTTCTCTGGTAAATGGCAGGTCTGAAATCTGTTATTTCATGATGTAACCACATGTTCTCTGGTAAATGGCAGGTCTGAAATCTGTTATTTCATGATGTAACCACATGTTCTCTGGTAAATGGCAGGTCTGGAGTCGTTCAGCCAAATGGTTTACCAAGATGACTTTGGTCAAGTATGAAATCATGTTAAAAATCAACAAAATGTTGCATGCATTAAAGTTTAATTTCGCAAGTTTAAGAACCTGAGCTTATTTGG
This sequence comes from Dallia pectoralis, assembly GCA_029465975.1. Classification (NCBI taxonomy): domain Eukaryota; kingdom Metazoa; phylum Chordata; class Actinopteri; order Esociformes; family Umbridae; genus Dallia; species Dallia pectoralis. The sequence goes on from CM055740.1 coordinate 1,089,630, forward strand.
CCATCTGTAAATTGTTTTATAAATATGCATTTGTTTCTTTTTCAGTACTTTGTGAATAAGACTGAGATAGATGACTTCCCTCGATTCAAGTTTAGAGGTCTTTTATTGGACACTTCTCGGCACTACCTGCCTTTACCAGCTATTCTGAAGACCCTGGTGAAAATGCTTTATTTATTAACACTACATGTTATAAAGACTGTTGGTCTGTTGTTCACTATAAAGACTGTTGGTCTGTTGTTCACTATAAAGACTGTTGATCTGTTGTTCACTATAAAGACTGTTGGTCTGTTGTTCACTATAAAGACTGTTGGTCTGTTGTTCACTATGAAGACTGTTGGTCTGTTGTTCACTATAAAGACTGTTGGTCTGTTGTTCACTATGAAGACTGTTGGTCTGTTGTTCACTATGAAGACTGTTGGTCTGTTGTTCACTATGAAGACTGTTGGTCTGTTGTTCATTATAAAGACTGTTGGTCTGTTGTTCACTATAAAGACTGTTGGTCTGTTGTTCACTATGAAGACTGTTGGTCTGTTGTTTACTATAAATACTGTTGGTCTGTTGTTCCACAGGATGCCATGTCGTACAACAAGTTTAATGTCTTTCACTGGCACATTGTGGATGACCCATCATTCCCCTACCAGAGTAGCACCTTCCCAGACCTCAGCAGCAAGGTGAGTGGAGACTCATTATCATGCTTTATAAGGAGGTTATAACACATTATATTATTACATCACTGACCTCAGCAGCAAGGTAAGTAGCTAGTGAGCTAGTGGTCATTAGCTAATCTGGCTCCACTTTAACTGGCTCCACTAGTCAGGGACACATAAACAAAGAGAATGTGTTTGCTTTGCTAATAGTGTACCAGAGGCAGGAACAACTATTCATGCTGGAAATCCAAACCAAACATTGTATAACATTCATTTAGAATTCAATTATCCTCTAGGGCTAATTTTATTGAGCTAAATTATGGCCTTAAATTGTGCCTGACAAATGGTCTGATCTGATTGGCTGACATGGTGATTGGTTGTTTTGTTCCCAGGGGGCGTTCCATCCGTCTAGCCATGTGTACACCCAGACAGATGTGAGCTGGGTAATCTCCCATGCCAGGATGAGGGGGATCAGGGTCCTGCCTGAGTTTGACTCCCCAGGACACACACAGTCATGGGGCAAAGGTAGCACACAGAACCCCAGAACATAACCCCAGAACATAACCCCAGAACATAACCCCTCTATCTCCCCCACCCTCCCCCCCTCTCCTCCACTCCCCCCCCTCTCCTCCACTCCCCCTCTCTCCTCCACTCCCCCTCCCTCTCTCCACTCCCCCTCCCTCTCTCCACTCCCCCTCTCTCTCCACTCCCCCTCTCTCTCTCCACTCCCCCTCTCTCCACTCCCCCTCTCTCTCCACTCCCCCTCTCTCCTCCACTCCCCCTCTCTCCTCCACTCCCACTCCTCTCCCTCCACTCCCCCTCTCTCCTCCACTCCCCCTCTCTCTCCACTCCCCCTCTCTCCACTCCCCCTCTCTCTCTCTCCACTCCCCCTCTCCACTCCCCCTCTCTCCTCCACTCCCCCTCTCTCTCCACCCCCTCTCTCCACTCCCCCTCTCTCTCCACTCCCCCCCTCTCTCCTCCACTCCCCCTCTCTCCACTCCCCCTCTCTCTCCACTCCCCCTCTCTCCTCCACTCCCCCTCTCTCTCCACTCCCCCTCTCTCCACTCCCCCCTCTCTCCTCCACTCCCCCTCTCTCTCCACTCCCCCTCTCCACTCCCCCTCTCTTTCCACTCCCCCCCTCTCTCCTCCACTCCCCCTCTCTCTCCACTCCCCCTCTCTCCTCCACTCCCCCTCTCTCCTCCACTCCCCCTCTCTCCTCCACTCCCCCTCTCTCTCCACTCCCCCTCTCTCCTCCACTCCCCCTCTCTCCTCCACTCCCTCTCTCTCTCCACTCCCCCTCTCTCCTCCACTCCCCCTCTCTCTCCACTCCCCCCTCTCTCCTCCACTCCCCCTCTCTCTCAACTCCCCCTCTCTCCTCCACTCCCCCTCTCTCCTCCACTCCCCCCCTCTCTCACCCCCTCCCCCCCAGGACAGTCTGGCCTCCTGACCTCGTGCTATAAGGGATCCGTTCCATCTGGTACATATGGACCAGTGAATCCAGCTGTGTCCTCCAGCTACCAGTTCATCAGTCGGCTGTTTAAAGAGGTGGCCAGCGTGTTCCCAGACTCCTACATCCACCTTGGGGGGGACGAGGTTGACTTCACCTGCTGGTTGTTTCATTCGTTTATATCAATCAACCAATCAAATTCATGATCACACAATGTAGTGTTTTTTGAAAGTTTTTGAATTATTTTAATAGTCAGTATATCAAACTTTTCTATTTTTAGCTTTAAATGTTTAGTTTGCAAAAGAATTAGCGGAACAAATACACTACATTATATGACCCTAGTCTGATCAACAGTCTGTTATTGCTCGCAGGAAGTCCAACCCGGAAGTTCGGGAGTTCATGCAGAAGATGGGTTTTGGAACGGACTACACCAAACTGGAGTCTTACTACATGGAGAAGTAAGAAGGCAAAAACAACTATTGTGGAGTGGATTTCTCTGAACAAGTTACACATTATTTAAAAGATTATGAAAGTGCTAGGGTAGAAGTGATGGTAATAAGTGGTGTGAGCTGTGATTGGCTGGGGGACTGGCTAGGTGTAGGCTTCTCTGTGATTGGCCTAGGAGACTGGCTGGGTTTAGGCTTCTATGTGATTGGCCTGGGGTATTTGGGTTTATGCTTCTTTGTGATTGGCTACATCAGGGAGGTCGCCTGACACTGTAATGATGCTGACCAATGTCCTCTTCCAGCATTGTAAACATAACCAAGGCACTCAACAAGACGTCCATTGTCTGGCAGGATGTGTTTGACTACCATGAGAAGGTAAGTGTTCCTCCAGACCTTCTGTGTAGACCATTTACACACATATTAACGGTGAACGTGAGTTTATTGTATGAGCTGTTCACAGCGGGTGTTGTACTGAGAAACTTGAGAATTATTGTTTAAGACAGTCCTGAACTTGATGCCTTGTTCCAGCTGGGATATGTTGTCGTGTTTAGGTATTATCCAGAACTGTGTTGTGTTTCAGCTAGAGGACAGTTGTGTTTGCATTGTGTTTCAGCTAGTGTTGTGTTTCAGCTAGAGGACTGTTGTATTTCCATTGTGTTTCAGCTAGTGTTGTGTTTCCATTGTGTTTCAGCTAGTGTTGTGTTTCAGCTGTGTTGCAGCTCTCTGTCAGTGGTGGAGGTGTGGAAGGGAGGATGCTATCTGTGTGATGTGCGCAGGGTGACTAAGGCAGGCCTCAGGGTTATCCTTGCCTCCCCCTGGTACCTGGACGAGCCCGGACCCATTCATGACTGGGCCAAATACTACACCATCTGGCCTCTCGCTTTTAAGGGTCTGAACCTCTATCTAGTGTGTAGTGGACAGTGTGTAGTGGACGGTGTGTAGTGGACGGTGTGTAGTGGATGGTGTGTTATAGACGGTGTGTAGTGGATGGTGTGTTATAGACGGTGTGTAGTAGACGGTGTGTTATAGACGGTGTGTAGTGGATGGTGTGTTATAGACGGTGTGTTATAGACAGTGTGTTATAGACGGTGTGTAGTGGATGGTGTGTTATAGACGGTGTGTTATAGACAGTGTGTTATAGACGGTGTGTAGTGGATGGTGTGTTATAGACGGTGTGTTATAGACAGTGTGTTATAGACGGTGTGTAGTGGATGGTGTGTTATAGACGGTGTGTTATAGACAGTGTGTTATAGACGGTGTGTAGTGGACAGGCTGCTTTGTTCTACCCTTTTTTTGTACCCTGGTTCAGATCCCAGTAGACACTGTGCTCCACATCTGGAAGGGCAGTCCAGCCCAGATCCAACAGGAGCTGAGTGACATCACCCTGGCTGGGTACAGGGTGATACTGTCGGCGCCCTGGTACATCAACCACATCGCTTACGGACAAGACTGGACCACCTACTACACTGTAAAGCCACTGGACTTCACTGGTGTGTAGACAGACTGAACCACATACTACACTGTAAAGCCACTGGACTTCACTGGTGTGTAGACAGACTGAACCACATACTACACTGTAAAGCCACTGGACTTCACTGGTGTGTAGACAGACTGGACCACCTACGCAGTGAAACTGTGACGGGGGATCCAGTGAAGCGGTGACAGGGAGATCCAGTGAAACAGAGACAGGGAGATCCAGTGAAACTGTGGACCTGAGCATGGTAAACGGAGAGGGCCTAACAATTCTGAAATCAATCCACCCACGTTACCAAGCATCAACCAAGGGACACAAATCAACCGCAACCACTCTGAGTTTACTCAGTGACAGCAATGAAGAACAGGCTGGTTTATGTAGAAGCCACTGTACATAAGCCACTGTGGAGCTTTAGAGTAACCAGAAATAGGTATTACAACGAAGCCATTGTACCTATGTTGTGTTTCATTGGGTTGTGTGGAGTTGTGTTGTGTGGAGTTGTGTTGTGTGGAGTTGTGTTGTGTGGAGCTGAGTTGGGTGAAGTTGTGCGGCGTTGTGTGTTCTGTGTGGGTCATCTTGTGTTCTTGACCTTTACAGGTTCAGAGCAGCAGAAGAGCTTGGTGATTGGTGGAGAGGTCTGCATGTGGGGGGAATATGTGGATGCCACCAACCTCTCTCCACGCCTCTGGTAAGGAACACGCAAAAAGTTTATTTATATAGCACAGTTCATACATGTAAGCATGTTTATTGTGTGTGCGTGTGTGTGTGTGTGTGTGTAGGCCGAGGGCGAGTGCAGCGGCAGAGAGACTGTGGAGTGATGAGAAGATGACCTCCAGCGTCACCGACGCCTTCCCACGCCTAACAGACTTCCGCTGCAAGATGTTGAGGTGAAATGTTAAAGTAGAGCTGCTGAGATGAGATGTTAAAGTAGAGCTGCTGAGATGAGATGTTAAAGTAGAGCTGCTGAGATGTTAAAGTAGAGCTGCTGAGATGAGATGTTAAAGTAGAGTTGCTGAGATGAGATGTTAAAGTAGAGCTGCTGAGATGTTAAAGTAGAGCTGCTGAGATGAGATGTTAAAGTAGAGTTGCTGAGATGAGATGTTAAAGTAGAGCTGCTGAGATGTTAAAGTAGAGTTGCTGAGATGAGATGTTAAAGTAGAGCTGCTGAGATGTTAAAGTAGAGCTGCTGAGATGTTAAAGTAGAGCTGCTGAGATGTTAAAGTAGAGTTGCTGAGATGAGATGTTAAAGTAGAGCTGCTGAGATGTTTAAGTAGAGCTGCTGAGATGTTAAAGTAGAGCTGCTGAGATGTTTAAGTAGTGCTGCTGCTCAACAACTTTACTTATATAATAGAATAGTTCAGGTCAAATAAAGTCAAAGGGACTAACCCTAAAACCCTCTACTCCTCTCCCCAACCATTTCTCCCCCTCTACTCATTTGTCCTCAACCATTCCTCCCTCTCAACTCCTTTCTTCCCAAACATTCTTCCTTCTCCAGGCGTGGAGTTCAGGCAGAGCCTCTGTTTCTGGGTCATTGCAGACATGAGTATGGAGGTATCTGAAACCTGGCTGTTTGAGTAAGGGGAGAGAACCTTACCAGCAGACAAAACACAGAGGAAGCAATGGAAATTAACCAGACCTTTTAGATGATGTAATCAAAGTCATTAGGACAATAGAAATAGAACCCTACATTTAGAACAGTTGAAATAGAACAGTATAAATACAATGACATGTTAATTCTCAGGGCTACAAATGATAATCTCTACATTGTCTCAGATTTAGGTTGAACAAATAATTATTTGACATCTGCCTATACATTTCTGCTGTGATGAAATCTGTACACACTAAATTGTATAAGTGTAACATTTTGATGCATAAATTCCAGTAATGATTTAACGTGTGATGGTGTTAACATAATTATTTTGATACAGTTATGGAGTTTACCTCCGCATTTGAAGTTTTAATTGAGAGAAACACTACCATTTAGCAGCAATGTTCAATGTTGTGTAACATTTATCGGTGTACTGCTACATCTGTCCACAAGGGGTCAATGTAAGATACCCATAAACTAAAAAGTGGAGTTGGCTTGTTAATGTACAACACTGTAGTACCTGCCTGTTAGTAATCTAATCCCAAACAACCTGCAAACACGATCATATAACCTGTGAGATTACCCTGAGAACAGAGTGAAGTTATGGTGGGGAATTGTAAACGATCCAAACTACTTCCTTCTGGGACAGAACTCGGCTATCAGGAGTTCTTTCTTCATGATCATCTACAGATCAATCTCACTAGGCAGGACACGTAGTTCGTCAGTGACCTAGTTTTTCAGCATCTGGTTATTTTATACTATGAGCCGTTATTGGTGTATGAAGAGAAACATCAGACGTATAAAATAAGGCAAATGAACGTTACATGAACCATAAGATGCAAAAATAATCAACTACAGAGATGACGGTTAGTCCTCCAGCAACTCAGATCACTCATCACAAAAACCCACTGAATTGCATGTGTCAAAACTGTAAAACCAGAAAAGCCAAAATACAGGAAGCCCAAGTGACAGATCCAAATATACCAACTCGATCCAATCACAGCAGGGCATGCATTTGAGTTGACCCTAGAGTTGTGCATTGGTTTAAGTGAACATGACAGGTCAACAAAATGTACTAACGTGCCTGAAACACAATCAGAGCTTAAATGGGACTATTGATCAATATATGAGAAGATTTACATGACTTCTAATACTGACACCTGAGTAACAGCTGAGACAAACATGGAATGAGCACACAGCTAATCGTTTTATATATTTTATTGGAATCCATCCCTGCAGCCCAGAGTCTGTGTCCCTTACAGAAGATCATCTTTAGGCCTTGGTGGGAGCTGCAGGAGCAGCTGGCTTTTTGACTGGCTTCTTCTTCTTGGGTTTGAGCATCTTGGCCTTGATCTGAATCAAGATATAAATGAGGTTAAACGACAGTCACTAAAGCATGAACATGTAAACACAGGCTGTCACAAAGTACAGGTCCTAAACAAATTATAGTTCTATTGAAGCGTAATGGGGGCCTTGTTCAGTAACTGACTATTGAGCCTTTAATTTAAACTCAGAACTTCTGTTGGGTATCAGGACTCAGAAACACGGACCGAAGTGAAAGCTCATCACAGTAGAAATTAAAAGGCTCAATTAGCTCCGAACAAACTCACGGCTACAACATATAAGTGTCTGGTTGGTGTCGGACTCAGTCATGGCAGTAGACAGAACTACAATTAATCAGTTTGGAAAACCATCCTTGAAGGATGCAGAGACTGTGATGTCGTTGGGTGACTTACAGCCGGGTCGTGCAGAAGAATAGCGTTACGTCTCGCGGTCTTGGCATAAGGGTTGAGCTTCAACATAATCCTCAGGTTCTTCAGAGGGTTCTTCTTCAGAACTCTGCGTCGGATCTTCTTGCTGTAAGTTAAGAGGAAAGATGTGGTCAGGTGGAAATAGTTGACCAAGCTAAATATCGCTGTAGATTACTGATCAGAACCCAGACGGGATTAATGCATTCAGAAATGCTGTGGGACCTGGACGATCAACGCTCAGGACTTCCAATAAAATCAGGATTCAGAAACACGGACCTGAAGTGGAACCTCATCATGGCTGGATGTCATAAATAGTGGAGGATAATGTCAAACTACAGTACTCACAATGCCCTGTGTAAGAGCAGTGTAAAGTCTTACTTTGGTGCACGTAATGCCTTCTGGATCTCCTCGCTCTTCAGGATTCTGCTGAGATCTGTGTTGGTCATCTTGTGCATGGGCAGGCTGGAGTGAAGACAGGGAGACAGGTCCAGAGATAAGACAGAGACTAGGACGCCAAGCCCAGGAGCACCGTGGATTAAAGATGGGGCAGTAACAGGGCAGATGGCCTTTAATTTTAACTCAGAACTTCTGTTACGTATCAGGACTCAGAAACACGGACCGAAGTGAAAGCTCATCACAGTAGAAATTAAGGCACTCATCTGGCAAAATCCAACTAATAGTCTTAACGACCAACTGACTACACCCCCCACGTCGCTGGGCAGTGAACAGTTGACTCACCTGTAGTCGACCTTAAGAGAGGATGCTTTGCGCCAGGTTCCGTACAGGTTGTCCAGCTTGCGGAAGGCGGACTCTGTCCAGATGCAGAAGCGACCAACGTGACCGCCAGGGGCAAGTCTCAACAGGTTCAGCTTGTTCACGTTCTGAAGAGTGATCCCTGGCAGAGGACGAGAATATTTACGCCATTATCAACAGACCCCCTGGGGAATAAAAAGTGCCACGCCAATAGAACCTACACGTTATTCATTTAAAGTATTACTAAAGTAATACTAAGGCCACTACTGACTGACAGTAACTCCATTAATGACAATAACAGGGGTGACAGGAGGACTCAGTACTTCCACAGCAATCATGTTATTCAGAAACACGGACCAGAAGTGGGACTCATCATGTCTACTGGGGTACAGGTGAGGTTCAAAACAAGAGCCCAGTACCCAAAAACCTGCACAACTGAATACTAAATACAACAGGGTTCTCAACTCAACATACCAGGGATGTTTCTGAAGGCCTTCGTGACACCTTGGTCTTGGTTGTAGATTATACACGGCCCTTTGCGCTGGATACGGCGACGGTTTCTCATTTTACCCTTACCAGCACGCATGCGCTGAGACGCGTACACCTGCAAACAGGAAAATTATGTTTAGTGTCTAAAAACACAATTGTATGGCTTAAGCCATCATCAACAACTTCAATAAGATAACACTCATTTATCAGCACATCAAATGCTCAGGACTTCCAATAAAATCAGGGTTCAGAAACACGGACCTGAAGTGGAACCTCATCATAGCTTTACTTCACAGTTGGAAGTAAAAACGAACCAGACAGATGATGCGCACGTACCTTCTTGATGTCATTCCATGCCTTGAGCTTTTTCAGCAGCAACACAGCCTCCTTTGTCTTCTTGTAGCCCTCAACTTTGTCCTCTACGACCAGAGGAACCTCAGGGATCTCCTCAATGCGGTGTCCTGAACATCCAGAGACATCTTAGTAACGCATATCTAACATGCGCTAAATGAGTCAGATACAACTCCATGATGGTAAAAACAAACACATCTAGACCTGAATAACTAGATTCACGTATTCATTTCTATGCGTCAAGTAAAACCTTTGTAAAAATGGCAGGGGAGTTCAGTTTTAGATGGGTGTTGATTTGAAACTGCTGTGCAGTGAAGTTCCTCATTACGCATAGTTACTGGAGTGTTTAAAATTTAAAAATGCACAGGGCACACCTACAAATGAGAATGAATTAATAGGGCCACTGGATATTGATGGTTGTACATTCACACATTCTTGCTCAGAATTATTTTCTCGTCAGCCCACCACAGCAGCTATAAGACAGTCGGCAAACCGTCACTGCACATGGAGTCAGACGCAAATTACACCATCACAGCAAGTCACCAGTGTGGCAGCCACAGTACATTGTATTTTAAATGGCCTGTAGCAAACACAAATTAGAAACAGTTTGTCTTAACACCGTTAACAAGATGCCCAGTGAGCGCCAGCAGAGGACGTGCCTTTGGACATGACGAGGGCGGGCAGAGCAGACGCAGCCAGAGCGGAGCAGATGGCGTAGCGCTTCTGGGTGGTGTTGATCCTTCTGTGCCAGCGACGCCAGGTCTTAGTGGGGGCAAACATACGACCACCACGACACATCTGGAGGTCACAAGGTCAAGGAGCTTCAGCGGAACAAGATATGGGTTCACCTGATGGCGTTTCACCCAGACATATTCAGAGTAGCTCGCTCAGACTGAAGGTTCGTCAGCCACTTGTGCCAGCATATGACATCAGGCATAACATCACTGATCACAGTGTAGGACGCAAATTACACCATCATTGCAAGCCCTTAAATCCAGTCCTAGTCTGGTACACATAAGCACAGCAACATAACTGTATTCAATTAACCACATGTCCAAACAGGCAGATACGCAGTATTCCAAGTTAGCAGAGGTGCCCTGAACTCTCATGAACCCAGATCAGATACAGCCTGGTTGTAGACAAATACTGGCCCAGATCAACGGGGCTCGATACTCACTAGAAGTAGATTCAGGAGTGTTAGTTCTGAATACATCTAATACAAGGAAAGTTTAAGGTCCCCTGATGTCTAAAGGCGACTGGTGCAAAACATAAGGACGGGTTCAGTTTGAAAAGGATACGTTTCCAAAAGCTCCCTGGCCGGACCGGTGGGTACCTCCTCCCCTAACTCTGGGGATACGAGCCACAGCTCTGCCGGTACCCCAGGACTCAGCACTGGTCTGGTGACCTGGAACACAACACAGAAAACATGAATATTCAACATAGGTATTGGTCACCAAAACCACCTCAGGAAAACAGACCAAGCCTCTCAGAACTTATAGTACAATCACTGCTCTCAGCAAAACGGACAAAGTTAAAACTCATAAGTAAGATGTGTCATTCTTTAAAAATAGCACAGTTAATTTTGCTGCTGATGTCTAAACTCACCAGCCAGGGCGCTCACGGCATAGGGCTGGCGGCTGTTTTTCCGCATGTTGGTATGCACGAAGTTGACGATGTCTGGACGTATGGGAGCCTTGAACACTGCAGGCATAAGAACATTCTTGCCTGAGCTCTCTCCCTTATCGGAGTAGATCGAGATTAAAGGCCTGGCACAAGCCTGAGGAAGAGAATGGCGTCAGTGATAACACGAATACATATCCCCAAAATATGTCTACTGAGGAGGTAGCAGAACAGGTTACAGTACTAGATACAACTACGCATCATGCTCAGAATCAGTTGTCGTCATTCACTTGCGCCAGCATCTGACAGTAGGCATCTGTCGACTGATCGCAAAGTAGGACGCAAATTACACCATCATAGCAAGTCAGAAGTGCTGTTAATATACTGTAAAGGTCAAACAATTCGCAGTAACGCGGGGCTAGTTTATTATCCATGTTGACCGGCGCTAACAAAAAAGCTAACCAGATCACGCGTTAATTTGAGATTTATTATGGTCGTTATAGTAAACAATTAAGATATGATTTACTAAGGAGAGATTGACAGTTACATAAATAAAGCCATTAAGACTTATACGCATTTACTGGACAAAAAACGTCCCAAATGACAGGCCTGTGGTTGCTAGTAACGTACACGTGTGACTAGGCTAACAGGACGGTGTCTTTCAAAATGGCCCCTCGTGTTAACTGCGTTAAGACTCGTCAAAACGAACTAATGAACATTTACTAATAGCCGTTAAAAAGTTTGTCGAGACAAATATTTGATTAAGAGCTATACACGGATTACTACATAATATGTTTTATGCTATATGAGACTGAAATGAATTCGGATTCTCACCATTTTTATATTTTTATCTCGGCTCGCCGGGAACCACGCTCCTTACTGAATGGCGGCCACAGTAGAAAAGGAAGTTGGTAATGCAACTCACCCACCTCATATGCTTCCGACCACGTCACACTTCCGATTTATACAACATTCGCAATATAACTTTTGGAGTTACAATTTTTGTTTGTTTTTCAAGGCAACAAAGCTATTATTTAATTACATTCAAATTAAATGAATATTTGAAATGCTACATAACAGTTAGGACATAATTCCTAATTCGGACTATCTCGTTCTCTACTTCGCAGTACCGCGGAGGGAAACACATTTTGCAGACCGGACTACTTTCTGGATACTCGTTTTTATTTTCTTAAATACTTGTTGGACTCACACGAGTCTGTGTTTTTACACTATGTTTTTTATTCTCATTACAGGTGGGAATATACATTTATAAAAAAAAACTAATGTGTTCGTTTTACGGCTGACCTCGGTGACGTCATACGGGAGCTGGCAGTTTTCGCGCGAGCGTCAAATTGATTGGTGGGTGTGGCCAACGCAGGAAGTTACTTTTCAACTTGTTTTGATGTGTTTTATTAATTCACAGCTGCGTTAGATCTCTGTAATAAAATGTGCTCCAAGATAATCCCTGATGCTTTACGGTTTCTGAAAATTCTCAGGTGAGATTGTTTTTTATCTATTTGAGCTAGTGTTTGTTACATATGTATGTACTACTGTAGTTTAACATCAGTTAGCACACGTAGCTATCCAACAGGAGTTGTAGCATGTTAACATGAGAGTATTCTAGGTGTTGGGTGGCTAACTAATGAAACTATCAACGTTGGGTGTGTTAACCCTGAAGGACTCTACAGGATGAAGGCAGAGACTCGTGCATTTACGAGGACGATGTCCAGATTCTGAAAGTAGATGGAAAGAGATCTTTATGTGACATCTTCAATGGGGACAGGCCAGTCTTCATCTGTGAAAAAATTGTAAGTTACGCCGCTATCTTTAATGGATTATTGCAATCAATCAACCCATATTATTTGTCTGCATATAAACACTTAGGTATGGCTGGTTTGTGTTAAATGGAGGTCAATACTGAAGAATGGTCTGGTCGGCTTCCAGACTAGTATGGGAGGCTTAATTAACAAAAAAGCTAACCAGATCACGCGTTAATTTGAGATTTATTATGGTCGTTATAGTAAACAATTAAGATATGATTTACTAAGGAGAGATTGACAGTTACATAAATAAAGCCATTAAGACTTATACGCATTTACTGGACAAAAAACGTCCCAAATGACAGGCCTGTGGTTGCTAGTAACGTACACGTGTGACTAGGCTAACAGGACGGTGTCTTTCAAAATGGCCCCTCGTGTTAACTGCGTTAAGACTCGTCAAAACGAACTAATGAACATTTACTAATAGCCGTTAAAAGTTTGTCGAGACAAATATTTGATTAAGAGCTATACACGGATTACTACATAATATGTTTTATGCTATATGAGACTGAAATGAATTCGGATTCTCACCATTTTTATATTTTTATCTCGGCTCGCCGGGAACCACGCTCCTTACTGAATGGCGGCCACAGTAGAAAAGGAAGTTGGTAATGCAACTCACCCACCTCATATGCTTCCGACCACGTCACACTTCCGATTTATACAACATTCGCAATATAACTTTTGGAGTTACAATTTTTGTTTGTTTTTCAAGGCAACAAAGCTATTATTTAATTACATTCAAATTAAATGAATATTTGAAATGCTACATAACAGTTAGGACATAATTCCTAATTCGGACTATCTCGTTCTCTACTTCGCAGTACCGCGGAGGGAAACACATTTTGCAGACCGGACTACTTTCTGGATACTCGTTTTTATTTTCTTAAATACTTGTTGGACTCACACGAGTCTGTGTTTTTACACTATGTTTTTATTCTCATTACAGGTGGGAATATACATTTATAAAAAAAAAAAAAACTAATGTGTTCGTTTTACGGCTGACCTCGGTGACGTCATACGGGAGCTGGCAGTTTTCGCGCGAGCGTCAAATTGATTGGTGGGTGTGGCCAACGCAGGAAGTTACTTTTCAACTTGTTTTGATGTGTTTTATTAATTCACAGCTGCGTTAGATCTCTGTAATAAAATGTGCTCCAAGATAATCCCTGATGCTTTACGGTTTCTGAAAATTCTCAGGTGAGATTGTTTTTTATCTATTTGAGCTAGTGTTTGTTACATATGTATGTACTACTGTAGTTTAACATCAGTTAGCACACGTAGCTATCCAACAGGAGTTGTAGCATGTTAACATGAGAGTATTCTAGGTGTTGGGTGGCTAACTAATGAAACTATCAACGTTGGGTGTGTTAACCCTGAAGGACTCTACAGGATGAAGGCAGAGACTCGTGCATTTACGAGGACGATGTCCAGATTCTGAAAGTAGATGGAAAGAGATCTTTATGTGACATCTTCAATGGGGACAGGCCAGTCTTCATCTGTGAAAAAATTGTAAGTTACGCCGCTATCTTTAATGGATTATTGCAATCAATCAACCCATATTATTTGTCTGCATATAAACACTTAGGTATGGCTGGTTTGTGTTAAATGGAGGTCAATACTGAAGAATGGTCTGGTCGGCTTCCAGACTAGTATGGGAGGCTTAATTAACAAAAGCTAAACAAGGCACAAGATAGACACCAGGGTGGAAAATCTAGCATCATTGTCTCAATACCTACATCCTAGATCAGCTAAACAGTTTCTCACACAGACCAAATTAATGTATTTTTTTTCCAAACCCATCTTTAGGATGACTTTTCTATAGTATGATAAGTAAGAGAAAGCCACTGTCCATTTTAGCAAAAAACAAAACAGAATCGATGCTACTCTTTTTACAGAATCAGAGCACTGGGCATTTTATGTTTCTGTTAAAGAGCTGACACTTTCTCAGTAGTATCTATAATATACTGAATAATATACAAATTTAACGGTTTCTTACGGTTTTGTCCTGTGATGAGGCCCCAGATGTTCTGGACCCTGATGATGATGAGGAAATAGAGTCACACTCCGGAGATGAGACGAGTCAGGAGGCCAAGATGGAACCGGGACCGCAGCCTCTCAGCATCTCCAAAGCAAGGTGACAGCTTCCTGGTTCCTTTACAGTCATAGGATATCACATGGTGGCAATCGTTGTCTGTCGGTCACATTCTGAGCTGCTGTGGGTCTGCTTGCAGGCAGCTGTTGTCCTGGTACACCATATCCCAGAATGCCGCAGTGCCTCCAGGGGAGTCCTTGCCATGCCCCATCCCTCTGCTACCACTCTGGGTGCGGTGTGACATGACAGACCCCGCTGCTACTGCCTGGCTCGCTGCAGAGGTCGTCTGCCCCGGAGTCAAGCTATACTCAGTCACCTGTAAAGGTCAGGGGTCGTGCAAATGTGTGTTAACCTATTTAGAGGGATCGTTTTATATTTCGTCTGAGTTATTTGGCACAACGTACATTGTTGACCGTGAGCTGTTGTTAATATAAATGGTTCTGTCGGGTTGGTTTGCAGTTTAGAAATAATTCCTGTGATCTATTCTATGTGCTGTTTGCTGTGACCTGTAGAACTGGACACAGGGTCACAAATACTTCATCCACACAATCCGTACCAATGTGACTGCTGTTTGGTTATAATGTGTCATGTTATATTTTCTCACTCAGGTTCAACTGTTGACAAAAGCACATTCATCACATTAGATGAGCTGAAACAGGAACATAAGAAACGCCACCATCAGTCTCCGGTAAGACGGTTAAACCTCATAGTGTTCTGAATTCAGAGAGAACATTATACTATATTAAACGTCCCTCATTTATAGGGGGATGAACAATGTATTTACCTTTAAATCCAAATATCTTCGCTAATTAAATAACAGCTAAATAACAACTATCTAGCTACACTATTTGTTTTACTAATTTCATAGCCTTTCAAAATTAACACTATACACTTTATATAAAAGGCCAAAGGAAAATAAGAGAAACACTTTGGGAAGACGTTGACTCGATTTCTGTGAGTACGCTGAATCTAGTTCTCTGTCTTGTACGTGTAACAGAGGTTCTCTGTCTTGCATGTTTAGTTCCAGATGGTGTCTCGGGGATGGTCCCAGTACAGCCTGTTTGGTTCCACGGTGGTGGAGAACACAACTATTCAATCTCAGAGCAGTGTGACTGCAGACTTCAGATGGAACCATGTGCAGAGCATCCTGGAATCCCCTCCTCTCTCCTCAACGGCCACACTGGTCAGTACCAGAACCTGTACCAGAACCAGTGGGTTTTCTCTATCCAGCCTCATATTCATTCACTTCCTGTTTTGAACTGGGATTGTCCTTACCTGCTGAACATCAAGGTGTCTAGGAACCTGATTTTGATCCCCAGTAGCTGAGCATCTTTGATTATATTAACCAGAACCACATTCCCTTATTGCAACAGAACATAAAGGTGTCCAGTGGAGACCCGAGGAGTCCCATGTTCCAGATGTTCAGGGAGTTGGAGTTTCTCCAGGTTGGTTCCAAACCACCATGTCAACATCCTTAGTTTTACACGTTTATTAGTGGACGCCTGAAACCATAGAATCCATAGACCCACGCTGTGTTAAAGTAGAACCCATAGACTTTTTTGTGTGCTAGATTCTGGCTGAGGGCCTGCGGACTGGGGAGACTGAGTGGATGGAACCTCTGGAGACCAGTTCTGCTGTGGATCTGATCAGGGAATATCTGGACGGTAAGGAACATGGATGTGTCATCCTTACTGGTTGTAGAACAAAGTTATGCAATTTAATGTCCTAATTGATGTTCTCATATTATTGGGGAACTTTTCTAATGGATTGTTATGTTCCAGCTCCCTAAAGGGAGGGGAACCAGATAACCCATTGCTCAGGCCCAACGATGCCAGCAAAGGGAGTATGGTGTTGTGGTGCGAGAAAAGGACAACAACTTAAAATACCGTAAAACAATGCTTTTATTCAGCCACGGTATTACGTAAATGAAAAATACTAAACAATAATAATGTTCTTGGGAAATTGGGGAGGGCTGGACAGACCAAAGCAAAGAAATAAACAAAACACAACCACTAACCTGCAAGTAACATAACACATAAGAACCCCTATCTGGCACAAGACCAAGGTGCCCTAACCAAACATACAGCTGGTGGTCCACCCAGGTCTAGCTAGTGGTTCTAGACAGAAGTATACCTACGGGTGATGTATACCCCAGGGTAGCTCTAAATCTACTCCCCAACTCCCTAAAGAACAACAAAGGAAAGAAAGACAATTATTACAAATTATAATCACAAACAAACAAAATGCTCCGTCCTGCTGTTCCCACTGGAACACAAACTGGGGTTAACTAATGCACACAAAACAAGGCCAAATGTGCTAAACAAAAATGCCAGGGAATCCATCCCAAAACCATAAAGATCCCCACATGTTACAAACCAACCAGTCAGCAGGAACCGAGAGACTGAACTGATCACAACCTGGGCTTTTTAAAGAGCCCAGGCAGCTGCAGCCACTGATGAAGGGGCGGAGTCCCAAGTCCCAATCACCAGTTGAACAACCAATCAGCTGCTGGATCAGTCTCAGAAGCTTTCTTGCCTGTGGGAAACACAAACACAACAACCACCAGCAACAAAACAATCCCAAAAAACGAACCCAGAACTCTGGGGACGTAACATGGATATCCTGATTGCATGTCAAACGATTTTCTCTTTCCAGAACTCCAGAATACAGTGAAGAACCTGCAGAATCAAAGTGCAAAAGAGACACAGGTGAGGTTTGTGTTATTGTAATACAGGAATCACCAGGTAGATCACAGATTGTGGAGACACAGGTGAGGTTTGTGTTATTGTATTACAGGAATCACCAGGTAGATCACAGATTGTAGAGACACAGGTGAGGTTTGTGTTATTGTATTACAGGAATCACCAGGTAGATCACAGATTGTAGGGACACAGGTGAGGTTTGTGTTATTGTATTACAGGAATCACCAGCTAGATCACAGATTGTAGAGACACATGTGAGGTTGGTTTTATTGTAATACAGGAATCACCAGGTAGATCACAGATTGTAGAGACACAGGTGAGGTTGGTGTTATTGTATTACAGGAATCACCAGGTAGAACACACACACACACAGTTAAGTCATTAGTTAATCCTCACTGAGTGGAAACTGGGTGAAACTTGGTTCTTTAGAAATACATACTGTTATAGTACTTATTTTATTGATCGTGTCATCTTCCAGACAGGAAAGGTAAAGATGGATTCAGCCGTAGAGGCGTCCATATTCTCCAACTTGATGGAGCGTGGAGACCTGGACTTCATAGAACAGCTTTGGGTTCGGATGAGGAAGAGTAAGTAGATTTAGTAGAGTATTTGTCTCTAGTTACAAGTCAGCTTATTTTATATACATTCTTATTTTCATCAACAGTGTGAGAGATGTTTTGTGGATCATTGATTATTTTGTTGTCACAGGTGTGACTTCATATCAGGATGTTAGAGACTGTCTGAAACTGGTTATCCAAGCTCTACAGTACGGAGACATTAAACCATGGGTAGGTGTTAGAGATCCAAGCTCTACAGTACGGAGACATTAAACCATGGGTAGGTGTTAGAGATCCAAGCTCTACAGTATGGTACCCAGTATGGACCCACAGTCTGGTCAGTAGTGTTTTTTGTGTGATCACAGATTCACAGGGACAGCAGCAGTTCTCTCAGTAAGCTGATTCTCCAGTCGTACCACCATCAGATGGACCATGTCTCTCTGAGCGGCTTCACTCCTGTTCACATGCTACTGGAGATGGGCTTAGACAAAATGAGGAAGGATTACATCAACTACCTGATAGGTGAATCACATCCACACAACCCAGAGGGACCTGGGTGTTACTGACTCTAATACAACCACATCCACACAACCCAGAGGGACCTGGGTGTTACTGACTCTAATACAACCACATCCACACAACCCAGAGGGACCTGGGTGTTACTGACTCTAATACATCCACACAACCCAGAGGGACCTGGGTGTTACTGACTCTAATACATCCACACAACCCAGAGGGACCTGGGTGTTACTGACTCTAATACATCCACACAACCCAGAGGGACCAGGGTGTTACTGACTCTAATACAACCACATCCACACAACCCAGAGGGACCTGGGTGTTACTGACTCTAATACATCCACACAACCCAGAGGGACCTGGGTGTTACTGACTCTAATACATCCACACAACCCAGAGGGACCTGGGTGTTACTGACTCTAATACAACCACATCCACACAACCCAGAGGGACCTGGGTGTTACTGACTCTAATACATCCACACAACCCAGAGGGACCTGGGTGTTACTGACTCTAATACAACCACATCCACACAACCCAGAGGGACCTGGGTGTTACTGACTCTAATACATCCACACAACCCAGAGGGACCTGGGTGTTACTGACTCTAATACAACCACATCCACACAACCCAGAGGGACCTGGGTGTTACTGACTCTAATACATCCACACAACCCAGAGGGACCTGGGTGTTACTGACTCTAATACAACCACATCCACACAACCCAGAGGGACCTGGGTGTTACTGACTCTAATACATCCACACAACCCAGAGGGACCTGGGTGTTACTGACTCTAATACAACCACATCCACACAACCCAGAGGGACCTGGGTGTTACTGACTCTAATACATCCACACAACCCAGAGGGACCTGGGTGTTACTGACTCTAATACAACCACATCCACACAACCCAGAGGGACCTGGGTGTTACTGACTCTAATACATCCACACAACCCAGAGGGACCTGGGTGTTACTGACTCTAATACATCCACACAACCCAGAGGGACCTGGGTGTTACTGACTCTAATACAACCACATCCACACAACCCAGAGGGACCTGGGTGTTACTGACTCTAATACATCCACACAACCCAGAGGGACCTGGGTGTTACTGACTCTAATACAACCACACAACCCAGAGGGACCTGGGTGTTACTGACTCTAATACAACCACATCCACACAACCCAGAGGGACATGGGTGTTACTGACTCTAATACATCCACACAACCCAGAGGGACCTGGGTGTTACTGACTCTAATACAACCACATCCACACAACCCAGAGGGACCTGGGTGTTACTGACTCTAATACATCCACACAACCCAGAGGGACCTGGGTGTTACTGACTCTAATACAACCACATCCACACAACCCAGAGGGACCTGGGTGTTACTGACTCTAATACATCCACACAACCCAGAGGGACCTGGGTGTTACTGACTCTAATACATCCACACAACCCAGAGGGACCTGGGTGTTACTGACTCTAATACATCCACACAACCCAGAGGGACCTGGGTGTTACTGACTCTAATACAACCACATCCACACAACCCAGAGGGACCTGGGTGTTACTGACTCTAATACATCCACACAACCCAGAGGGACCTGGGTGTTACTGACTCTAATACAACCACATCCACACAACCCAGAGGGACCTGGGTGTTACTGACTCTAATACATCCACACAACCCAGAGGGACCTGGGTGTTACTGACTCTAATACAACCACATCCACACAACCCAGAGGGACCTGGGTGTTACTGACTCTAATACAACCACATCCAAACAACCCAGAGGGACCTGGGTGTTACTGACTCTAATACAACCACATCCACACAACCCAGAGGGACCTGGGTGTTACTGACTCTAATACAACCACATCCACACAACCCAGAGGGATCTGGGTGTTACTGACTCTAATAGAATCACTGAACGACTCAGAGATTAAAATAGTTTGTTTTCATGACATTTCTACACAATGTTGAAATGAAGCATGTCAGGCATTTACTCAAATATACGATTCTAAATCAACCCAAAAAAAAATGTAATGCTCTCTACAGCTGCTCTACAATATGTTACCATGATTTAATTCTAACCACAGATGTGAAGGACTGTAGTTTATACATACAACATATTGAAATGACTGAATTTATCTTGAAAAAAGTCTGTTTGCAAAGCATTTTTAATGTATCTTATTTATCCAATATAATCACAGCTCTAGTTCAGAGTCCTGTCTAATAGCTAACACATTCTGCATACCAAAGGGTTGTGGGTTCAAATCCTGTGTCTACAGGCTGTGGTAGTTCAGTGTGTCTTCAGTACTGAGTAGTGTACTGTAGTCCAGAACACCACCCATAGTGATTCTGGTGCTCACCGACGGAACCCAACTAGGTATTGGGCTTCCTGTGCGATGGTTCCACACAAATACCAGGATGTCTATTTATCTGTTTATCCTTTCTGTAAACATGTTTCACTGGAACCACTGGTTTTTAAATTAAACCCTGGGAAGAGTTATAGCTCATGGTTTTTTTCTCCATAGGTCAAGAACTAACCACACTAAACCACCTGGTGAGTCCAAGTTCATCTGTGACTCTTCAATCACAACATTTTCAAGTCATCATGAATACATTTCTTGTTCAGATGTTATGCAGGTCTACAGTGACTGAAGTGGCTGAATTAAGATGTGTTTGTCAGCAAATGTATGGAAAGTATCCAAACCTCCACTTCAGATTTAACTTAAAGAAGATCCACAGGAGAAGAGATGAAGTGCCAGGGAAAGAGAAATATTTAATATATCTGTTTTTCAGAGTTACTTCCTGAATACGGAGGTGGATCTTCAAGAGCAGGTGATCAGACTGAGGAAACTGCACCATCTGCTGGAGATCATGGTGACCTGCAGCAGCTTCCTGGGCCTGCCTTATGACAGGCTGTTCCTGTTGACACAGTAAGACCTGTATGTCTGCCTTATGACAGGCTGTTCCTGTTGACACAGTAAGACCTGTATGTCTGCCTTATGACAGGCTGTTCCTGTTGACACAGTAAGACCTGTATGTCTGCCTTATGACAGGCTGTTCCTGTTGACACAGTAAGACCTGTATGTCTGCCTTATGACAGGCTGTTCCTGTTGACACCGTAAGACCTGTATGTCTGCCTTATGACAGGCTGTTCCTGTTGACACAGTAAGACCTGTATGTCTGCCTTATGACAGGCTGTTCCTGTTGACACAGTAAGACCTGTATGTCTGCCTTATGACAGGCTGTTCCTGTTGACACAGTAAGACCTGTATGTCTGCCTTATGACAGGCTGTTCCTGTTGACACAGTAAGACCTGTATGTCTGCCTTATGACAGGCTGTTCCTGTTGACACCGTAAGACCTGTATGTCTGCCTTATGACAGGCTGTTCCTGTTGACACAGTAAGACCTGTATGTCTGCCTTATGACAGGCTGTTCCTGTTGACACAGTAAGACCTGTATGTCTGCCTTATGACAGGCTGTTCCTGTTGACACAGTAAGACCTGTATGTCTGCCTTATGACAGGCTGTTCCTGTTGACACAGTTAGACCTGTATGTCTGCCTTATGACAGGCTGTTCCTGTTGACACAGTAAGACCTGTATGTCTGCCTTATGACAGGCTGTTCCTGTTGACACAGTTAGACCTGTATGTCTGCCTTATGACAGGCTGTTCCTGTTGACACAGTAAGACCTGTATGTCTGCCTTATGACAGGCTGTTCCTGTTGACACAGTTAGACCTGTATGTCTGCCTTATGACAGGCTGTTCCTGTTGACACAGTAAGACCTGTATGTCTGCCTTATGACAGGCTGTTCCTGTTGACACAGTTAGACCTGTATGTCTGCCTTATGACAGGCTGTTCCTGTTGACACAGTAAGACCTGTATGTCTGCCTTATGACAGGCTGTTCCTGTTGACACAGTTAGACCTGTATGTCTGCCTTATGACAGGCTGTTCCTGTTGACACAGTTAGACCTGTATGTCTGCCTTATGACGGGCTGTTCCTGTTGACACAGTTAGACCTGTATGTCTGCCTTATGACGGGCTGTTCCTGTTGACACAGTTAGACCTGTATGTCTGCCTTATGACACAGTAATATTGACCCAGCCAGTCACAGATTTGTGATTTCACTGGTTGGTTGTCATCTCTCACTCATTAACATTCTTACCGTCTGTTTCCTGTTACCGTCTGTTTCCTGTTACTACAGGTCCTGTCTACAGTACTACAAAACCTGTCCTTATGATGAAGACCACGAGTTCAACCTGCCAATCAAACCTGCCCTGATCAGCCACTTCTACCAGAAGTAACCCCCCTCCCACTAGTAGAATCTAGAACCCACTTCTACCAGCAGTAACCCCCCTCCCACTAGTAGAATCTAGAACCCACTTCTACCAGCAGTAACCCCCCTCCAACTAGTAGAATCTAGAACCCACCTCTACCAGCAGTAACCCCCCTCCCACTAGTAGAATCTAGAACCCACTTCTACCAGCAGTAACCCCCCTCCCACTAGTAGAATCTAGAACCCACTTCTACCAGCAGTAACCCCCCTCCCACTAGTAGAATCTAGAACCCACTTCTACCAGCAGTAACCCCCCTCCCACTAGCAGAATCTAGAACCCACTTCTACCAGAAGTAACCCCCTCCCACTAGTAGAACCTAGAACCCACTTCTACAAGCAGTAACCCCCCTCCCACTAGTATAATCTAGAACCCACTTCTACCATCAGTAACCCCCTCCCACTAGTAGAATCTAGAACCCACTTCTACCAGCAGTAACCCCCCTCCCACTAGTAGAATCTAGAACCCACTTCTACCAGCAGTAACCCCCCTCCCACTAGCAGAATCTAGAACCCACTTCTACCAGAAGTAACCCCCTCCCACTAGTAGAATCTAGAACCCACTTCTACAAGCAGTAACCCCCCTCCCACTAGTATAATCTAGAACCCACTTCTACCATCAGTAACCCCCTCCCACTAGTAGAATCTAGAACCCACTTCTACCAGCAGTAACCCCCCTCCCACTAGTAGAATCTAGAACCCACTTGTACCAGCAGTAACCCCCTCCCACTAGTAGAATCTAGAACCCACTTCTACCAGCAGTAACCCCCCTCCCACTAGTAGAATCTAGAACCCACCTCTACCAGCAGTAACCCCCCTCCCACTAGTAGAATCTAGAACCCACTTCTACCAGCAGTAACCCCCCTCCCACTAGTAGAATCTAGAACCCACCTCTACCAGCAGTAACCCCCTCCCACTAGTAGAATCTAGAACCCACTTGTACCAGCAGTAACCCCCCTCCCACTAGTAGAATCTAGAACCCACCTCTACCAGCAGTAACCCCCTCCCACTAGTAGAATCTAGAACCCACTTCTACCAGCAGTAACCCCCCTCCCACTAGTAGAATCTAGAACCCACTTCTACCAGCAGTAACCCCCCTCCCACTAGTAGAATCTAGAACCCACTTCTACCAGCAGTAACCCCCCTCCCACTAGTAGAATCTAGAACCCACTTCTACCAGCAGTAACCCCCTCCCACTAGTAGAATCTAGAACCCACTTCTACCAGCAGTAACCCCCCTCCCACTAGCAGAATCTAGAACCCACTTCTACCAGAAGTAACCCCCTCCCACTAGTAGAATCTAGAACCCACTTCTACAAGCAGTAACCCCCCTCCCACTAGTAGAATCTAGAACCCACTTCTACCAGCAGTAACCCCCCTCCCACTAGTAGAATCTAGAACCCACCTCTACCAGCAGTAACCCCCCTCCCACTAGTAGAATCTAGAACCCACTTCTACCAGCAGTAACCCCCCTCCCACTAGTAGAATCTAGAACCCACCTCTACCAGCAGTAACCCCCCTCCCACTAGTAGAATCTATAACCCACTTGTACCAGCAGTAACCCCCCTCCCACTAGTAGACTCTAGAACCCACCTCTACCAGCAGTATCCCCCTCCCACTAGTAGAATCTAGAACCCATCCTACCAGCAGTAACCCCCCTCCCACTAGTAGAATCTAGAACCCACTTCTACCAGCAGTAACCCCCCTCCCACTAGTAGAATCTAGAACCCACTTCTACCAGCAGTAACCCCCCTCCCACTAGTAGAATCTAGATCACCTCCGATATGAGTGGCACACACGATGATATCAAATGGCTGTATAAAATACATAATACTGGTTAGAAGCTATATTGACATGTTCAGACATGACCAGTGCTTCTACTTCCCGAATGGTACCAGGAAGTCATCCAAAATAATGTAAATGCTGTTTATATGTGTGGTCTGACTGGGGTGTGTGTGGGGCTTCCCCAGAGAGCCAGCCATGTCATGGGGAGTAATGTTGTCCAGTGGTCACGGGCCCAAAGAGGTCAGGACTTCCTGGTACCTGAGTGACAAGCCTCTGGTGGATCACGTCATATTTGATACAGGTGAATTTCTCTTATGTATAAATCAAGCATTATTGAAACAACCCCATTCTATTAAGCTAACAGAAGATGTATTGATTAGCTAACAGACAATGTCTTGTTCACATGATTGGAAAAACCAGTGTGATCTTACAATAACAAGTATTGAGTTTCAGTGTTTTGAAATAAGAGATATAGACCTTGTACAGATAAAGTGTCCACCTAACTGTGTTTCAGACTTCCAGAATGAGGTGGAACATCTAAATTAAGCCTAACTGTATTTCAGACTTCCAGAATGAGGTGGAACATCTAAATTAAGCCTAACTGTGTTTCAGACTTCCAGAATGAGGTGGAACATCTAAATAAAGCCTAACTGTGTTTCAGACTTCCAGAATGAGGTGGAACATCTAAATAAAGCCTAACTGTGTTTCAGACTTCCAGAATGAGGTGGAACATCTAAATAAAGCCTAACTGTGTTTCAGACTTCCAGAATGAGGTGGAACATCTAAATAAAGCCTAACTGTGTTTCAGACTTCCAGAATGAGGTGACGGTAAACGGAGACAGTGAGGCAGCAGCCTATTTCACCACTATGACGTGTTGCAGCCTGGTCAACTTTTCTGTTTAATGGAAAAACGATACAAGTAAGTCAAGCCAGAGACAGTATGTGAAATATGAAACTACAACAGAAAGTTCATTTTTTTTATTTTGAAATCAATACAATCACTGCACTTCCACGTGAAAATGTTTAATGTCAAATCTCTTTCTCCCTAAAAGATATTAAGTCAAGAAATTGTTCAACAGAAACTTGAGTTTCACATCTTAACTAAATCACTTCAGTAAATGTTCTACATAACATGCTACGGGCAGATCAAACTGATATACTGGGTCAAAACTCAGATCTATTGAAATGGCACCTTGGTTGCTAGGTTACATGGTATTTGGAGAGCATCTTCAGCAGGAGCGTGTTGTTGTTGCGCCTCATTAAGAGTGTTCTAGTTGCACCTCCTCATTAAGAGTGTTCTAGTTGCACCTCCTCATTAGGAGAGTGTTCTAGTTGCACCTCCTCATTAGGAGAGTGTTCTAGTTCCACCTCCTCATTAGGAGAGTGTTCTAGTTCCACCTCCTCATTAAGAGTGTTCTAGTTGCACCTCCTCATTAAGAGTGTTCTAGTTGCACCTCCTCATTAAGAGTGTTCTAGTTGCACCTGCTCATTAAGAGTGTTCTAGTTGCACCTCCTCATTAAGAGTGTTCTAGTTGCACCTCCTCATTAAGAGTGTTCTAGTTGCACCTCCTCATTAGGAGTGTTCTAGTTGCACCTCCTCATTAGGAGTGTTCTAGTTGCACCTCGTCATTAGGAGAGTGTTCTAGTTGCGCCTCCTCATTAGGAGAGTGTTCTAGTTGCGCCTCCTCATTAGGAGAGTGTTCTAGTTGCGCCTCCTCAGTAAGAACATGAGGAGTACAGCTGACAGCAGGATACACAGGGTGCAGACAGTCGGCACAACTATCTCTGTGACCATCTCCATGTGGCTAGTCAGGGGGTCTGGAACCGCACACACATACGCACACGCACACACAGACACACACACATACAGCCATTTCACCACAGGTCACATTTGACTTCTAATGCTGAAGCAAGCACATCGCTCAAAGGGTTAAACACACATGTAGTTATGACGACAGTGAACAGTGTCTTACCATGTATAAGTCTTAGGATATTGGCTGCAGTGCTCCGCTGTTCCTCTATCAGAAAGATACACACAGAAACACACTGTACAGTCACTGATCCTCTATCAGAAAGATACACAGAAACACACTGTACAGTCACTGATCCTCTATCAGAAAGATACACAGAAACACACTGTACAGTCACTGATCCTCTATCAGAAAGATACACAGAAACACACTGTTCAGTCACTGATCCTCTATCAGAAAGATACACAGAAACACACTGTTCAGTCACTGATCCTCTATCAGAAAGATACACACAGAAACACACTGTTCAGTCACTGATCCTCTATCAGAAAGATACACACAGAAACTAACTGTTCCTCTTAAGTAGCTTTGGAGGCATAATATTTATTTGTTTGCCTCCCAGTCAATAACAGTTAATAAGAAAATAACAGTCAATCACAGTCAATAACAGCATGGCATCACAAATGAAATGTGTCCTGGGAACTGACCTGCAGCCAACATCTGGTTACTAGAGGAGCAGGTCTCCATTGCTTTGTGTTTCCAGTTGTTCACCTGTATGATGGGTTAAGATACCTTTGTGTTAGCAACACTTCTGTTATACCATATCGGTTTCTCTGCATTACAAATATCTGTGATTAGAGATATTGACATATTTAGAGGGATATATGAGGAAGTCAAATAGTAGGTCCAACGTTGTCTGAGGCAGGTATTTGGTCAGGGTTCATAATAACACTAGAATACAGACAATAGATGTATAACCATGTGTTTCTCTCTCTTTTGTTTCTGAATCTGTGACATCAACCCCGCATCAACCCCGCATCAACCCCGCATCAACCCCACATCAACCCCACATCAACCCCACATCAACCCGGGTGCAGATGGAGTTCAACAGTATGAAATATAAATGGAAACATGTTTAATTTTTATATGAACCTGTAATATGTATTATTGTATTAAAGATCTAAAACACTGTCAGTTGCTGATTTTCTAAAGTAAAGGACTTAAGAGAGATAGTTACAAGCCCGAACACCGGGCCAGAGCCCAACACGAACACCGGACCAGTGCCCAACACGAACACCGGACCAGAGCCCAACACGAACACCGGGCCAGAGCCCAACACGAACACCGGGCCAGAGCCCAACACGAACACCGGACCAGAGCCCAACACGAACACCGGGCCAGAGCCCAACACGAACACCGGACCAGAGCCCAACACGAACACCGTTTCTGACCTCTCTTTGGTTGGGGAATCCGTTGGCGCTGATGATGCGTTTGTAGTACTGAACTGAGGCTTTTGGGTAACGTGGTTTATTTTGGTTCCTAAAGTCCACGTAGTACAGGCCAAACCTCTCAGAGTAACCCTCGTCCCACTCAAACTTGTCCAGCAGGGACCAAGCTGTGTAGCCGTGCACATTTACTCCATCTTTAATGGCTGAGGGACAGAAAAGTCAGATTCAGTAAATACGACCGAGTCCGATTCAGTAAACACGACCAAATGTGTAAAACTTGTGTATGCACCAATAATGACGATATAAATAACAGCAGAAATGATGTGGTTTTACCTTTGAGCATTTCGTTGATGTAATCCTTGAGGTACTGTATTCTCCACTCATCACAGAGCTCAGTACACATAATCTTTTCAGAGACTCCGTTCTCTGTCACGTAGATCCGTGGATTCCCGTACTGCGTCTACATGAAGATAGGATGAAGAGTGATGAAGACGAGGCTGTTTGGGACAATACATGTCTATCTCTGGAATAGTATATATTAATGCACGTCAGGCTGTTTGGGACACTACATGTCTATCTCTGGAATAGTATATATTAATGCACTTTAGGCTGTTTGGGACACTACCTGTCTCTCACTATCTTCAGAAATCCTCTAACAAACCTCAACCCTAAACACTAGTTAGTGGTATAGTGATGATTGCAGAATTTGTACCTTGACAAAGTTTAGCAATCGTCTGAATCCCCAGGGAACGGAATAGAGCCACTCTGATCCTGGATCAGGCCAACGAGGATCCACTAGCTCTGCCAGGTCTCTGGCAAGTTTAGAAGAAATGCAGATTTAATCCAAAGAGGGTCATTTGACTGAGAGGCCTTTTACAGTGTAGGAGTGCTGTACGTGTGGCTTTACTTTAATCTGGTTTCATACTGTTTGTTTACATGGGATTAGGGTTGTAAAGTCACTTTAATCTGGTTTCTTACGGTTTGCTTACATGGGATTAGGGTTGTCAAGTCACTTTAATCTGGTTTCATACTGTTTGCTTACATGGGATTAGGGTTGTCAAGTCACTTTAATCTGGTTTCATACTGTTTGCTTACATGGGATTAGGGTTGTCAAGTCACTTTAATCTGGTTTCATACTGTTTGCTTACATGGGATTTGGGTTGTCAAGTCACTTTAATCTGGTTTCATACTGTTTGCTTACATGGGATTAGGGTTGTAAAGTCACTTTAATCTGGTTTCATACTGTTTGCTTACATGAGATCAGGCTTGTAAATCACTTTAATCTGGTTTCATACTGTTTGTTTACATGAGATTAGGCTTGTAAATCACTTTAATCTGGTTTCTTACTGTTTGCTTACATGGGATTAGGGTTGTAAAGTCACTTTAATCTGGTTTCTTACTGTTTGCTTACATGGGATTAGGCTTTTAAATCACTTTAATCTGGTTTCATACTTTTTGCTTACATGGGATTAGGCTTGTAAATCACTTTAATCTGGTTTCTTACTGTTTGCTTACATGGGATTAGGGTTGTAAAGTCACTTTAATCTGGTTTCATACTGTTTGCCACTCATCATTTACCATGACAAATCACAAAAAACGAATGTGTTTCAAAAAACAACAAACATGACTATTTTAAAATATATATTACAATTTTCTCCCATATAAACTGTGTAATAAATGTATCCAAATAATGCTGCTGACAGTGTGTACAGCTTTGTACTTACATATTACATATAAACATCATAATACATGTACTTACATATTACATATAAACATCATAATACATATTACATATAAACATCATAATACATGTACTTAAATATTACATATAAACATCATAATACATGTACTTACATATTACATATAAACATCATAATACATGTACTTACATATTACATATAAACATCATAATACATGTACTTACATATTACATATAAACATCATAATACATGTAAACATCATAATACATGTACTTACATATTACATATAAACATCATAATACATGTAAACATCATAATACATGTACTTACATATTACATATAAACATCATAATACATGTAAACATCATAATACATGTACTTACATATTACATATAAACATCATAATACATGTAAACATCATAATACATGTACTTACATATTACATATAAACATCATAATACATGTACTTACATATTACATATAAACATCATAATACATGTACTTACATATTACATATAAACATCATAATACATGTAAACATCATAATACATGTACTTACATATTACATATAAACATCATAATACATGTACTTACATATTACATATAAACATCATAATACATGTACTTACATATTACATATAAACATCATAATACATGTAAACATCATAATACATCTCATCTCATCTCATCTCATCTTCAACCGCTTATCCGGGGTCGGGTCGCGGGGGTAGCAGCTCTAGCAGGGGACCCCAAACTTCCCTTTCCCGGGCAACATTAGCCAGCTCTGACTGGGGAATCCCGAGGCGTTCCCAGGCCAGTGTGGAGATATAATCTCTCCACCTAGTCCTGGGTCTTCCCGAGGTCTCCTCCCAGCTGGACGTGCCTGGAACACCTCTCTAGGGAGGCGCCCAGGTGGCATTCTTACAAGATGCCCGAACCACCTCAACTGGCTCCTTTCTATGCAAAGGAGCAGCGGCTCTACTCCGAGTTCCTCTCGGATGACTGAGCTTCTCACCCTATCCCTAAGGGAGAGGCCAGCCACCTTTCTGAGAAAACCCATTTCGGCCGCTTGTACCCGCGATCTCGTTCTTTCGGTCATGACCCAGCTTTCATGACCATAGGTGAGGGTAGGAACAAAGATTGACCGGTAGATCGAGAGCTTTGCCTTTCGGCTCAGCTCTCTTTTCGTCACAACGGTGCGGTGAAGCGAATGCAACACCGCCCCGCTGCTCCGATCCTCCGACCAAACTCCCGCTCCATTGTTCCCTCACTCGCGAACAGGACCCCGAGGTACTTGAACTCCTTCACTTGGAGTAAGGACTCATTCCCTACCCGGAGTAGGCACTCCACCGGTTTCCTGCTGAGAGTCATGGCCTCAGATTTAGAGGTGCTAACCCTCATCCCAGCCGCTTCACACTCGGCTGCGAACCGATCCAGTGAGTGCTGAAGGTCACCGACCGATGAGGCCATCAGGACCACATCATCCGCAAAAAGCAGTGATGTGACCATCAGCCCACCGAACGGGAACCCCTCCCCCCATGACTACGCCTTGATATCCTGTCCATGAATATTACAAACAGGATTGGTGACAAAGCGCAGCCCTGGCGGAGGCCAACCCCCACCGGGAACGAATCCGACTTACTGCCGAGGACACGGACACAGCTCATGCTTTGAGCGTACAGAGATTGGATGGCCCTGAGAAGAGACCCCTCACCCCATACTCCGCAGCACCTCCCACAAAGATCCCGGGGTACCCGGTCATACGCCTTCTCCAGATCCACAAAACACATGTAGACTGGATGGGCATACTCCCAGGCCCCCTCCAGGATCCTTGCGAGAGTAAAGAGCTGGTCCGTGGTTCCCCGGCCAGGACGAAAACCGCATTGTTCCTCTTCAATCTGAGGTTCGACTATTGGCCGAACCCTCCTTTCCAGCACTTTGGAGTACACTTTACCAGGGAGGCTGAGGAGTGTGATACCTCTGTAATTGGCACACTCTCTGGTCCCCCTTTTTAAAGAGGGGAACCACCACCCCGGTCTGCCACTCCTCTGGCACTGTCCCAGACTTCCATGCAATGTTGAAGAGGCGTGTCAACCAAGACAGCCCTTCCCCACCCAAAGCTTTTAGCATTTCTGGACGAATCTCATCAGTCCCTGGGGCTTTGCCACTGTGGAGTTGTTTGACTACCTCAGCGACTTCCCCCAGGGAAACTGACGATGACCCTCCATCAGCCTCCAGCTCTGCCTCTGTACTAGAGGGCGTGTAGGTCGGATTCAGGAGCTCCTCAAAATGCTCTTTCCAGCGCCCGATCACATCATCAGTTGAGGTCAACAGTGTCCCATCCTTACTGTACACAGCTTGGATGGTTCCCGTTTTCCCCTTCTGAGGTGCCGAACGGTTTTCCAGAAGCATTTTGGTGCCGACCGAAAGTCCTTCTCCATAGCTTCTCCAAACTTCTCCCACACCCGCTGCTTTGCCTCTGACACGGCAGCGGCTGCAGCCCTTCGGGCCTGTCGGTACCCTGCAACTGCCTCCGGAGTCCCCAGGGCTAGCATATCCCTGAAGGCCTCCTTCTTCAGTCGGACAGCTTCCCTGACCACCGTGGTCCACCACGGTGTTCTAGGGTTACCACCCCTTGAGGCACCTAGGACCTTGAGACCACAGCTCACCGCCGCAGCTTCAGCAATAGAAGCTTTGAACATTGCCCACTCAGGTTCAATGCCCCCAACCTCCACAGGGATGCTTGAAAAGCTCCGCCGGAGGTGTGAGTTGAAGATCTTTCGGACAGGGGCCTCCTCCAGACGTTCCCAGTTCACCCGCACCACCCGTTTGGGCTTACCTGGTCTGTCCAAAGTCTTTCCCCACCCTCTGATCCAACTCACTACCAGATGGTGATCAGTTGACAGCTCTGCCCCTCTCTTCACCCGAGTGTCCAAAACATGCGGCCTTAGATCAGCCGATACGATCACAAAATCGATCATTGACCTTCGGCCTAGGGTGCTCTGGTACCATGTACACTTATGCGCCTCCTTATGTTCGAACATGGTGTTTGTTATAGACAATCCATGACTAGCACAGAAGTCCAATAACAAACGACCGCTCGGGTTTAGATCAGGGAGGCCGTTCCTCCCAATCACGCCTCTCCAGGTGTCTCCATCGTTGCCCACATGTGCGTTGAAGTCTCCCAGCAGAATGATGGAGTCCCCTACTGGAGCCCTATATAGGACTCCTTCAGGGTCTCCAAGAAGGCTGAATACTCCGAACTGCTGTTTGGTGCATAAGCACAAACAACAGTCAGAGTTTTCCCCCACCACCCTTAGGCGTAGGGAGGCAAACCTCTCATCCACCGGGGTAAACTCCAACACCGCCGTGCTCAGACGTGGGCTCGTGAGTATCCCCACACCAGCCCGCCGCCTCTCACCCTGGGCAACTCCAGAGAAGAACAGAGTCCAACCCCTATCCAGGGGTAAGGTTCCAGAGCCACGGTTGTGCGTAGAGGTAAGTCCCACCAGATCCAACTGGTATCGCTCCACCTCACGCACAAGTTCTGGCTCCTTCCCCCAGTGAGGTGACGTTCCACGTCCCCAAAGCAAGCTTCTGCCGCCCGGGTCTGATCCGTCGAGACCCCCACCTTCACTGTCACCCATATGACAGCGCACCCGACCCCTGCGGTTGTTCCTGTGAGTGGTGGGCCCACAGGATGGAGAGGAGAGAGATGCCACGTATCTCGTTCGGGCTGTGCCCGGCCGGGCTCCGTGGCAAACCCGGCCACCAGACGCTCGCTTTCGAGCCCGCCGTCTGGGCCTGGCTCCAGACGGGGGCCCTGGGCTTCCTCCAGGCAGGGTCTCGATCCTTTTCCCTCGATTTTTCATGGGGTCTTGGTGAACCATTCTTAGTCTGGCCCCTCGCCTGAGACCACTTTGCCTTGGGAAACCCTACCAGGAGCATGAAGCTCCAGACAACCCAGCCCTCAGGTTCATAGGGGCACACAAACCTCTCCACCACGTTAAGGTGATGATTCCCGGGGAGGAATAATACATGTACTTACATATTACATATAAACATCATAATACATGTAAACATTATAATACATGTACTTACATATTACATATAAACATCATAATACATGTAAACATCATAATACATGTACTTACATATTACATATAAACATCATAATACATGTAAACATCATAATACATGTACTTACATATTACATATAAACATCATAATACATGTACTTAAATATTACATATAAACATCATAATACATGTACTTACATATTACATATAAACATCATAATACATGTTCAGGCCAAACAAATATTTAGGTAATTACAAAAATTCCAGACTACATTTCTAATAGTCTGTTATGCAAGAAAATAAGAGTGTATTTGATATTTTTTACTTTTCCACAGGTAAACTAATCATCAAGTCCCTAAACAGATGACATGCCAGCTGTGGAATGTGGGGTTTGTTATTACTGACAACAATGTTCAGATAAGGTAGGGTTAGGCTTAGGGGTAGGGTTAGGGGTAGGTTTAGGGTTAGGGGTAGGTTTAGGGTAGGGTTAGGGGTAGGTTTAGGGTAGGGTTAGGTTTCGGGGTAGGGTTAGGTTAATGGGTAGGGTTAGGTTTAGGGGTAGGGTTGGGGAAGGTTTAGGGTTAGGTTAGGTTTCGGGTAGGGGTAGGGTTAGGTTTAGGGGTAGGGTTAGGTTAATGGGTAGGGTTAGGTTTAGAGGTAGGGTTAGGGTTAGGGTTGGGGAAGGTTTAGGGTTAGGTTTCGGGGGAAGGGTTAGGTTTAGGGGTAGGGTTAGGTTAATGGGTAGGGTTAGGTTTAGGGGTAGGGTTAGGTTTAGGGGTAGGGGTAGGTTTAGGGTTAGGTTTAGGGGTAGGCTTACCTGTCAGTGAAGTAGCTGCTCCCTCCTCGTCCAGAGGGATAGTTCTTCTGGGTTACATAGCGGGTGGTGAAGTGGCCGACGCCCAGGAAGTCGCTGGTACCTTTGATGTAGCTCTTCTCCTGGGTGGAGAAGGTTGGTAGGCGGGATGAACTCAGACCCTGCTGGCTGCTCTTACGACCTGTGGGGGTTGTGAAGAGGTGGCACCAAATACACTGCTGACCAAAATAATATAACCATGAAAAAAATGCGAGCAATGATGTGTGGATTGTCTTGAGCACGCAGCTAATGAAAAATAAAAGGATAAAAGGAAAGAGCCAGGGCTGAAGTGAAATCCTCTTCATAGATGCTAACAGGAGTTTCCTATATGATAACTATGTGTTCTCATCCATCACCTCACCTGTTCACATGTCAGCAGTTTCCTATAGGATAACTATGTGTTCTCATCCATCACCTCACCTGTTCACATGTCAGCAGTTTCCTATAGGATAACTATGTGTTCTCATCCATCACCTCACCTGTTCACATGTCAGCAGTTTCCTATAGGATAACTATGTGTTCTCATCCATCACCTCACCTGTTCACATGTCAGCAGTTTCCTATATGATAACTATGTGTTCTCATCCATCACCTCACCTGTTCACATGTCAGCAGTTTCCTATAGGATAACTATGTGTTCTCATCCATCACCTCACCTGTTCACATGTCAGCAGTTTCCTATATGATAACTATGTGTTCTCATCCATCACCTCACCTGTTCACATGTCAGCAGTTTCCTATATGATAACTATGTGTTCTCATCCATCACCTCACCTGTTTACATGTCAGCAGTTTCCTATAGGATAACTATGTGTTCTCATCCATCACCTCACCTGTTCACATGTCAGCAGTTTCCTATAGGATAACTATGTGTTCTCATCCATCACCTCACATGTTCACATGTCAGCAGTTTCCTATATGATAACTATGTGTTCTCATCCATCACCTCACCTGTTCACATGTCAGCAGTTTCCTATATGATAACTATGTGTTCTCATCCATCACCTCACCTGTTTACATGTCAGCAGTTTCCTATATGATAACTATGTGTTCTCATCCATCACCTCACCTGTTCACATGTCAGCAGTTTCCTATATGATAACTATGTGTTCTCATCCATCACCTCACCTGTTTACATGTCAGCAGTTTCCTATATGATAACTATGTGTTCTCATCCATCACCTCACCTGTTTACATGTCAGCAGTTTCCTGTAGGATAACTATGTGTTCTCATCCATCACCTCACCTGTTCACATGTCAGCAGTTTCCTATAGGATAACTATGTGTTCTCATCCATCACCTCACCTGTTCACATGTCAGCAGTTTCCTATATGATAACTAT
Source organism: Dallia pectoralis (assembly GCA_029465975.1). NCBI lineage: Eukaryota > Metazoa > Chordata > Actinopteri > Esociformes > Umbridae > Dallia > Dallia pectoralis. Next base: position 1,125,196 of record CM055740.1, read on the forward strand.
GTGTTCTCATCCATCACCTCACCTGTTCACATGTCAGCAGTTTCCTATATGATAACTATGTGTTCTCATCCATCACCTCACCTGTTCACATGTCAGCAGTTTCCTATATGATAACTATGTGTTCTCATCCATCACCTCACCTGTTCACATGTCAGCAGTTTCCTATATGATAACTATGTGTTCTCATCCATCACCTCACCTGTTCACATGTCAGCAGTTTCCTATATGATAACTATGTGTTCTCATCCATCACCTCACCTGTTCACATGTCAGCAGTTTCCTATATGATAACTATGTGTTCTCATCCATCACCAGTTTACATGTCTTACCAATAAAGTCCTTCATGACCTGAGGGTAATCCCCGTGGAAGATGGGAGTAGCAAACCAGCCCATGTAGAACTGGACATATCTCTCTGCTGCCTCAATGTCCTTTGGGTTGCTAATATCCACCGGTTCTCCCCAGTCTCCTGACAGTGAGATCCCCAACAGACCTGAAGGAGATGAGGGGGAGGAGACAGAAGAGGCGGAGTTAGGAGGACAATAACAGAGGAGGTCTGTTATTGTTGTTTTATTTCTCTGGGGAACAATATGTGGTCAAATGTGAGCACAGTGTAGAACCGATCATTAATTACTTAATTAAATATATGATGTTCTCACAATTAGTTTCATGGGATTAGTTAGGGATAGACAGCATTTGTATATATTCTTGTTCTAGGTAACCACACCTACATCCTGCTGTCTACATCCTGTTCACATCAGACTGCTCTGTTATAAGCTCTGTGGTCTGGAACGATGAGGCTATATGCTATATCTGCTGCTCTTTCAGTAAACTGGACGGACTTCTCCCCAGATTAATTGCAGGTATCCTACTCAATTATCCACTATACGAAATGGTTATATTCCTTCACTTGGAATATATTTATCAACAGAAATATACATTTTTATTTTCCTGTAAATGACTGATAATCCTCTGGTACAGTGGATATGAAAGTCTACACAGCCTTATTAAAATGACAGGAAAGGTGGAAAAAGTTCTTACATGATTTCTCTTTGTCAAATGTTTATACAACTGGCTTTTTAACAGGGTTGTGTAGACCGTACCTTTTTATATCTACTGTACCTATAGATCGTACCTTTTATATCTACTGTACCTACCTACAGATCGTACCTTTTTATATCTACTGTACCTATAGATCGTACCTTTTATATCTACTGTACCTACAGATCGTACCTTTTCTATCTACTGTACCTACAGATCGTACCTTTTCTATCTACTGTACCTACAGATCGTACCTTTTCTATCTACTGTACCTACAGATCGTACCTTTTCTATCTACTGTACCTACAGATCGTACCTTTTCTATCTACTGTACCTACAGATCGTACCTTTTCTATCTACTGTACCTACCTACAGATCGTACCTTTTCTATCTACTGTACCTACAGATCGTACCTTTTCTATCTACTGTACTACTACAGATGTACCTTTTCTACTGTACCTACAGATCGTACCTTTTCTATCTACTGTACCTACAGATCGTACCTTTTCTATCTACTGTACCTACAGATCGTACCTTTTCTATCTACGGTACCTACAGATCGTACCTTTTCTATCCACGGTACCTACAGATCGTACCTTTTCTATCTACTGTACCTACAGATCGTACCTTTCTATCTACTGTACCTACAGATCGTACCTTTTCTATTTTCTATCTACCTTTTCTATCTACTGTACCTACAGATCGTACCTTTTCTATCTACTGTACCTACAGATCGTACCTTTTCTATCTACTGTACCTACAGATCGTACCTTTTCTATCTACTGTACCTACAGATCGTACCTTTTCTATCTACTGTACCTACAGATCGTACCTTTTCTATCCACGGTACCTACAGATCGTACCTTTTCTATCTACTGTACCTACAGATCGTACCTTTTCTATCTACTGTACCTACAGATCGTACCTTTTCTATCCACGGTACCTACAGATCGTACCTTTTCTATCCACGGTACCTACAGATCGTACCTTTTCTATCTACTGTACCTACAGATCGTACCTTTTCTATCTACTGTACCTACAGATCGTACCTTTTCTATCTACTGTACCTACAGATCGTACCTTTTCTATCTACTGTACCTACAGATCGTACCTTTTCTATCTACTGTACCTACAGATCGTACCTTTTCTATCTACTGTACCTACAGATCGTACCTTTTCTATCTACTGTACCTACAGATCGTACCTTTTCTATCCACGGTACCTACAGATCGTACCTTTTCTATCTACTGTACCTACAGATCGTACCTTTTCTATCTACTGTACCTACAGATCGTACCTTTTCTATCCACGGTACCTACAGATCGTACCTTTTCTATCCACGGTACCTACAGATCGTACCTTTTCTATCTACTGTACCTACAGATCGTACCTTTTCTATCTACTGTACCTACAGATCGTACCTTTTCTATCTACTGTACCTACAGATCGTACCTTTTCTATCTACTGTACCTACAGATCGTACCTTTTCTATCTACTGTACCTACAGATCGGACCTTTTCTATCTACTGTACCTATAGATCGTACCTTTTCTATCTACTGTACCTACAGATCGTACCTTTTCTATCTACTGTACCTACAGATCGTACCTTTTCTATCTACTGTACCTACAGATCGTACCTTTTCTATCCACGGTACCTACAGATCGTACCTTTTCTATCCACGGTACCTACAGATCGTACCTTTTCTATCTACTGTACCTACAGATCGTACCTTTTCTATCTACTGTACCTACAGATCGTACCTTTTCTATCTACTGTACCTACAGATCGTACCTTTTCTATCTACTGTACCTATAGATCGTACCTTTTCTATCCACGGTACCTACAGATCGTACCTTTTCTATCCACGGTACCTATAGATCGTACCTTTCTGTTTTGCCCTCCACTGCGTATCGTAGGCGTGCCAAACCTTGGCATGGGCCTGAAAAGGAAAAAGCCACAGTGAAATACAGTCAATTATGGGGTCCAGTTCTGGACAATGACATAAAACTGTTTTATTTAAATAAACTTTTCAATGGATTTCATAAGAAATATTAAACCCCATGCCGGCAAAATGACAGATCTGTTGTTCTGTTTTTGTGTATGTTTATTGTTATTGTTTCAGGGAGGTTGGGTTAAAAGTGGAACTTACATTTCTGTTTGACTTCACAATCTCAGTATTAAAGCATTACATTATCTAGCTGTGTGCATATGAGGTTTAAAGAGCATCTGCGCTCAGGATAATATTTCAGTGTGACCTGCACATGAACTTAGTTAACGCACACAGTTAACATGATATAGGATGCTTTTGTGCGGTCATCATGCCAGGTCGTCTGTTTTGCATATAGAACACTAGGTAATAGTGACCTCTGACCTTAATGATGTTGTGTGCGGCTCTGTAGGCACCTGTTCCTCTCAGCTTCATGCCAGGAGCGTGTTCCCCTGTCTCATATCCCCCCACCGCCACCGACTGTAATAAACACACCAGACCAGTCAGACAACCAGTCAGACAACCAGCCTGTCAACCAGCCAGTCAACCAGTCAGACAACGAGTCAGACAACCAGCCTGTCAACCAGTCAGACAACGAGTCAGACAACCAGCCTGTCAACCAGTCAGACAACCAGTCAGACAACCAGCCTGTCAACCAGCCAGTCAACCAGCCAGTCAACCACCCAGTCAACCAGTCAGACAACCAGCCTGTCAACCAGTCAGACAACCAGTCAGACAAACAGTCTGTCAAACAGTCTGTCAACCATCCTGTCAAAAAGTCAGACAACCAGCCTGTCAACCAGTCAGAGAAACAGTCAGACAACAAGTCAGACAACAAGTCAGACAACCAGTCTGTCAACCAGTCTGTCAACCAGTCAGACAACAAGTCAGACAACCAGCATGCCTACCAGTCAGACAACCAGCCTGTCAACTAGCCTCAACCAGACCTGTACCAACCTGTCAACCAGTCAGCCAACCAGCCTGTTTACCAGTCAGCCAACTAGCCAACCAGTTAATTAGCCAGTCAATCTCTCGACAAATACGGCAAGAATGAAGTACATTTATGGAAAAAATAATTGGATTAATGACTAAACTGATGATAAATACGATTGTTAAAACGTAAAACTACATACTCACAGGTTGTTAAAAGGTAAAACTACATACTCACAGGTTGGTAAAAGGTAAAACTACATACTCACAGGTTGGTAAAAGGTTGGTAAAAGGAAAAACTATGCTTCATACTCACAGGTTGTTAAAAGGTAAAACTACATACTCACAGGTTGGTGAGGGAGGTCCCAGTGGCACAGAGAAAGGTAAAAATACATACTCACAGGTTGGTAAAAGGTAAAACAGTGGTACATACTCACAGGTTGGTAAAAGGTAAAAATACATACTCACAGGTTGGTGGCACAGAGACATAAAAGGTGAGGGAGGTCCCAGTGGTACAGAGTGACAAAAATATCAATAGCTTGTCATAGTACTTTATCCCTTTCTCGTTGACGTGGTCATCTGCGAAAACATCCATAATAAAGCAGATATAGTCTCCAGAGTCTGTGGTCCAACCTTTAGCACTCCACAATCAGTTGTTAGCGTTGTTACACTACATATTTATCTGTCATTAGTTACACTACATATTTATCTGTCATTAGTTACATTACATATTTATCTGTCAGTTACATTACATATTTATTGTCAGTTGTTACACTACATATTTATCTGTCAGTTGTTACACTACATATTTATCTGTCAGTTGTTACATTACATATTTATCTGTCAGTTGTTACACTACATATTTATCTGTCAGTTGTTACACTACATATTTATCTGTCAGTTGTTACACTACATATTTATCTGTCTGTTGTTACATTACATATTTATCTGTCAGTTGTTACACTACATATTTATCTGTCAGTTGTTAGCGTTGTTACACTACATATTTATCTGTCAGTTGTTACATTACATATTTATCTGTCAGTTGTTACACTACATATTTATCTGTCAGTTGTTACACTACATATTTATCTGTCAGTTGTTACACTACATATTTATCTGTCAGTTGTTACACTACATATTTATCTGTCAGTTGTTACACTACATATTTATCTGTCAGTTGTTACACTACATATTTATCTGTCAGTTGTTACACTACATATTTATCTGTCAGTTGTTAGCGTAGTTACAGGAACCAACTCACCTCTGATGCCAGTGGGCATGATTCGTGGCCAAGAGATGGAGAAACTGTAGTGGTTCAGTTTCAGCTCGTTCATCAAAGAGATGTCATCCTGAACAGAGAGAACAGAGAGATGTCATCCTGAACAGAGAGAACAGAGAGATGTCATCCTGAACAGAGAGAACAGAGAGATGTCATCCTGAACAGAGAGAACAGAGAGATGTCATCCTGAACAGAGAGAACAGAGAGATGTCATCCTGAACAGAGAGAACAGAGAGATGTCATCCTGAACAGAGAGAACAGAGAGATGTCATCCTGAACAGAGAGAACAGAGAGATGTCATCCTGAACAGAGAGAACAGAGAGATGTCATCCTGAACAGAGAGAACAGAGAGATGTCATTCTGAACAGAGAACGGAGAAACACAGTTGTGTGAAATTCATAGTAAATTAGAGTGACAATTTGAAAACCAAATATCCCTTAAACATCCCAGCGAGTGAGAATCATGCCTGTTTTAATAATTCAGTATGTTACCTTTATTTTGTAGTATCCCTCACAGGATGAGTCTCCGGTGTGGTTCTGTAAAACCTTCCCTCTCTTGTGGGAGAATACGTCCCAGATGCTCATTCCTTTACCATCCTGGTCCCAGGCTCCTTCTGTTTGATATGCTGAACTTCCGGCGCCCCACGAAAATCCTGCAATTACAGTTTATCTCAATTGTTTACACACAAATACTGGTACTTGAGACACAATGACCACAACATGTAACTCATGCCCGAACCCCCTGAACCTTCTGCAAAACTACAAGCACAATTCCTGCTTTACACTCAAATTCCAGTTCAAAACACTACACACAATTCTCTGCATTTGGCACAATTTTCATGAAGAACATCTCTTGTTTTCACAAGGAACACACTGACATTCAAATATGAACACTGACTCATCACACGAGCAAACACCCATCACACATCTTTATAATTAGCAATCAGAGCTTTAGCATACAAGGGCAATAGGTGAGCTCTTCTGTTTTGGAGCAATGGATGCCAACATTGGAAACAGAGACAGACCCAGAGGAGTGAGAGTAAGAGGAGGAGGACGAGGAAGGGGAAGGCCAAGGACCGTAATCTCTGATGAGATCGAGCCACTTTGGTTGATCATGTGGTCAACCATGGTCTAACAATGAGGGAAGCTGGGCAAAGAGTACAGCCACATTTGAGCAGGTTCACTGTAGCATCCATCATCGGGACTTTACGAAATGAGAATAGGTAAGAAATACTCTCACTAGAAAATTGTAGTACTACATATCAATACAGTACTCAGTGAGTACTGTAGCTCAGTATTGCCTGTAGACTGTTCTGTAGGACTGTAAAAATGAAGTATGTTTCAAGTATTTGGGAAATGTATTCCTACTTTGTATTTACAGTATTTTACTATTTGTTTGGCAGAACTGAAAGATTACCAAAACAAGGTGGTCGAGAACGTCTTCTGTCTCCTGAACAGGAAACTGAAATAATCAACATGGTCCTAGGAAATAATGCCATAACATTACGGAAAATACATAGAAAAATACTAGAAAACAATGAGATGTTTCAAAACATTGATAGGGTAAGCTTATCAACACTGGACCCTGTCTTGCGCAGAAATAATCTGAGGATGCAGCATAGGTTTTTTTTATTACGGTATTATTTTATAAATTATGTAACTGTATACAGTAAATTCTTCTGTTGTTTTGTATGTAGACCACTGTATGACCAACTTTGTGTTGGTTTGGAATGGGATGTACACGATGTACATTGTTTTTGTGGGAAAAATAACATATATTTGTTACCGTGTATTTGAGTTTTCTGAGTATAAGAACATTATTCTCAAATATTTTACAACACACGTATGTACTGTCTGTAGTGAGTGTAACACTGAACCAAAAAAAAGGCCTAAGTCATTATGATGAATGGAGAAGTGTTTTCAGTGTTTTACATTGAGCACATAGTGTTACAATGGTTCTTATAAATGTCTGTTCATATGATGGTTTGTGTGTGTCATTTGAAAACAAAATACCCTTTTGAGAGGAAATAACATTATTTTGAATGCAAAGTTTGATTTTGCAGGAGCATTGAGGAGTTTTGCCCACTGTGTGTGTGGTTTTGGAATTGTGTGTAGAGTTCTGAGAATATGAGGCATGCTTTCAGAAAATGTGTGAAAACAATCAAGAAAAACTGTAAAATATCAATCAATCAAACGGTCGGTTTGATTGGCTGAACAACCCGCAACCCCCCAATCACATTCTGCTCATGTACATGAAGGAAGTATGATTGGTCAATCAGACAGTCAATTAGTCAGTCAACCTAATAGATCATTATGTTAATATGCATGTAAAGTGTCATGTTTAAAGAGACGTGAAAAATGTCCTTGGGTTGGATGTGTGTTTGGTAGGGTGGATGTGTGTTTGGTAGGGTGGATGTGTGTTTGGTAGGGTTGGATGTGTGTTTGGTAGGGTGGATGTGTGATTGGTAGGGTGGATGTGTGTTTGGTAGGGTGGATGTGTGTTTGGTAGGGTGGATGTGTGTTTGGTAGGGTGGATGTGTGTTTGGTAGGGTGGATGTGTGTTTGGTAGGGTGGATGTGTGTTTGGTAGGGTGGATGTGTGTTTGGTAGGGTGGATGTGTGTTTGGTAGAGTGGATGTGTGTTTGGTAGGGTGGATGTGTGTTTGGTAGGGTGGATGTGTGTTTGGTAGGGTGGATGTGTGTTTGGTAGGGTGGATGTGTGTTTGGTAGGGTGGATGTTTGTTTGGTAGGGTGGATGTTTGTTTGGTAGGGTGGATGTGTGTTTGGTAGGGTGGATGTGTGTTTGGTAGGGTGGATGTGTGTTTGGTAGGGTGGATGTGTGTTTGGTAGGGTTGGATGTGTGTTTGGTAGGGTGGATGTGTGTTTGGTAGGGTGGATGTGTGTTTGGTAGGGTGGATGTGTGTTTGGTAGGGTGGATGTGTGTTTGGTAGGGTGGATGTGTGTTTGGTAGGGTGGATGTGTGTTTGGTAGGGTGGATGTGTGTTTGGTAGGGTGGATGTGTGTTTGGTAGGGTGGATGTGTGTTTGGTAGGGTGGATGTGTGTTTGGTAGGGTGGATGTGTGTTTGGTAGGGTGGATGTGTGTTTGGTAGGGTTGGATGTGTGTTTGGTAGGGTGGATGTGTGTTTGGTAGGGTGGATGTGTGTTTGGTAGGGTGGATGTGTGTTTGGTAGGGTGGATGTGTGTTTGGTAGGGTGGATGTGTGTTTGGTAGGGTGGATGTGTGTTTGGTAGGGTGGATGTGTGTTTGGTAGGGTGGATGTGTGTTTGGTAGGGTGGATGTGTGTTTGGTAGGGTGGATGTGTGTTTGGTAGGGTGGATGTGTGTTTGGTAGGGTGGATGTGTGTTTGGTAGGGCGGATGTGTGTTTGGTAGGGCGAATGTCTGTTTGGTAGGGTGGATGTGTGTTTGGTAGGGTGGATGTGTGTTTGGTAGGGTGGATGTCTGTTTGGTAGTAGTTCATACCAGCTGGAAAAGTGCCATAATAGAAGGAGCCGCGGTGGTTGTTTGTCCAGTGGAAGTCCTCATCCGCAGACAGACACAGCACCAGCACAAACACATAGCAGCACACCAGGATGGAGCAGTGCATGATGGGGCTTCTGGACATGTGGTGAATCGGTCACTACCACCAGCTGATCATCTGGTCTGGTCCAGACACACCTGCAACTGAGAAGGTAAGACCTACATCGTACTCACAGAAGAATGAGTCCTACATCGTACTCACAGAAGGATGAGACCTACATCGTACTCTCAGAAGGATGAGACCTACATCGTACACTCAGAAGAATGAGTCCTACATCGCACTCACAGAAGGATGAGACCTACATCGTACACTCAGAAGGATGAGGCCTACATCGTACTCACAGAAGGATGAGACCTACATCGCACTCACAGAAGGATGAGACCTACATCGCACTCACAGAAGGATGAGACCTACATCGTACTCTCAGAAGGATGAGACCTACATCGTACTCTCAGAAGGATGAGACCTACATCGTACTCTCCGAAGAATGAGACCTACATCGTACTCTCCGAAGGATGAGACCTACATCGTACTCACAGAAGGATGAGACCTACATCGTACACTCAGAGGGATGAGATCTACATCGTACACTCAGAAGGATGAGACCTACATCGTACTCTCAGAAGGATGAGACCTACATCGTACTCTCCGAAGAATGAGACCTACATCGTACTCTCCGAAGGATGAGACCTACATCGTACTCACAGAAGGATGAGACCTACATCGTACACTCAGAGGGATGAGATCTACATCGTACACTCAGAAGGATGAGACCTACATCGTACTCTCAGAAGGATGAGACCTACATCGTACTCTCCGAAGGATGAGACCTACATCGTACTCTCCGAAGGATGAGACCTACATCGCACTCACAGAAGGATGAGACCTACATCGCACTCACAGAAGGATGAGACCTACATCGTACTCACAGAAGGATGAGACCTACATCGTACTCTCAGAAGGATGAGACCTACATCGTACACTCTGAAGGATGAGACCTACATCGTACTCACAGAAGGATGAGACCTACATCGTACTCACAGAAGGATGAGACCTACACCGTACTCACAGAAGGATGAGACCTACATCGTACTCTCAGAAGGATGAGACCTACATCGTACACTCTGAAGGATGAGACCTACATCGTACTCACAGAAGGATGAGACCTACATCGTACTCACAGAAGGATGAGACCAACATCGTACTCTCACATATTTACCAGTGAATTCCCTACAACAAGACCTGCAAAAGCTATTGAAAACAGGTTCTTGCAGATTTTGTGTTTTTTGGGGTATTTTATTATTTCCTATTGACAAGACAGATTTGTGAACACGGAGATGAAGGGCAGACAGCCTAGTTAGGAATGTTTCTTAAACTGCCACACCTGAATCTGACACTTTACTTATGTATTCAAGACAATATATTATTTGACTCAGTCTTTTCTAAGAATATGAACTGCATTTGGCCAGAAAATACAGCCAACCTTGATTGAACATAATGAATTACAATTATTTTCGGCAATGTATTTGATAGTTGGAGCCCCGTCACATACAGAAACACACACACACACACACACACACACACACACACACACACACACACACACACACACACACACACACACACACACACACACACACACACACACAGAAACACCTACATACAGCAACACACACATACATACAGAAACACAAACATACAGAAACACACACATACAGAAACACACACACACACACACACACAAACATACAGAAACACAAACATACAAAAACACACACACACACATACATACAGAAACACAAATACACATACAGAAACACACACACACACACACACACACACACACACATACATACATACATACAGAAACACACACACACACACACAAACACACACAAACACACACACACACACACACACACACAAACATACACAAATACAAACATACAAAAACACACACACACACATACATACAGAAACACATAAATACACATACAGAAACACACACACACACACACACACAGAGAAACACATACATACAGAAACATACACACACACACACATAGAGAAACACATACATACAGAAACGCATACATACATACAGAAACACACACACACACATACATACAGAAACACATACATACAGAAACACATAAATACACACACACACATAGAGAAACACATACATACAGAAACACACACACACACACACACACACACACACACACACACACACACACATAGAGAAACACATACATACAGAAACACACATCCATAAACACACACATACACACACACATTCAGAGGCGTACCTGTAAAATATCCAGCATCAGTCCTCCCTGAATCACTAAACAGCATAGAGAACTGGTCTAGGCATTACCAGCGTGTGACACACAGATCTGTACTCTGCCCTCCCACTGCACAGAAGAAACCTACCCACATCATTACCAGCATGTGACACTCACAGATCTGTACATGTCATTACCAGCGTGTGGCACTCACAGATCTGTACACATCATTACCAGCGTGTGGCACTCACAGATCTGTACACATCATTACCAGCGTGTGGCACTCACAGATCTGTACACATCATTACCGGCGTGTGGCACTCACAGATCTGTACACATCATTACCAGCGTGTGGCACTCACAGATCAGTAGTGATCATTAACAGCGTGTGGCACTCACAGATCTGTACACATCATTACCAGCGTGTGGCACTCACAGATCTGTACACATCATTACCAGCGTGTGGCACTCACAGATCTGTACACATCATTACCAGCGTGTGGCACTCACAGATCAGTAGTGATCATTAACAGCATGTGGCACTCACAGATCTGTACACATCATTACCAGCGTGTGGCACTCACAGATCAGTAGTGATCATTAACAGCGTGTGACACTCACAGATCTGTACACATCAATACCAGCGTGTGACACTCACAGATCTGTACACATCATTACCAGCGTGTGACACTCACAGATCTGTACACATCATTACCAGCATGTGTCACTCACAGATCTGTACACATCATTACCAGCGTGTGACACTCACAGATCTGTACACATCATTACCAGCGTGTGACACTCACAGATATGTACACATCATTACCAGCATGTGTCACTCACAGATCTGTACACATCATTACCAGTGTGTGACACTCACAGATCTGTACACATCATTACCAGCGTGTGACACTCACAGATCTGTACACATCATTACCAGCGTGTGACACTCACAGATCTGTACACATCATTACCAGCGTGTGACACTCACAGATCTGTACACATCATTACCAGCGTGTGACACTCACAGATCTGTACACATCCTTACCAGCATGTCACTCACAGATCTGTACACATCATTACCAGCGTGTGTCACTCACAGATCTGTACACATCATTACCAGCGTGTGGCACTCACAGATCAGTAGTGATCATTAACAGTGTGTGACACTCACAGATCTGTACACATCATTACCACCGTGTGTCACTCACAGATCTGTACACATCATTACCAGCGTGTGGCACTCACAGATATGTACACATCATTACCAGCGTGTGGCACTCACAGATATGTACACATCATTACCAGCGTGTGACACTCACAGATCTGTACACATCATTACCAGCATGTGTCACTCACAGATCTGTACACATCATTACCAGTGTGTGACATCACAGATCTGTAGTGATCATTAACAGCGTGTGACACACACAGATCTGTAGTGATCATTAACAGTGTGTGACACTCACAGATCTGTACACATCATTACCAGCGTGTGACACTCACAGATATGTACACATCATTACCAGCATGTGTCACTCACAGATCTGTACACATCATTACCAGCATGTGACACTCACAGATCTGTAGTGATCATTAACAGCGTGTGACACTCACAGATCTGTACACATCATTACCAGCGTGTGGCACTCACAGATCTGTACACATCATTACCAGCGTGTGACACTCACAGATCTGTACACATCATTAACAGCGTGTGACACTCACAGATCTGTAGTGATCATTAACAGCGTGTGACACACACAGATCTGTAGTGATCATTACCAGCATGTGTCACTCACAGATATGTACACATCATTACCAGCGTGTGTCACTCACAGATCTGTAGTAATCATTAACAGCGTGTGACACTCACAGATATGTACACATCATTACCAGCGTGTGACACTCACAGATCTGTACACATCATTACCAGCGTGTGTCACTCACAGATCTGTAGTCATCATTAACAGCGTGTGACACTCACAGATCTGTACACATCATTACCAGCGTGTGACACTCACAGATCTGTACACATCATTACCAGCGTGTGGCACTCACAGATCTGTAGTGATCATTAACAGCGTGTGACAATCACAGATCTGTAGTGATCATTAACAGCGTGTGACACTCACAGATCTGTACACATCATTACCAGCGTGTGACACTCACAGATCTGTAGTGATCATTACCAGCGTGTGACACTCACAGATCTGTACACATCATTCTATACACTGGGTTTTGTGACCACCAAGCCAGGCCAACAGCTGCCAATTCACCCCCATTGAAACTCAATGGTGTGTGAGTGCATTCTGCTTAGACACACAGATCTCTTACAGACCTGGTTTGACTCTGTAAGCAAAGCTAATGTGACGGAGGCTGGAGGTTGTGTAGTGGTTGGGACAAAGGTTGGAGCTTGTGTAATGGTTGGGACAAAGGCTGGAGGTTGTGTAATGGTTGGGAAATGCTGGAGGTTGTGTAATGGTTGGGAAAGGCTGGAGGTTGTGTAATGGTTGGGAAAGGCTGGAGGTTGTGTAATGGTTGGGAAAGGCTGGAGGTTGTGTAATGGTTGGGAAAGGCTGGAGGTTGTGTAATGGTTAGGAAAGGCTGAAGGTTGTGTAATGGTTGTGAAAGGCTGGAGGTTGTGTAATGGTTGGGAAAGGCTGGAGGTTGTGTAATGTTTGGGACAAAGGCTGGAGGTTGTGTAATGGTTGGGAAAGGCTGGAGGTTGTATAATGGTTGGGAAAGGCTGGAGGTTGTGTGATGGTTGGGAAATGCTGGAGGTTGTGTAATGATTGGGAAAGGCTGGAGGTTGTGTAATGGTTGGGAAAGGCTGGAGGTTGTGTAATGGTTGGGAAAGGCTGGAGGTTGTGTAATGGTTGGGAAAGGCTGGAGGTTGTGTAATGATTGGGAAAGGCTGGAGGTTGTGTAATGGTTGGGAAAGGCTGGAGGTTGTGTAATGGTTGGGAAAGGCTGGAGGTTGTGTAATGGTTGGGTAAGGCTGGAGGTTGTGTAATGGTTGGGAAAGGCTGGAGGTTGTGTAATGGTTAGGAAAGGCTGAAGGTTGTGTAATGGTTGGGAAAGGCTGGAGGTTGTGTAATGGTTGGGAAAGGCTGGAGGTTGTGTAATGGTTAGGAAAGGCTGAAGGTTGTGTAATGGTTGGGAAAGGCTGGAGGTTGTGTAAAGTTTGGGAAATGGGGGTGACAGAAGTCAAGGTGGATGGCTGACATGTGTCATAACCACTATTAACTATACAGTGACATACAAGTCTACAGTGCGTTAACTTATACAGGCATCTAATGACTTATGCAGGAATTTAATGACTTATGCAGGAATTTCTCATGATAAAATTAATTAAATGAGGCACTTAAAATCTGTCTGAAAACGTGTGTTTCTGCTGGGAAAAGATATAACTAGTTCAGTGGACAAACAGGAAAAATGCATATAACGTGTTATCCGGCTAGCAGATGACGCTTTATAAACTGTCATATATGAGTGTTGACTGAACCCGTACCCTCTGTCTCCAGTAGTGATCAGCTGAACCCGTACCCTCTGTCTCCAGTAGTGATCAGCTGAACCCGTACCCTCTGTCTCCAGTAGTGATCAGCTGAACCCGTACCCTCTGTCTCCAGTAGTGATCAGCTGAACCCGTACCCTCTGTCTCCAGTAGTGATCAGCTGAACCCGTACCCTCTGTCTCCAGTAGTGATCAGCTGAACCCGTACCCTCTGTCTCCAGTAGTGATCAGCTGAACCCGTACCCTCCGTCTCCAGTAGTGATCAGCTGAACCCGTACCCTCTGTCTCCAGTAGTGATCAGCTGAACCCGTACCCTCTGTCTCCAGTAGTGATCAGCTGAACCCGTACCCTCTGTCTCCAGTAGTGATCAGCTGAACCCGTACCCTCTGTCTCCAGTAGTGATCAGCTGAACCCGTACCCTCCGTCTCCAGTAATGATCAGCTGAACCCGTACCCTCTGTCTCCAGTAGTGATCAGCTGAACCCGTACCCTCCGTCTCCAGTAGTGATCAGCTGAACCCGTACCCTCTGTCTCCAGTAGTGATCAGCTGAACCCGTACCCTCCGTCTCCAGTAATGATCAGCTGAACCCGTACCCTCTACCCCTACCCTCTGTCTCCAGTAGTGATCAGCTGAACCCGTACCCTCTGTCTCCAGTAGTGATCAGCTGAACCCGTACCCTCTGTCTCCAGTAGTGATCAGCTGAACCTGTACCCTCTGTCTCCAGTAGTGATCAGCTGAACCCGTACCCTCCGTCTCCAGTAATGATCAGCTGAACCCGTACCCTCTACCCCTACCCTCTGTCTCCAGTAGTGATCAGCTGAACCTGTACCCTCTGTCTCCAGTAGTGATCAGCTGAACCCGTACCCTCTGTCTCCAGTAGTGATCAGCTGAACCCGTACCCTCTGTCTCCAGTAGTGATCAGCTGAACCCGTACCCTCCGTCTCCAGTAATGATCAGCTGAACCCGTACCCTCTACCCCTACCCTCTGTCTCCAGTAGTGATCAGCTGAACCCGTACCCTCTGTCTCCACTAGTGATCAGCTGAACCCGTACCCTCTGTCTCCAGTAGTGATCAGCTGAACCTGTACCCTCTGTCTCCAGTAGTGATCAGCTGAACCCGTACCCTCCGTCTCCAGTAATGATCAGCTGAACCCGTACCCTCTACCCCTACCCTCTGTCTCCAGTAGTGATCAGCTGAACCCGTACCCTCTGTCTCCAGTAGTGATCAGCTGAACCCGTACCCTCTGTCTCCAGTAGTGATCAGCTGAACCTGTACCCTCTGTCTCCAGTAGTGATCAGCTGAACCCGTACCCTCCGTCTCCAGTAATGATCAGCTGAACCCGTACCCTCTACCCCTACCCTCTGTCTCCAGTAGTGATCAGCTGAACCTGTACCCTCTGTCTCCAGTAGTGATCAGCTGAACCCGTACCCTCTGTCTCCAGTAGTGATCAGCTGAACCCGTACCCTCTGTCTCCAGTAGTGATCAGCTGAACCCGTACCCTCTGTCTCCAGTAGTGATCAGCTGAACCTGTACCCTCTGTCTCCAGTAGTGATCAGCTGAACCTGTACCCTCTGTCTCCAGTAGTGATCAGCTGAACCCGTACCCTCTGTCTCCAGTAGTGATCAGCTGAACCCGTACCCTCTGTCTCCAGTAGTGATCAGCTGAACCCGTACCCTCTGTCTCCAGTAGTGATCAGCTGAACCCTTACCCTCTGTCTCCAGTAGTGATCAGCTGAACCTGTACCCTCTGTCTCCAGTAGTGATCAGCTGAACCTGTACCCTCTGTCTCCAGTAGTGATCAGCTGAACCTGTACCCTCTGTCTCCAGTAGTGATCAGCTGAACCTGTACCCTCTGTCTCCAGTAATGATCAGCTGAACCCGTACCCTCTACCCCTACCCTCTGTCTCCAGTAGTGATCAGCTGAACCCGTACCCTCTGTCTCCAGTAGTGATCAGCTGAACCTGTACCCTCTGTATGAGGAAATATATTAGAGACAAATTGATAAAAATTAGAGATGGGTGGAGCTGACAACCCAAATAGGGACAGCAATGCTTTATATTGTAGGGATATAAAAAGTCCCTGGTTTTGAGAACATGCAGTTAGGATTCCTGAAGTCACTTCCCAGCAAAACATCTGAAAAGCCCAAATCCACAAAAAAACAGAATATGCTGAAAGTCTGTAACATTGACCTTAAGAGGTCACACAGAGTATGACCCTGGTGTATGTGTTCCTGTAACGGTTTATTCTTTATTATATGATCCTTTTATAGGCTTTGAACATTTAGGGCAATGTTGCAACTAAAGTTTTTGCTGATTTCTTGGATGGCAACAAGAAAAAACATTTGGAAACGAAAATGTAACTTGCAGTCACAGAACTAAACAGCTTTTATGCCTTTGGGAATGTTCCAGTGCAAAAAACGAACAAACAAATTCAAACCTAAGCTAATCAAACAAAAAGGACTGCAGTTTCTGCAACAAGAAACAATCTGTGTCTGATTCATGAGGAGTTGGCACAAGGAAACTGGATATCTCCAGGCTATTTCAGTTCCAAATGGAGTTTGCATTAAGAAACCTGCCAGGATCCAGGCTACATGTCATGTTACTGCTTAACACTAATAAATAAAATGAACTTCAGAGTCACAGGGCACCAAACGTCATTTTACACATCATCTTCATCCCTGGTTGGTAGCACTATTTCCAAAACAGCACAGTGCTTCAGTCCAGAGCATTTAGCTTGTTAGCTACAGGAGAATCAATGTCCGTTCAAGCAGAAGCCCCTCAGAGCCAAAACTAAACTCAGTAAAACTCCTCTTCCTCCTCCTCTTCCTCCTCCTCGGGCACTGCTTCAAGCTCGTTGTCATCTCCATCATCGTCTTCATCTTCCTCCTCCATGTCATAGTCCACCGGGCCGCTCAGGAGCAGTTTGGTTTGGTTGATCTCTATCTCATCGTCCGGATTCACCGGAGCCTGAAGGAAACAGGAAGTGGAACAGGAAGTGGCAATTAGAAACAGTTTGCCTGGTGGGAACAGGAAATGGCTATTAGAAACAGTTTGCTGGTGGGAACAGGAAGTGGCAATTAGAAATAGTTTGCCTGGTGGGAACAGGAAGTGGCTATTAGAAACAGTTTGCCTGCTGGGAACAGGAAATGGCTATTAGAAACAGTTTGCCTGCTGGGAACAGGAAATGGCTATTAGAAACAGTTTGCCTGGTGGGAACAGGAAATGGCTATTAGAAACAGTTTGCCTGGTGGGAACAGGAAATGGCTATTAGAAACAGTTTGCTGGTGGGAACAGGAAGTGGCAATTAAAAATAGTTTGCCTGGTGGGAACAGGAAATGGCTATTAGAAACAGTTCGCCTGGTGGGAACAGGAAATGGCTATTAGAAACAGTTTGCCTAGTGGGAACAGGAAGTGGCTATTAGAAACAGTTTGCCTAGTGGGAACAGGAAGTGGCTTTTAGTGTGTGTTCGTATGCATGTACAGTACCTCAGGAGGACTGGCGGGTTGTGATTGGCCTTCATCTGTCTGAGCGTTGATGATGGACTTCAGGGCACCTTCTTCAAACTATAACAGAACAATACTATACATATTACCACAGGTGACATAAAACATCATTAATTAACTGTGCTCCATAAATTATAGGGATTACCTGTGGACAGGACATTATAGGGATTAACTGTGGACAGGATATTATAGGGATTAACTGTGGACAGGATATTATAGGGATTAACTGTGGACAGAACATTATAGGGATTAACTGTGGACAGGACATTACAGGGATTAACTGTGGACAGGATATTACAGGGATTAACTGTGGACAGGACATTTTAGGGATTAACTGTGGACAGGATATTATAGGGATTAACTGTGGACAGGACATTATAGGGATTAACTGTGGACAGGATATTATAGGGATTAACTGTGGACAGGACATTATAGGGATTAACTGTGGACAGTACATTATACCTTGAGTCTGTTTAGCTGATCTTGTAACATGTCTTTGATCTTCAGCAAAGTCTCTTCTTCCTTCTTTAGTTCCTGTAGACGACTTAACATTGTGGCGGGTCTGGTTAAAACATTCCTAAATACACAACAGAGGTCGAGAGAGAAATGGAAAATGAAGAAACAGAAATGGAAGAGTGATGGAAAGAGGAAAACAGGAAGTAAATAATGGTGAGAGGAAGAGAAACATCAGGGAGAAAAAACAAATGGAGAGGATTTGTAAAGAACATAATCATGACTTCAGCTCCTATATAGATTCATGGTGTCAGATGGGTTCAGAGTTGCATGTTAGATCATTGTGATGATCTGCTACTATATATATATATATACATTATCTCTATTGTATGTAACTAGCTAGTTACATACAATAGAGATAATGTGACATACAGCTAGTTACATACAATAGAGATAATGTGACATACAGCTAGTTACATACAATAGAGATAATGTGACATACAGCTAGTTACATACAATATAGATAATGTGACATACAGCTAGTTACATACAATATAGATAATGTGACATACAGCTAGTTACATACAATATAGATAATGTGACATACAGCTAGTTACATACAATATAGATAATGTGACATACAGCTAGTTACATACAATATAGATAATGTGACATACAGCTAGTTACATACAATATAGATAATGTGACATACAGCTAGTTACATACAATATAGATAATGTGACATACAGCTAGTTACATACAATATAGATAATGTGACATACAGCTAGTTACATACAATACAGATAATGTGACATACAGCTAGTTACATACAATACAGATAATGTGACATACAGCTAGTTACATACAATACAGATAATGTGACATACAGCTAGTTACATACAATACAGATAATGTGACATACAGCTAGTTACATACAATACAGATAATGTGACATACAGCTAGTTACATACAATATAGATAATGTGACATACAGCTAGTTACATACAATACAGATAATGTGACATACAGCTAGTTACATACAATACAGATAATGTGACATACAGCTAGTTACATACAATAGAGATAATGTGACATACAGCTAGTTACATACAATATAGATAATGTGACATACAGCTAGTTACATACAATATAGATAATGTGACATACAGCTAGTTACATACAATATAGATAATGTGACATACAGCTAGTTACATACAATATAGATAATGTGACATACAGCTAGTTACATACAATAGAGATAATGTGACATACAGCTAGTTACATACAATAGAGATAATGTGACATACAGCTAGTTACATACAATAGAGATAATGTGACATACAGCTAGTTACATACAATAGAGATAATGTGACATACAGCTAGTTACATACAATAGAGATAATGTGACATACAGCTAGTTACATACAATAGAGATAATGTGACATACAGCTAGTTACATACAATAGAGATAATGTGACATACAGCTAGTTACATACAAGAGAGTTAACTAGAACCAACCTCGCTTGTAACACATTTATTCGGCAAAACAACGTAACGTCACATGAAAACTAGAAAACAAATGCTAACAACACTCTCGGGTTTGTCAAATTATGCATATTGATAATATAAATTGTTCACAACAAATGCATCATTACCGTCACAGAAAACGCTTGTTTGTCAACCTCCTGTTTGCCGTATAAATAATTACAAATAGGCCACTTGCAGGTTTGGTTTAATGTTGTTTACTAGCTTAGCACCTAAATACGTCATTTGTTACAGCGCTCCGTTATAACGCTTTATAAACTGCTACACATAATGTTGACTACATAATGTTTGCTACATATATTAACCCAGCTTTAGATCATAATACTAGATAGAGTATCTCCGATTAGTCTATGTTATTCATTTGATTCACGTGGGCTGAATGTCAGACACATCCGGTCTTTATCGCCACCCACACGTGTGGAATCATCCTCTGGTGACACCTGGTGGCCGTTTACTTCATTACACTATATTTATATTTTAGGATATGGCCCGTGCACAGAAATACCCAGGTCCTGTAGTCACAGCCTCCCCTGCTGTCAACATAAGAAACTACAATCAAAATATGTTATTTTTAATTCTATAAGACTATTATTTGCTATGATTAACTATTTTATTGTCTATCTATATAGCTTAAAATCTATGTAGATTTTCTTTAGTGGTATTGCTATCATATTGAAGTATCCCTGAAAAATGGTCTGCTTGCTTCATGTGGCCTTCTGTGGTATTGAGCTCATTTCTGTTCACTCATTTCAGCTTGATTGTATCTGCCCCACCCATTTTTGACCACATACAGCAAGGAGAAGGGCAGAGAAACATGGTGCCACACAGCAAGGAGAGGGGCAGAGAAACATGGTGCCACACAGCAAGGAGAGGGGCAGAGAAACATGGTGCCACACAGCAAGGAGAGGGGCAGAGAAACATGGTGCCACACAGCAAGGAGAGGGCCAGAGAAACATGGTGCCACACAGCAAGGAGAGGGGCAGAGAAACATGGTGCCACACAGCAAGGAGAGGGGCAGAGAAACATGGTGCCACACAGCAAGGAGAGGGGCAGAGAAACATGGTGCCACACAGCAAGGAGAGGGGCAGAGAAACATGGTGCCACACAGCAAGGAGAGGGGCAGAGAAATATGGTGCCACACAGCAAGGAGAGGGGCAGAAAAACATGGTGCCACACAGCAAGGAGAGGGCAGAGAAACATGGTGCCACACAGCAAGGAGAGGGGCAGAGAAACATGATGCCACACAGCAAGGAGAGGGGCAGAGAAACATGGTGCCACACAGCAAGGAGAGGGGCAGAGAAACATGGTGCCACAGAGCAAGGAGAGGGGCAGAGAAACATGGTGCCACACAGCAAGGAGAGGGCAGAGAAACATGGTGCCACACAGCAAGGAGAGGGGCACAGAAACATGGTGCCACACAGCAAGGAGAGGGGCAGAGAAACATGGTGCCACACAGCAAGGAGAGGGGCAGAGAAACATGGTGCCACACAGCAAGGAGAGGGGCAGAGAAACATGGTGCCACACAGCAAGGAGAGGGGCAGAGAAACATGGTGCCACACAGCAAGGAGAGGGGCAGAGAAACATGGTGCCACAGAGCATGAAAATACTAAGATTAGACTTTTTATTAGGAACAAGAAAGAGAGTAAAGTCATATAGCTAGAACTACACAAGCAAGGAGCACATGTTTCTGAAATGTCTAAGCCACAAAAGCATGTGACTTCCCAGAAACCGTTATTGCTGAAGGAGGGGGCGTGATCAGTCCGCCTGTTCCTTTCCTCCTACCGCACCCAATCACTGCTGCTTGATGAACGTATTTATCTAGTTGTGCCATAAGCACAGCGTTCACAGTTCAGCTCACATTGTAATTGGAAAACCTTGCAAGTTACCAGGTACAGAAATGGGTCTACCGTTTCTAGGTTTAGGGCTTCTGGGGCCAGCAGGGTTGGCTGTGGGCTTAGCAGTGAGTGTGGTTGGTTTGGCTGTCGTTCATCATGAAAGAAGACAGGCAGTGCGAAGATTAATTAACACACAATATGATGTTTCACGAAAAAGATTGAACAACAATTGTGAGGAGGAAAAGAGAGAAGAACAGGAAATAAAAAGATGGAAACAAAATGCAGAAGAGGGAGTAGAAGATGAAAACAAGTCCAGCAGCGATGAAGAGTCCAGCAGCGATGAAACGGCGAGCAGTGATGAAGAGTCCAGCAGCGATGAAACGGCGAGCAGTGATGAAGAGTCCAGCAGTGATGAAGAGTCCAGCAGCGATGAAGAGTCCAGCAGTGACAAAGAGTCCAGCAGCAATGAAGAAGGTCTAGGACATGTTGGTCGATTTAATATGTAGGTCTTTTATTTAATTCAAACAGTAACTGATGAATGCAAAATGAATGCTTAAAACAAAGAGAAGCTTCTGCAGTTAATGTTTTTTCACTTTTGATATCCAGAATCATATTATGTTAGAGATCAGATTACACCTTCTGTTTTTATTAGTCTAATAGTTTAACTATCAGATTCAGATCAGATATTACAGCACGTTCACCTAGAGGGGGGGGGGCATATTACAGCAGGTTCACCCAGAGGGGGGGGCATATTACAGCAGGTTCACCCAGAGGGGGGTATATTACAGCAGGTTCACCCAGAGAGGGGGGGGCATATTACAGCAGGTTCACCTAGAGGGGGGGGCATATTACAGCAGGTTCACCCAGAGGGGGGCATATTACAGCACGTTCACCTAGAGGGGGGCATATTACAGCAGGTTCACCCAGAGGGGGGCATATTACAGCAGGTTCACCTAGAGGGGGGCATATTACAGCAGGTTCACCCAGAGGGGGGGCATATTACAGCAGGTTCACCCAGAGGGGGGGCATATTACAGCAGGTTCACCTAGAGGGGGGGGCATATTACAGCAGGTTCACCCAGAGAGGGGGGGGCATATTACAGCAGGTTCACCCAGAGAGGGGGGCATATTACAGCACGTTCACCTAGAGGGGGGGGGCATATTACAGCACGTTCACCTAGAGGGGGGGGCATATTACAGCAGGTTCACCCAGAGGGGGGCATATTACAGCAGGTTCACCTAGAGAGGGGGGCATATTACAGCAGGTTCACCCAGAGGGGGGCATATTACAGCAGGTTCACCCAGAGGGGGGCATATTACAGCAGGTTCACCCAGGGGGGCATTTTTTTACATAAAAAAAGGGTGTGTTGACTTTTTATATCCACTGTATATTTTTCAATAAATTATATTTTTCTCCAACTAAAGGGTCAGAAGGACACACAGTAAGCGAACTAAAACTGGGAGAAGGAGAAAAGAAGCTGACCATATGCCACCACTGGCATCTCTCCGGAAAGCCCTAAAACACAAGGACCAGCTTGATCGACTCCGAAGCGTGAATCCTGGGTTTTATGTGCTGATCACAAGCCTTTATATTGACCCAGATGGACAGAACCTGGTAGCCATGTTGGTTCGCCGTCGGCATCACCGCCGAGCTCTAACCACTGGTAACAGCTTTGAATCACACGCCTGCAGGTAAATTCATTTAAATCAAACGTATCTATGGTACAGTGGTCTCTGCAGGTGTGGGGTGACAATGTGAGCATTTACATGCCCTGTAACCTCCACTACATGTCTAATCTCTTCCTATTCATTTACCTGTCCTGTAACCTCCACTACATGTCTAATCTCTTCCTATTCATTTACATGTCCTGTAACCTCCACTACATGTCGAATCTCTTCCTATTCATTTACATGTCCTGTAACCTCCACTACATGTCTAATCTCTTCCTATTCATTTACATGTCCTGTAACCTCCACTACATGTCGAATCTCTTCCTATTCATTTACATGCCCTGTAACCTCCACTACATGTCTAATCTCTTCCTATTCATTTACATGTCCTGTAACCTCCACTACATGTCTAATCTCTTCCTATTCATTTACCTGTCCTGTAACCTCCACTACATGTCTAATCTCTTCCTATTCATTTACATGTCCTGTAACCTCCACTACATGTCTAATCTCTTCCTATTCATTTACATGTCCTGTAACCTCCACTACATGTCTAATCTCTTCCTATTCATTTACCTGTCCTGTAACCTCCACTACATGTCTAATCTCTTCCTATTCATTTACATGTCCTGTAACCTCCACTACATGTCTAATCTCTTCCTATTCATTTACATGTCCTGTAACCTCCACTACATGTCGAATCTCTTCCTATTCATTTACATGCCCTGTAACCTCCACTACATGTCTAATCTCTTCCTATTCATTTACATGTCCTGTAACCTCCACTACATGTCTAATCTCTTCCTATTCATTTACATGTCCTGTAACCTCCACTACATGTCTAATCTCTTCCCATTCATATACATGTCCTGTAGCCTCCACTACATGTCTAATCTCTTCCTATTCATTTACATGTCCTGTAACCTCCACTACATGTCTAATCTCTTCCTATTCATTTACCTGTCCTGTAACCTCCACTACATGTCTAATCTCTTCCTATTCATTTACATGTCCTGTAACCTCCACTACATGTCTAATCTCTTCCTATTCATTTACATGTCCTGTAACCTCCACTACATGTCTAATCTCTTCCTATTCATTTACATGTCCTGTAACCTCCACTACATGTCTAATCTCTTCCTATTCATTTACATGTCCTGTAACCTCCACTACATGTCTAATCTCTTCCTATTCATTTACCTGTCCTGTAACCTCCACTACATGTCTAATCTCTTCCTATTCATTTACCTGTCCTGTAACCTCCACTACATGTCTAATCTCTTCCTATTCATTTACATGCCCTGTAACCTCCACTACATGTCTAATCTCTTCCTATTAATTTACCTGTCCTGTAACCTCCACTACATGTCTAATCTCTTCCTATTCATTTACCTGTCCTGTAACCTCCACTACATGTCTAATCTCTTCCTATTCATTTACATGTCCTGTAACCTCCACTACATGTCTAATCTCTTCCTATTCATTTACATGTCCTGTAACCTCCACTACATGTCTAATCTCTTCCTATTCATTTACATGTCCTGTAACCTCCACTACATGTCTAATCTCTTCCTATTCATTTACATGTCCTGTAACCTCCACTACATGTCTAATCTCTTCCTATTCATTTACATGTCCTGTAACCTCCACTACATGTCTAATCTCTTCCTATTCATTTGCATGTCCTGTAACCTCCACTACATGTCTAATCTCTTCCTATTCATTTACATGTCCTGTAACCTCCACTACATGTCTAATCTCTTCCTATTCATTTACATGTCCTGTAACCTCCACTACATGTCTAATCTCTTCCTATTCATTTGCAGGCAGTTGCTGGCAGATAGGATGCTAAAGGGAATTGGTGGCCTTGTATTTAAGCTCATTAGCATTATGAGTCATCCTCAATCTAGCTGGAACCTCAGACAAGATGCAGGTAATCTTATGTCAATTTCGTAATTTCTTTTGATCAATAGCTTAGATGTGTTTATCTTTTTCTAACATTTTGTTGTCTTAGCATTTTATTTTTGAGTGATCATTATAGTGTAGTGTGCATAGAGTGATCATTATAGTGTAGTGTGCATAGAGTGATCATTATAGTGTAGTGTGCATAGAGTGATCATTATAGTGTAGTGTGCATAGAGTGATCATTATAGTGTAGTGTGCATAGAGTGATCATTATAGTGTAGTGTGCATAGAGTGATCATTTTAGTGTAGTGTGCATAGAGTGATCATTATAGTGTAGTGTGCATAGAGTGATCATTATAGTGTAGTGTGCATAGAGTGATCATTATAGTGTAGTGTGCATAGAGTGATCATTATAGTGTAGTGTGCATAGAGTGATCATTATAGTGTAGTGTGCATAGAGTGATCATTATAGTGTAGTGTGCATAGAGTGATCATTATAGTGTAGTGTGCATAGAGTGATCATTATAGTGTAGTGTGCATAGAGTGATCATTATAGTGTAGTGTGCATAGAGTGATCCAGTTAAAAGGCTATTTAATAAAATACATAAAATCTCTAAAAAGTGAGGTGATCTGAGTTCAATATGAATGCACAGATAACAATAATAAGTACAATATATCGTTACTGAAAGTCTTTAATCATTGAGCAAGTAAACAACACTCAGCTGGTTTCAATAAATCACTCCATGCCCTTGAGCAAGTCACTCTGCCCTTTTAGTTCCTATTGGATTAACGACTGAAATCATTTCTCAGGACCTTTCCTTGGTTTTTCAGAACAGTGTTGAATTTTTATTTAAAAGTTGGTTCCTCAAGTTGCCTGTTTATGTGAAAATATGCTCCTGTTCTAGGTATGAGTTTTACTCCGTTCAACGAGTCAGATGATGTGGTTGGTTACTACCAACGCGGATATTCTCTGCTGCTCACTGAGTTCTACAGCATGGAGATCATCAACTCTAATGAACGGGATAACCTCATAATATGGATTCATCGCAAAATGTACCTGGATCAGGACAGCCCAGAGTATAAACTAATCCTTGAAGAAATTATAAATTACATTAAATACTTTAAGAAGTGAAAATAAAGCAATGTACATGCCAAATATGAATTATGAACATACTACTGCTGTAACATGCAAAACATGCAATTCATTCGGGATCATTTGAGCAGATCTAAAAAAAATGTAATTATATATACATGAAATGATATTAAAATACATTGAATTATATATAAATACACTGATGAGCCAAAACATTATGACAATTCATATAAATACACTGATGAACCAAAACATTATGACCACTCATATAAAGCCAACACATTCACTGTTCATTCAAATGGCAAATATATGGCTGTATATGTGTCTGTAATGTTCTGGTCCAATATGGCTGTATATGTGTCTGTAATGTTCTGGTCCAATATGGCTGTATATGTGTCTGTAATGTTCTGGTCCAATATGGCTGTATATGTGTCTGTAATGTTCTGGTCCAATATGGCTGTATATGTGTCTGTAATGTTCTGGTCCAATATGGCTGTATATGTGTCTGTAATGTTCTGGTCCAATATGGCTGTATATGTGTCTGTAATGTTCTGGTCCAATATGGCTGTATATGTGTCTGTAATGTTCTGGTCCAATATGGCTGTATATAAGTCTGTAATGTTCTGGTCCAATATGGCTGTATATGTGTCTGTAATGTTCTGGTCCAATATGGCTGTATATGTGTCTGTAATGTTCTGGTCCAATATGGCTGTATATGTGTCTGTAATGTTCTGGTCCAATATGGCTGTATATGTGTCTGTAATGTTCTGGTCCAATATGGCTGTATATGTGTCTGTAATGTTCTGGTCCAATATGGCTGTATATGTGTCTGTAATGTTCTGGTCCAATATGGCTGTATATGTGTCTGTAATGTTCTGGTCCAATATGGCTGTATATGTGTCTGTAATGTTCTGGTCCAATATGGCTGTATATGTGTCTGTAATGTTCTGGTCCAATATGGCTGTATATGTGTCTGTAATGTTCTGGTCCAATATGGCTGTATATGTGTCTGTTTTTCGCACATATACAGTTAGATTTGATTGCCCATCTACATTGTGTTGATTTACTGAAGTAAGATGTTTAATCTTTTAATGATTTTTGAAAAGCAGAAAATACAGTAAATAAAACTCAAGCGTCATCTGGTGGCCCTATGAAGTACTTCAGTTCATTTGCCCTTCCACATTTATTTGAGGTGGGGTAATATATTTCTGGAAAGATAAATATAATCTCTAAAGTTGACAGAAAACTAACTAGGGCTTGCCGTCACAAATTTTCAAATTATTATTTCTGTAAAGCGCCTGAATTGGTTTGAATCCAACAACGATTTCTCTTGTTTCCGATTGGATGGCGGGGGACCACGTGGTTTTGTAATGGAAGAAATTGTTCGATTTTGAGAGTCAAACGGTGTTTAAGCTGTTGTTCCAAATGTTGATCAATGTCCACTATTAACATTATAGGTTTATTAAAACATGCGGTTTGATATATTATTGAAAGTCTAAATAGCTAGTTTTGGTGTAAACGTCGTCGAGTTTGACGTGTCGGAGAACGGGGTCTCTCTCCCGAAACCATTACCGGTATCGCTTCTCGGCCTTTTGGCTAAGATCAAGTGTAGTATCTGTTCTTATCAGTTTAATATCTGATACGTCCCCTATCTGGGGACCATATATTAAATTGATTTTTGGAATAGGGAGATGGAATAGGGGCTTGCTCCGTCCACTCCACGCATCGACCTGGTATTGCAGTACCTCCAGGAACGGTGCACCCCCCTCTCATTGTCAATAATAATACTGGTGTTTGATGATGTCATTCCGACGCTCAATTGCGGAATGTATTTACCGGTTTTACAAAGCAACATTGGCGAGATAACTTCTGTTTTTCTCCACTTGCGTTGATATAAATGCTAACAATATTTCCTATACAACAAAACAACGTTTTATTTTTGAACAAATTAGTTTAGCTGTATAGTATTAAATGTAGTCGCCTAATATGGAGTATTTGTCCTCTAATCAAATTCATTCACAATATAAAGCACATATTCACTCTCCATACTTACATAGGCAAACGGTTATTATAACCTGTGCAATATTTGCTGGGAAACAATATCATACTTTGCTAACTGACCTCACCTATATGTGTGGGCAGAGAGGAGTGGGTATTTATTGTTTCTTATCAGGTGAACAGCTTAAATACATTCATATCATGGTTGAGAGCAAAGGTCTTATTCTGTGTTCCTTCATCAACAACACAAGTGATGTTAGATTCATATGACAGCTCTGCCAGTATGCAGTAAAAAGCTGTTAAAATAAAACAGTTTAGTTAGCTGCTACGGCGCTGTAGAGTTGTAAATGCATTGCTATTATTCTCGTAGATGCTAGAGGGAACAACATCATTTTCTCTTTCAAATGAATAATTATTTGAAATATAACCTTCTAAAGCAAAATGTATACATTACATAGTAAATACTATCAAATAAGAAATGTAAATGTAAGCGAATACCAAGGGAACTTTAAACAGACTTTTATTGTAGTGGTTGTGTAAGTAACAGCTGGCTACAATCCAGATATCTAAATTGCCCTGCAAAGGTCCACGTTCACTGTATTGTGTGATATCATATCACGTGATCATTTGGCTAAATATTAATTCTGTGGCTCTGCTTATTGTGTGATATCACGTGATCATTTGGCTAAATATTAATCCTGAGCTCTGCATTTCCTGCTGTTATAAATAGATCTTATTTGACTTTAAATACAGGAACAGTGCAAGGATTTGACAGGGTCCATTAAGAAACAACTCAATACCATCTCTGAGCCGAACATTGAAAATAATAGTGAGTATTTTCTTTGTTAAACTTAAATACGTTTACCATGCAAACAAAATGTATTAATAAAAATATGATTCACCTCATTCAAGAGTAACAGATGGTTAAGGTGTTGGAGGAAATTAAGTTATTATTAGAATGTAACAACTATCAATTACTACAATCAAACCTAGAAATAGGTTTTGTATTTTAGGACATTCATTGGGAAATAATATTCATCAGTTATTAGAATGTGTTGCTTTATGGGTATTTCAAATCATGCAAAACAAACATTCATTGCAGACATATATTTTAGATCAGGGCTTGCTATCCAATCAGTGAACAAAATGAAAATATGAAATAGAGATTTCCTGATAATCAATCAATAATGTTATTTTACTCAGAAACCTCTCCTGTTACCGAGTTTCCAGCTGATATAGTTGGAGACGATATACTGTCATTTACATCTGTGATGTTTTCTCTTTCTGAATGTAATGATGTTGAAATACTGTGCCTGGAATTTGGGATTTCACTGTTGTAATTATTTTTAGTGTTTCTGGTTTGTAATAGCAGAAGGATGGTCATTAATTTAAGAGCTGGATAAAGATGTTCACCCCGGTAGAAATGACAGCTCACTGCGTTACTCAAAGGCAGAACAATATATTTCTGCATATCAGAGCTTATTATGTAAATATTCATTTTCCTTTATTCTCCAAGATCAAACAGAACATTTGAAACATTGAAAAAGAGCTCATGGTGGATATCATATAAATAATCATATATATAATTAGATGAAGAAAAAGAAACGGACTGGCCATATTTCTTATTTTCATAAAATGATTGGCCATATTTTTTATTTTCATAAAATGATTAGCCATATTTTTTATTTTCATAAAATGACTGGCCATATTTTTTATTTTCATAAAATGATTAGCCATATTTTTTATTTTCATAAAATGACTGGCCATATTTCTTGTTTTCATTGATTTCATTGTATTCAGGTAGAGTATCATATTTAAATATTTGTCTGTTGCTTTTATTGCTTTTGTATTATTGTTAAATGTTTATATGTTCACCTGCAATATCCCAGGTGTCTGTTGGGCGTACGATTTAAGTTTCCCAGATGGATCCAGGATATGAACAGATGAGGCTGAAGTAAGTCACAGAAATACAGATGTAGTGTCCTCATGGGAATCTTCATGTGTAGCTCTTCATCACATGTTTGTTAATTACTAGTGCCGTCAATTTATTTAAAAAAATTAACTAATTAATCGCACAATCCTGTGATTAATCGCGATTAATCGCATTTTCCCCAAGTTGTTTGAAACAATTAAATAAATCAATTAACACAATGAAGTATTTTTTAAATACATTATTTTATGATAATCTCTCCTGTGAACAATACAGAATAGTCATTCTTATAAAATATAGCAACTTTATAAACAAAGTGTTGAAGTGCAAGTTATATATTTAAACCTGAAGGTTATCAAAAATACTGGATCATCTTGACAATAGGCCAAATGAAAAAAAAACATTTTCAAAAACAAAATGACAAAGTGTAAGGTGAAACCGTCAATGTCAAAGATAGATTATTTTAGAACGTAAGCCTATAGGCCAAAATAATTGAACTATATGTAAAGTTGCCAGATTAATTTTAAAGAAGTCTATAACAGCCTTTGTAATATGAATGACAAACAGAATGAAGTGAAATTAAGTTTGGTTATGTCGGGTTGGTTAGGGTCTCCATGAGAGTGACGTTCTCTGCTTTCTCCAGCAGGTTATGTCTCAAAACAAATGTTTTAGAGGGTAGATTGTATGATGGGGATCCCAATGCAATTGGAATGATTTATTTTAGTCCCTCGTCTTCTACTGTGTTTATCGGGGCGGCAGTTTCTATCTATTTATCTAAAACATCGGTTAACAGTTACTTGTTTGGCGCACATTACTGCAGTAACGCGGATTGGCGGATTGCAACATCAATAATGATCGGGTGTTTCTGTCCTATATACTCTCTAGTAACGTAAATAATGACCATGTGTTCGCTTTTATATGATAAACTAAAGACGAGCTGCTTCTATGGTATTTGAATTCGGTTTAGCAAACCGAAACCGAAACTTAATAAAGTGGTGCGTTAAATTATTTTAACGCGTTAAAAATTTTGAAATTAACGCATCAGATTAACGCGTTAAATATCCCAGCCCTATTAATTACTGATCCTCTTCTTCACTTCCAGTCAGGCTCACATTGAGGGGGGCAGGGTGAAGTCTGAACTAACAACATGTAGGTGGTGTGTTTGATCCTATAACCAACTTAATATGAAACACATTACTGTCATGTAATCTCTGGCTGTCCTGTGGCTCACTGGGAAATGTGTATGATCTAATCTGGTCTATA
This sequence comes from Dallia pectoralis, assembly GCA_029465975.1. Classification (NCBI taxonomy): domain Eukaryota; kingdom Metazoa; phylum Chordata; class Actinopteri; order Esociformes; family Umbridae; genus Dallia; species Dallia pectoralis. Next base: position 1,156,972 of record CM055740.1, read on the forward strand.
TGTGTATGATCTAATCTGGTCTATATGTGTATGATCTAATCTGGTCTATATGTGTATGATCTAATCTAGTCTATATGTGTATGATCTAATCTGGTCTATATGTGTATGATCTAATCTGGTCTATATGTGTATGATCTAATCTGGTCTATATGTGTATGATCTAATCTGGTCTATATGTGTATGATCTAATCTGGTCTAAATGTGTATGATCTAATCTGGTCTATATGTGTATGGTCTAATCTGGTCTATATGTGTATGATCTAATCTGGTCTATATGTGTATGATCTAATCTGGTCTATATGTGTATGATCTAATCTGGTCTATATGTGTATGATCTAATCTGGTCTATATGTGTATGATCTAATCTGGTCTATATGTGTATGATCTAATCTGGTCTATATGTGTATGATCTAATCTGGTCTATATGTGTATGATCTAATCTGGTCTATATGTGTATGATCTAATCTGGTCTATATGTGTATGATCTAATCTGGTCTATATGTGTATGATCTAATCTGGTCTATATGTGTATGATCTAATCTGGTCTATATGTGTATGATCTAATCTGGTCTATATGTGTATGATCTAATCTGGTCTATATGTGTATGATCTAATCTGGTCTATATGTGTATGATCTAATCTGGTCTAAATGTGTATGATCTAATCTGGTCTAAATGTGTATGATCTAATCTGGTCTATATGTGTATGGTCTAATCTGGTCTATATGTGTATGATCTAATCTGGTCTATATGTGTATGATCTAATCTGGTCTATATGTGTATGATCTAATCTGGTCTATATGTGTATGATCTAATCTGGTCTATATGTGTATGATCTAATCTGGTCTATATGTGTATGGTCTAATCTGGTCTATATGTGTATGATCTAATCTGGTCTATATGTGTATGATCTAATCTGGTCTATATGTGTATGATCTAATCTGGTCTATATGTGTATGATCTAATCTGGTCTATATGTGTATGATCTAATCTGGTCTATATGTGTATGATCTAATCTGGTCTATATGTGTATGATCTAATCTGGTCTATATGTGTATGATCTATGATCTAATCTGGTCTAATGTGTATGATCTAATATGTGTATGATCTAATCTGGTCTATATGTGTATGATCTAATCTGGTCTATATGTGTATGATCTAATCTGGTCTATATGTGTATGATCTAATCTGGTCTATATGTGTATGATCTAATCTGGTCTATATGTGTATGATCTAATCTGGTCTAATCTGGTCTATGTGTATGATCTAATCTGGTCTATATCTAATCTGGTCTATATGTGTATGATCTAATCTGGTCTATATGTGTATGATCTAATCTGGTCTAAATGTGTATGATCTAATCTGGTCTATATGTGTATCTAATCTGGTCTATATGTGTATGATCTAATCTGGTCTATATGTGTATGATCTAATCTGGTCTATATGTGTATGTCTAATCTGGTCTATATGTGTATGATCTAATCTGGTCTATATGTGTATGATCTAATCTGGTCTATATGTGTATGATCTAATCTGGTCTATATGTGTATGATCTAATCTGGTCTATATGTGTATGGTCTAATCTGGTCTATATGTGTATGATCTAATCTGGTCTATATGTGTATGATCTAATCTGGTCTATATGTGTATGATCTAATCTGGTCTATATGTGTATGATCTAATCTGGTCTATATGTGTATGATCTAATCTGGTCTATATGTGTATGATCTAATCTGGTCTATATGTGTATGATCTAATCTGGTCTATATGTGTATGATCTAATCTGGTCTATATGTGTATGATCTAATCTGGTCTATATGTGTATGATCTAATCTGGTCTATATGTGTATGATCTAATCTGGTCTATATGTGTATGATCTAATCTGGTCTATATGTGTATGATCTAATCTGGTCTATATGTGTATGATCTAATCTGGTCTATATGTGTATGATCTAATCTGGTCTATATGTGTATGGTCTAATCTGGTCTATATGTGTATGATCTAATCTGGTCTATATGTGTATGGTCTAATCTGGTCTATATGTGTATGATCTAATCTGGTCTATATGTGTATGGTCTAATCTGGTCTATATGTGTATGGTCTAATCTGGTCTATATGTGTATGGTCTAATCTGGTCTATATGTGTATGGTCTAATCTGGTCTATATGTGTATGGTCTAATCTGGTCTATATGTGTATATATCCCAGATGGCTGTCGACTCACCCTGGACCCAAACACCACAAACCCAAACCTGATCGTGTCTGAGGGGAACAGGAAGGTGACATGGGTTAATGACGAGCAGGAATATGAAGACCATCCAGACAGATTTGATCATCTCCCCCAGGTTCTCTGCAGAGAAGCCTTATCTGGCTCTCGCTTTTACTGGGAGGTGGAATGGGAGGGAGGGAGTGCTGTGTTTGGTGCGACCTACAAGGAGATGAACAGGAAGAGTGAGGGCTGGGACTCCAGGATGGGATCCAACCACATGTCATGGAGTCTGTACTGCTCAGACAAAGGTTATTTCTTCTATGAAGCTGGGATCCCTATGAAGTCCATCGCCGGCTGTGTTTCCCACAGGGTGGGCGTGTACCTGGACTGGCCGGCCGGGACTCTGTCCTTCTTTGGCGTGTCACCTGGTGAACTGACACACATCCACACTTACTACACCAGATTCACTAAACCCATCTATCCCGGGTTTAGGATTTATAAAGATGCTTCCCTTTTGCTGTGTAGTCCATAGATACCCAGTGAAGTCACAGTGGTGACGAATGAGTCAGAATCCTGGAGTGGATCATTAGCTCATTAATATGATGTGTTGTTCTATGGTCTAATAAACATACATAATAAACATACCAGCCTGTGTTCTAATGTTCTAGTTTTCCTTACCCAGGACTCCACCGGGAGTGGGAGAGTTGTTCTTTATTATTTATTTAGTATACGTTCTGCATTACACAGGTTGATCTGTGGTACATTCACAAATCAGAACCCAATATGTTGGGACAGGACCCTAGAACCCATGATAATGTTGGGACAGGAACCTAGAACCCATGATATTGTTGGGAAAGGAACATGGAACCCATGATCATGTTGGGAAAGGAACCTAGAACCCATGATAATGTGGGGAAAGGAACCTAGAAGACATGATACTTTTCCAACTCTCTTGCTCATATTGTTCAGATTTGTAGTTTTTGTCCTTCAATGTGTGAAAGAAATTGGTTGCAGAAAGTTGCAGAAATGGGTAAAATATGAAATGGGTAAAATATGAAATGGGTAAAATATGAAATGGGTAAAATATGAAATGGGTAAAATATGAAATGGGTAAAATATGAAATGGGTAAAATATGAAATGGGTAAAATATGAAATGGGTAAAAAATGAAATGGGTAAAAAATGAAATGGGTAAAAAATGAAATGGGTAAAAAATGAAATGGGTAAAAAATGAAATGGGTAAAATATTAAATGGGTAAAATATGAAATGGTTAAAATATGAAATGGTTAAAATATGAAATGGTTAAAATATGAAATGGTTAAAATATGAAATGGTTAAAATATGAAATGGTTAAAATATGAAATGGTTAAAATATGAAATGGGTAAAATATTAAAGGGGTAAGATATTAAAGGGGTAAGATATTAAATGGGTAATAGACAAAATCCTTGCTTGCGAAAACAAACGTGGCAAAAAAGAACCGTATAAACCCAGAGCCGTATCGAGCCAGAACCCTATAAACCTAGAACCCTATAAACCCAGAACCGTATAAACCCAGAACCCTATAAACCCAGAACCCTATAAACCAGAACCCTATAAACACAGAACCGTGTAACCCAGAACCGTATAAACCCAGAACCGTAGAACCCAGAACCGTATAAACCCTAGTCAAAGAAGAATGCAAAACAAAACCAAATCCTGTGTCCACAAGGTGTCCCCAAACCCTTCCACAAACACTCCCTGGTCATCATCTGGCTAATTCGAGTATAGCTGGACCATGACCATTAGAATGTTCCATCAGAATGCACTGCACATGACCATTAGATTGTTCCATCAGAATGCACTGTACATGACCAATAGATTGTTACATCAGAATGCACTGTACATGACCATTAGATTGTTCCATCAGAATGCACTGCACATGACCATCAGATTGTTACATCAGAATGCACTGTACATGACCATTAGATTGTTACATCAGAATGCACTGTACATGACCATCAGATTGTTACATCAGAATGCACTGTACATGACCATCAGATTGTTACATCAGAATGCACTGTACATGACCATTAGATTGTTACATCAGAATGCACTGTACATGACCATTAGATTGTTACATCAGAATGCACTGTACATGACCATCAGATTGTTACATCAGAATGCACTGTACATGACCATTAGATTGTTACATCAGAATGCACTGTACATGACCATTAGATTGTTACATCAGAATACACTGTACATGACCATTAGATTGTTACATCAGAATACACTGTACATGACCATTAGATTGTTACATCAGAATGCACTGTACATGACCATCAGATTGTTACATCAGAATGCACTGTACATGACCATCAGATTGTTACATCAGAATGCACTGTACATGACCATTAGATTGTTACATCAGAATGCACTGTACATGACCATCAGATTGTTACATCAGAATGCACTGTACATGACCATTAGATTGTTACATCAGAATGCACTGTACATGACCATTAGATTGTTACATCAGAATGCACTGTACATGACCATTAGATTGTTACATCAGAATGCACTGTACATGACCATTAGATTGTTACATCAGAATGCACTGTACATGACCATCAGATTGTTACATCAGAATGCACTGTACATGACCATCAGATTGTTCCTCTATCGGTTTAAGAAAACGGATCTGTCTCTTCAGTGTCTGTTGAAGTCAGTATCGAATCCTGCTTCATCCAGTCAGAGTACAAAGGATTCATCAATGTTGATTGTCTCCAGACTGGATCTCTAGGAGTTTGTGAACATGAAAGCCATACTATTGTTGCTGATTCTGCTTACTCTGAAGGACTTGGCAAAAACCGAATGTGAAAAAGGCTTTCACCAAAACCCTAACAGTGAGCGGGGGTGTTGGGATGAAGATGAATGTGGCTCTGGAGACGATTCATGTAAGCTAACATAGTTTTTTCTTGTGTGCAAAATCTAAGACTTGTTTTCTTAGACCGTTTGGTAATATTCTGAGCTTGATTATTGATCGATGAATTGATTGCTGCACAATAATCAGATCTGTATCTGTTGTATTTCTGTAAATGGACACTTATTTTTTATTGCTGCTGCTAGATCCAGGTTCCGGAGTTGACTCTGATATGATATACCTGCGTAAGTAGAACAATTATTACGCCTTTAGCATAATTTAGCTATGAAATCATAACTTTTATTTGATTTATTTTTCATTGTCATTCAGGAAATTGTTTATCATTTGCTGTTAAAAACTACTTCCATTGTCTTACTTTCTAAACAACACCTGAACTGTTGATTAAATCTATATATCACTGGATGTGAAAAAATGTGAAATGTGAACAGTTTTAAAAATAATCATTCAATTGTCAGCTTTAACTTCTGATTCTCTAAGTGCATACACAAAACGTTACATTCCACATTATCCTTACAGTCAGAGGAACTGTCTTATCTTGTCACTACGGGCTAAGAAATATAAGTATTTGCATAAATCTGTTTTTGTCAAAAATCTAATAATAGTGTTTCTACAAATAGCGGCTCTATTCCGTGACACAACTCACAGTGTGAATGGTCTTCCTTATTACAACAAAGGCCTCAGCAAACATTTGGTGTAGATTCCTGGTTCCCTAAAGACAGGGAAGGGTTTAACCCATTGCTGTACCCTGTCTAACTAAACCTAACTGTGTTGAGTTCAGGTATTTAATGGAGAGAGTTGTAACCAATCAACCAATAGGAAACTAACTCCTAACCTCAGCTCTTACAGGCTCGTCCATCTGTGTTGTAACTAATCAACCAATAGGAAACCATCTCCTTACCTCAGCTCTTACAGGCTCATCCATCTGTGTTGTAACTAACCAACCAATAGGAAACCATCTCCTTACTTCAGCTCTTACAGGCTCGTCGATCTGTGTTGTAACCAACCAATAGGAAACCATCTCCTTACCTCAGCTCTTACAGGCTCGTCCATCTGTGTTGTAACCAACCAATAGGAAACCATCTCCTAACTTCAGCTCTTACAGGCTCGTCCATCTGTGTTGTAACCAACCAATAGGAAACCATCTCCTAACCTCAGCTCTTACAGGCTCGTCCATCTGTGTTGTAACCAACCAATAGGAAACCATCTCCTAACCTCAGCTCTTACAGGCTCACCATCTGTGTTGTAACTAATCAACCAATAGGAAACCATCTCCTAACCTCAGCTCTTACAGGCTCGTCCATCTGTGGGGGGAATTCAACATGTGTGAATACAGCTGGAAGCTACTACTGCCAGTGCCCTCCTGGGTTTACCTACAACCTCAGCCCTGGCCACTGTGTGGCGATACAGTGTGAGATCTATGGACCAGATGAACAAACAGGCTCACAACTGGACAGTCTCGTCCTTCTGGTCAGACAAAACTGTTTGCTACTGGCGAACTCAGGACGGGTCGAAAAGCAGATCAGTGGAATAGAGCTGTTACAAGTACGTAGCCTCGCCAGAGAACCCCATCCACACAAATTAATATCACAATATCTGAGAGCAGAGAAACGCACACACACATTAATATCACAATACCTGAGAGCAGAGAACCACACACACACAAATTAATATCACAATATCTGAGAGCAGAGAAACGCACACACACATTAATATCACAATACCTGAGAGCAGAGAACCACACACACACACATTAATATCACAATACCTGAGAGCAGAGAACCAGACACACACACACACATTAATATCACAATACCTGAGAGCAGAGAACCACACACACACACATTAATATCACAATACCTGAGAGCAGAGAACCAGACACACACACACACATTAATATCACAATACCTGAGAGCAGAGAACCACACACACACACACACACATTAATATCACAATACCTGAGAGCAGAGAACCACACACACACACATTAATATCACAATACCTGAGAGCAGAGAACCACACACACACACATTAATATCACAATATCTGAGAGCAGAGAACCACACACACACACACATTAATATCACAATACCTGAGAGCAGAGAACCACACACACACACACACATTAATATCACAATACCTGAGAGCAGAAAACCACACACACACACATTAATATCACAATATCTGAGAGCAGAGAACCGCACACACACATTAATTTCACAATACCTGAGAGCAGAGAACCACACACACACACACACATTAATATCACAATACCTGAGAGCAGAGAACCACACACACACACATTAATATCACAATATCTGAGAGCAGAGAACCGCACACACACATTAATATCACAATATCTGAGAGCAGAGAACCGCACACACACACATTAATATCACAATACCTGAGAGCAGAGAACCGCACACACACACATTAATTTCACAATACCTGAGAGCAGAGAACCAGACACACACACACACATTAATATCACAATACCTGAGAGCAGAGAACCGCACACACACACATTAATATCACAATATCTGAGAGCAGAGAACCGCACACACACATTAATATCACAATATCTGAGAGCAGAGAACCGCAGACACACATTAATATCACAATATCTGAGAGCAGAGAACCGCACACACACACATTAATATCACAATATCTGAGAGCAGAGAACCGCACACACACATTAATATCACAATACCTGAGAGCTGCATCGATTGATTACCGTAAAATCCCTGAAAACCGAACTGATTAACCGTAAACAAATTAAACAATCGGGCGGCAGTGGCTGAGTCGGTTGTCTATCAATCGGAAGGTTGGTGGTTCGATCCCCGGTTCCTCCTGGGAAATTGTCGAAGTGTCCATGAGCAAGACACCTAACCCCAGCTCCTCCTGCTTGCATGGTAGACGCGGTCGTCAGGAAATGAATGAGTGAATGAATGGGTGAAAGTCACGCAGGATCTGTAAAGCGTTACCATTTAAACTAAACCTAATCCTAAATGTAAACCTAACCCTAAGGTAACCTGAGCCTGTTTTGCCTCTGTCCTACGTGAAGAACCTAGTCAACACCTCAGACGCAGTCCAGCACCACGGCCATCATCGCTCCACCAAAGAGTCTTCTGGGACCCTGAGCAAGTTCTTGAGCGCAGTGGAGAACATTGTCCGACTGATTGGACCCCAGCTCAGTGACAACACTACCAGGTTGTGACATTTATGTTTTCTATGGATAGCATAATGTTTAAATATTAATAATAGTTATGGAATGTAGAATCATTATGTTTTCTTCATTTCGTTAATATAATATAGAATTGAGATGTATTTTCAATATTATAATATAGAATTGAGATGTATTTTTCAATATTATAATATAGAATTGAGATGTATTTTTCAATATTATAATTTAGAATTGAGATGTATTTTTCAATATTATAATATTGAATCGAGATGTATTTTTCATGAATATAATATAAAATAGAGATGTATTTTTCATTAAAATAATATAGAATAGAGATGTATTTTTCATTATATGATACAATATTCCTTATTTTATTTTTACTTTCTTAATAATAAAATGATTAAGGTCAATCACAGAAAAGGTTGGCAAAATACTACTGGAATATCAACCCAGAAAAGGCACAGTGGAAATGAAACTTATTGTAGTTAAAAATATTGATTCAGAGGAGTTAACTGACACAGCAGTTAGAGCCACAAAAATAGAGTTAAAGGAAAAGAGGACTAACTGTGTCTGCAAGATGGAAAGGAGAGAAAGGGAAATATGAATAAAAAAGTGAACTGAGAGTTCAGTGTAAGCATATTACATAAGCAGAGGTGGTAAAAGTACTCAGAAAGTATACTCAAGTAAAAGTATTTGTACTTAAATACACTATTACTCCAGTACAAGTAGAAAGTCCTCCATTAAAATATCACTTGAGTAAAAGTACAAAAGTATCCGATTTAAAAAGTACTTAAGTACTCGAAGTAAAAGTAAATATTCAAATTAACTGTAAATATCAATAATTAATCAAAGCAATTGTTTTCGGGTGATATCCAATCTTTTTATTGAACAAATTATAACATTATATACTGCAATTAAGATTAAGATCAGATTTCCTATCAATGAAGCACCTTAAAAGGATAGTTCAGCCAAAAATGAAAATTGTGTCATCATTTACTCACCCTCAAGTTGTTTCAAACCTGTATGAATGTCTTTCTTCTGCTTATCTCTGCAAGATAGATAGAAAGAATGAATTATGTGCATTTCCCCAAGTATAAAACTGTTATAAACAACCATATACAGTAGCTTACATGTGGCTTGCCAGCTTTATTGAAACAATTGTTATCAAGTTATCAATGCAGTGATAGATAGCTAAGTTAGCAAAGGGTGTGCTGGCCTCACATGATGTAAGAGCTGCCCATGTGTGGCACAGGAAAAATCCACATTCACTTTTTATAATTTAAATTTCTGAAATTGTAGGCTTACCATTTCTTTAAATAATGTTTTCATGTCATTATTTCTAATAAAAAATTGCATAGGCTTATAGCAAGAGGCAACATAGCTGCATTCAAAAAGTATAAATAGGTTATATTATCTGCTGTTATTTTGTAACCTGTTTAATTTCATGGTGGTGTGCTGTGTAGTGAGATGTTTTCACATTAAACAGTGTGCAGTGAAAGAAAAAAGTTTGGGGAAACACTGAGCTAACGTTAGTATGGCAAATTTGACTCCAAGTCTACCCCCGACTGGATCATCCATGACCGATGGATCGGCAGCATGCAGAGAAGAACCAACCATTTTCCAATAAAAAAACTTAACCTCATCAGGAATCGATGCTGGTCACTCTCCTGAACTGTTAATTTTCACTAGTGAACATGAATATCCACCGAATGTCCAACGTAAAACTAACTTTACCGCGCTATCAATATTGACTATTGTTAGCTAGGCTAGCTGTGTACAAGGCACATTTCAATATGAAATCAAATCACTCGGCAAACAATAGTAACAAAAATAACGTTAACTCACCTCAATATGTTTTCTCAAATTTGAAGGTGAAGTTTGAAAGGCTGAAATGTCATTTACCCGTGGCAGGCAAAGTTGACATCTCAACAGATACGAATCTCCCTTGACAGCAATGAATTTGAACATATCCGGTAGATATGGCCATGGGTGATGATCCCTGTCGGTGTCGGGATCTCATTGCTGGGCGAGCTGGCAGCGAGAGCTGCGTGTTCACCTGTTTCAACGCCGGACATCTTCTACTTCACAATGACGGACTGACAACAACTAGCATAGGCTAGCCTATGTGCGCGTGTGCTGGGAGAGAGCTCGCAGCCTCGCGCATTGTGTTTTTTTAAAGGAGCCCTACGGCCTCGCGCATTGTTTTTTTATTAAGAAAAACACGTTTTTCATTGTTTTGGAAAGCCAGTGTAATAATACTTGGAGCGGGCATGGGGAAATGTATCGGAGTAAAAAGTACATTTTGTCTTTAATATTGTAGTGGAGTAAAAGTAAAAGTAGATGCAAATGAAAAATACTCAAGTAAAGTACAGATACCAGAAAAAAATACTTGAGTAAAGTAACGAAGTATTTTTACTTCGTTACTTACCACCCCTGGTAGTAACACACAGTGCCTTATGAGTAGTAACACACACTGCCTTATGAGTAGTAACACACAGTGCCTTATGAGTAGTAACACACACTGCCTTATTGGCTAATTACATATAAAACCTTAGTATGTGTACCATAAAGAAAAGGTCCGCTCATAATAAAAAATCTCTCTCTCTCATTCCCTCTCTTCCACTCTCTCTCTATCTCTCTCTTCCTCTCTCTTCCTCTCTCCCTCTCTCTCTATCTCTCTCTTCCTCTCTCTTCCTCTCTCTCCCTCCCTCTCTCTCCAACACACACACACACACACACACACACACACACACACACACACACACACACACACACACACACACACACACACACACACACACACACACACACACACACACACACACACACACACACACACACACACACACACACACACACACACACACACACACACACACACACACACACACACACACACACACACACACACACACACACACACACACACACACACACACACACACACACACACACACACACACACACACACACACACACACACACACACACACACACACACACACACACACACACACACCAGGATTGAATCCAGTCACACTGATGTCCAGTTCCTGGTGAACCGGGACAAGAATCCTCCCAGTGGACCAGTCAGCCTGATCACAGATAATGTACAACTGGACACTAACTGGGAGACTGTGACTGGAGACCCCAACCACACAACCTACCCAGGTACCTCACCTGTTTACACCACACAACCTACCCAGGTACCTCACCTGTTAAACACCACACAACCTACCCAGGTACCTCACCTGTTTACACCACCCAACCTAACCAGGTACCTCACCTGTTTACACCACACAACCTACCCAGGTACCTCACCTGTTTACACCACACAACCTACCCAGGTACCTCACCTGTTTACACACCCCAACCTAACCAGGTACCTCACCTGTTTACACATCCCAACCTACCCAGGTACCTCACCTGTTTACACCACACAACCTACCCAGGTACCTCACCTGTTTACACACCCCAACCTAACCAGGTACCTCACCTATTTACCCACCCAACCTACCCAGCTACCTCACCTGTTTACCCACCCCAACCTAACCAGGTACCTCACCTGTTTACCCACCCAACCTACCCAGGTACCTCACCTGTTTACACACCCCAACCTAACCAGGTACCTCACCTGTTTACACACCCCAACCTACCCAGGTACCTCACCTCTTTACACACCCCAACCTACCCAGGTACCTCACCTGTTTACACACCCCAACCTACCCAGGTACCTCACCTGTTTACATACCCCAACCTACCCAGGTACCTCACCTGTTTACACACCCCAACCTAACCAGGTACCTCACCTGTTTACACACCCCAACCTACCCAGGTACCTCACCTGTTTACACACCCTAACCTACCCAGGTACCTCACCTGTTTACCGACCCCAACCTAACCAGGTACCTCACCTGTTTACACCACAAAACCTACCCAGGTACCTCACCTGTTTACACACCCCAACCTAACCAGGTACCTCACCTGTTTACACCACACAACCTACCCAGGTACCTCACCTGTTTACACCACACAACCTACCCAGGTACCTCACCTGTTTACACACCCCAACCTACCCAGGTACCTCACCTGTTTACACACCCCAACCTAACCAGGTACCTCACCTGTTTACATACCCCAACCTAACCAGGTACCTCACCTGTTTACACACCCCAACCTACCCAGGTACCTCACCTGTTTACACACCCCAACCTACCCAGGTACCTCACCTGTTTACACACCCCAACCTAACCAGGTACCTCACCTGTTTCCTCAGCTCATTCACCCAGCCTACCCAGGTACCTCAGTAGTTCACAGGCCTTCTGTCGATCGAACAGGCGGTTCAGGGCTAGACCACTGGTTGGAGCCTCTGACTAGTAGCCAGGTGGTTAAATCCCTGAGACAGAAAAGTGAAGGCAGTTTCAGTTGTCTGAAGTGAGAATGTGTGGTCAGATAAACGTCTAAAAACATTTATTTGATCGGCAGTTGAGGAATGGCTGTTGTCTGAGTGAATAACGATGGAACGTTCCACCATTTTTCATCTCCATGTTATTTATCTTCTGCAGTTGGGACACAACATTACATCATAGCTGTTAAAGTGCTTCACCTTCTGTCATTCACAGGGTTTGCATTTGTTGTGATAATTAGCTACAGGAATCTGACATTTTCCAGCAGTGACAAGCACGTTGTTTCGAACATGGTGACGATAGCCGTTAGCAACCCTAACACACATCACCTCGTCCAGCCAGTCAACATCACCTTCACACACCTGGGCCACGGTTACGCCCACCACAGACACACCTGTGTCTATTGGATGGAAAAGGAGGAAGAGGGATGGTCAAAACAGGGCTGCCGTACTGTCCCGTTAAATTCCTCTCACACGCTGTGCACCTGCCGACACCTCAGCACCTTTGGTCTCATCAGGGAGATCCACCAGAAGAAGGTAAAACCACTAACTGAACTGAATCTGGTGATGACAGAGATTATGGCGATGATGGTGATGACTATTATGATGGTGATGACTATTATGATGGTGATGACTATTATGATGGTGATGCCTATTGTGATGGTGATGCCTATTGTGATGGTGATGCCTATTGTGATGGTGATGACTATTATGATGGTGATGACTATTATGATGGTGATGACTATTATGATGGTGATGCCTATTATGATGGTGATGACTATTATGATGGTGATGCCTATTATGATGGTGATGACTATTATGATGGTGATGCCTATTATGATGGTGATGACTATTATGATGGTGATGCCTATTATGATGGTGATGACTATTATGATGGTGATGACTATTATGATGGTGATGCCTATTATGATGGTGATGACTATTATGATGGTGATGCCTATTATGATGGAGTTGACCTTTCTTTACAGAGTGGCGGTTATCTGGGGATGCTGCTGACGGTGTGTGTTGTGATGATAATCTGTGTTGCTGTATCCCTCCTCAGCACCATGTGGTGCCGGTACATTAGCAACAAGCGAAACGAAAGACGCTACTCAGTTCACTGACACATGGGTCTGCTGTCTACGTTTATATGAACGTTGAGAAAGAAATCAGGCCAGAATAGCTGAACCAAAGGGTTCTAATAGACCAATGGCACCAGTGTCATTTTACATGTTGATGAGTCATTGCCTTTTATGTAGATACATTTGTTTTAAGTTGTCATTATCTCATGCATATAGTAAAGCCAGCAAAACTGTTCTTCTGTTTGCTCTGTATTACAGCAAATTGGATTTGAAATTATTTGAGATGGATTAGAAACAACAGCTACATTGTACCAGAGCTTTAATTTCAGTATTTTCAGTCATGCTCTATGAACCATTTGTAAATGTCACAACCGACAGCATGGTTTCTAGATTCAACTGACAGTTCAAATTCAGGGCCAATATGGTCTCCCAGAACCTGGCCTACTTTTATTCACTGATGCCTTATTTGCTGACAATACAACAGAATTCATTCTAGTGTTCATCCCTGAACCCATTTAACCATGTCTTTTACACACTAAAGAAGGATGGGAAAATGGTCCCAGATATCACAAGACACATTCATCATGTGTTCATACATTCATCAGTGTTCATACATTCATCAGTGTGTTCATACATTCATCATGTGTTCATACATTCATCATGTGTTCATACATTCATCAGTGTTCATACATTCATCATGTGTTCATACATTCATCATGTGTTCATACATTCATCATGTGTTCATACATTCATCATGTGTTCATACATTCATCAGTGTGTTCATACATTCATCATGTGTTCATACATTCATCAGTGTGTTCATACATTCATCAGTGTGTTCATACATTCATCATGTGTTCATACATTCATCAGTGTGTTCATACATTCATCATGTGTTCATACATTCATCATGTGTTCATACATTCATCAGTGTGTTCATACATTCATCAGTGTGTTCATACATTCATCAGTGTTCATACATTCATCAGTGTGTTCATACATTCATCCAGAGGTGGTAAAAGTACTCAGAAAGTATACTCAAGTAAAAGTATTTGTACTTAAATACACTATTACTCCAGTACAAGTAGAAAGTCCTCCATTAAAATATCACTTGAGTAAAAGTACAAAAGTATCCGATTTAAAAAGTACTTAAGTACTCGAAGTAAAAGTAAATATTCAAATTAACTGTAAATATCAATAATTAATCAAAGCAATTGTTTTCGGGTGATATCCAATCTTTTTATTGAACAAATTATAACATTATATACTGCAATTAAGATTAAGATCAGATTTCCTATCAATGAAGCACCTTAAAAGGATAGTTCAGCCAAAAATGAAAATTGTGTCATCATTTACTCACCCTCAAGTTGTTTCAAACCTGTATGAATGTCTTTCTTCTGCTTATCTCTGCAAGATAGATAGAAAGAATGAATTATGTGCATTTCCCCAAGTATAAAACTGTTATAAACAACCATATACAGTAGCTTACATGTGGCTTGCCAGCTTTATTGAAACAATTGTTATCAAGTTATCAATGCAGTGATAGATAGCTAAGTTAGCAAAGGGTGTGCTGGCCTCACATGATGTAAGAGCTGCCCATGTGTGGCACAGGAAAAATCCACATTCACTTTTTATAATTTAAATTTCTGAAATTGTAGGCTTACCATTTCTTTAAATAATGTTTTCATGTCATTATTTCTAATAAAAAATTGCATAGGCTTATAGCAAGAGGCAACATAGCTGCATTCAAAAAGTATAAATAGGTTATATTATCTGCTGTTATTTTGTAACCTGTTTAATTTCATGGTGGTGTGCTGTGCAGTGAGATGTTTTCACATTAAACAGTGTGCAGTGAAAGAAAAAAGTTTGGGGAAACACTGAGCTAACGTTAGTATGGCAAATTTGACTCCAAGTCTACCCCCGACTGGATCATCCATGACCGATGGATCGGCAGCATGCAGAGAAGAACCAACCATTTTCCAATAAAAAAACTTAACCTCATCAGGAATCGATGCTGGTCACTCTCCTGAACTGTTAATTTTCACTAGTGAACATGAATATCCACCGAATGTCCAACGTAAAACTAACTTTACCGCGCTATCAATATTGACTATTGTTAGCTAGGCTAGCTGTGTACAAGGCACATTTCAATATGAAATCAAATCACTCGGCAAACAATAGTAACAAAAATAACGTTAACTCACCTCAATATGTTTTCTCAAATTTGAAGGTGAAGTTTGAAAGGCTGAAATGTCATTCACCCGTGGCAGGCAAAGTTGACATCTCAACAGATACGAATCTCCCTTGAGACCAATGAATTTGAACATATCCCGTAGATATGGCCATGGGTGATGATCCCTGTCGGTGTCGGGATCTCATTGCTGGGCGAGCTGGCAGCGAGAGCTGCGTGTTCACCTGTTTCAACGCCGGACATCTTCTACTTCACAATGACGGACTGACAACAACTAGCATAGGCTAGCCTATGTGCGCGTGTGCTGGGAGAGAGCTCGCAGCCTCGCGCATTGTTTTTTTTTAAAGGAGCCCTACGGCCTCGCGCATTGTTTTTTTATTAAGAAAAACACGTTTTTCATTGTTTTGGAAAGCCAGTGTAATAATACTTGGAGCGGGCATGGGGAAATGTATCGGAGTAAAAAGTACATTTTGTCTTTAATATTGTAGTGGAGTAAAAGTAAAAGTAGATGCAAATGAAAAATACTCAAGTAAAGTACAGATACCAGAAAAAAATACTTGAGTAAAGTAACGAAGTATTTTTACTTCGTTACTTACCACCCCTGCATTCATCAGTATGTTCATACATTCATCAGTGTGTTCATACATTCATCAGTGTTCATACATTCATCAGTGTGTTCATACATTCATCAGTATGTTCATACATTCATCAGTGTGTTCATACATTCATCAGTGTGTTCATACATTATGTTGCAGTGGTTCAGACAGTTTTTGCTTCGTTCATTTGAATTTTCAGGGGATTAAAAGGATCCGGATGCTAGAATGAAAATAAGGGGATATGAACAATTCTGATCTATGTTCAGGATTACAGGATGCTAATTTGGTAAATTTCTATGTCACCTAAATCTACTGGGAAAATGAGGATTTGGAGCTCAAACCAATTTCAGACGTCGGATGGAATTGTTCACAAAAACATATTTTGGGGGCTGATAAAGTGTGTTGATAAAGGAGGAGAAAGCGGTGGAGAAGGAGGTGGGAAAGGAGTAGGTGGTGGAGAAAGAGGAAGTGGTGGAGGAAGAGGAAGAGGTGGAGAAAGAGGAAGTGGTGGAGAAAGAGGAGAAAGTGGAGAAAGAGGAAGTGGTGGAGAAAGAGGAGGTGGTGGAGAAAGAGGAAGTGGTGGAGAAAGAGGTGGTGGAGAAAGAGGAAGTGGTGGAGAAAGTGGAAGTTGTGGAGAAAGAGGAAGTGGTGGAGAAAGAGGAGAAAGTGGAGAAAGAGGAAGTGGTGGAGAAAGAGGAGGTGGTGGAGAAAGAGGAAGTGGTGGAGAAAGAGGAAGTGGTGGAGAAAGAGATACAGGACCAGGATCTTGCTGTTACCCTCTGTAAGCTGCCTTTACATCCCATACTGTAATGGCAGAGTTGAACCACTAGAGGCAAGAGAGAGCTAGAATACCAACACAAAGTCAAACACTGTAGATCACTGTTGCAACAAAATGTCTAAATACAGTTTTTAGCAATTTTCCACAACTCTAGACGCAAAACTCACAACCGAAGATCAAAATGCACTTTTTTCAAAACTCTAACACGTTTTTTCAATTGCTTGGATACAATACACCTAAACTGAAGATCATTTGTTCATATAACTTTTATCACCGGTTCAATATGATACAATGTAACATCAAAGTACTACTATTTCAAAATGCGATTCCTACATGACGTTTGAAATGATAGTCTGTTCATTTCATTTGACAGATCTAACTATCAATTGATACAACTAGTCAACATGATAAGTATTTGCTGCATTACTCTTAAAGCATAGTTTTATGGAAACTGACAAACAATATTCCACGTCTACAGTAAATCATGAAAGATTCAAGATACAGAGATTTTTTGTCACCAATTAGCATGGAGCATGAACCAATTAGACTACAATATCCATGGATGTAGCCTAATATTTTATCATACTGTAATGCTTCAACAGACACTGTGTCTATGGTCCCAAATACTGCACCACAGTTTTAGACTATTTACAGTACTGACAGTACTACACTGTATAGATGCAGGCCCTTGTAATTGCTTGTCCAATTCAGCCAACCCGTTACTGATGGTTTAGTGCACATTGTGGAATGAGTATATACATAAAGAGTTGATTTGGATCCAAATGCAAGAGCAAAGTGCTTCGTAACATGGAGCCAGCAGGTGATCCAGGTCACAATGGAGGTCAAGCAGTGGTGGCAGGAAGACGAGAAAGACAAGGAAGACGTGTTGGTCAAAGGAATGGCATGGCATGGCAGGCACCCCTTCTGAGAGGTGGTCGTGGGCCTCGTTTGAGAGGTGTGGGGGAACGTGGTAGAGGACAAGGCCACGGACTAAGACAGCGGCAGCAACAGCATAGTGTCCAATGAAATTCAGGCAAACAAGAAAAAATCCAAGATGTTTGACTAATGAAAACATCCAATGAGATGTAGATGAGAACCAGTGGCCAAATCCACAACACAGAGTTGATGACAATGTAGAAGTACAGTAATCACTCCTGTTTTGTTTCTTACAGTACAAGCAAGCAAGTTGAGGAACACTGCATTTGATGTTTTACAGTACTGTCTCTATTTTTCTATTTCATTGCTAATTATTTTTGCTTTGATTCAAATAAACATATGTTGTGATTGTATTCTATTTATGTTTGTACTATTCTCTTTACCACAGAAGTACATTTACAGGGATTCATTTGCTTGTAGTACCATAATGGAACATGTATCATCCATTTTGTGCACCAATATCTAATGATTGGACAAACAACTAACTAGTGAAACTATGGGTATCTTTTGTCTGGGTGATCTAAATCAATGTACCCATGGTATTCCATGATAAATCTATTGTTTGAACCATTGATTGTGCAAATGCAAGGTATCTTTAAAGATATGAATGCACAATGCAATGTTTTGAACATTGGAGAGCCTGTGTTACAAGTGTTTAATGTTGTGAGTTTTGTGTCTAGAGTTGTGGAAAATGACATTAAGGTTCTGAGATAATGGTCAAAGGGATTGCTAAAAACTGTAAATACCAGAATGCATGTGTTTAGAAAAGTAGTTTGTTCAACTAAATTATTAGTTTGCTTACATAATTCGGTTGTTACAGTATTTGTTTACATGTGTGTATATATCTGTTAAACTTCATATTATTTTAGTATAATTAGTTATAAACACATATGGTATTTGGTAAACTTAGGAGATGAACAGACATCTTCAGTGACACCCCTCCCCCATACATTCCAATGTTCCTGGGACAAAGCAAATGGTGTGATTGACATGGGTGTGATATTGGATCCTGCCTGGGTGGGGTTAACTGATAAAGGAATGACAAGGAATATATGGATTGGTCATTGGGAGTGAACAGGGGGATGTGTCGATGTTTCTGACTGGTGTAAGGTTGGGGTATAAAAGCGGTTGAGGCCATAGAACTGTCTCTCCCTGCCTTGGACCAGCGCTGGCCTAATGCGAGAGGGCATATTGCTGTGGGGTTGTGAAGCAATATTAATGTAAATAAATCTTCTTAAAAGGTAATCCGTTCGGCTCGTATATTGTTACATACACTCCATCCCATTCTCTACCATAATATATGTAATCATCAGAAGTGTCATCTCGTTGACACAGTGGCCACATAACAGACAGCTAGTTGTCTTCCCACAATGCATCCTGGTGAGATGACTTCCCACAGTGTATCCTGGTGATATCACTTCCCACAATGCATCTTGGTGACATGACTTCCCACAGTGCATCCTGGTGACATCACTTCCCACAGAGCATCCTGGTGACATCACTTCCCACAGAGCATCCTGGTGACATCACTTCCCACAGTGCATCCTGGTGACATCACTTCCCACAGAGCATCCTGGTGACATCACTTCCCACAGTGCATCCTGGTGACATCACTTCCCACAGTGCATCCTGGTGACATCACTTCCCACAGAGCATCCTGGAGACATCACTTCCCATAGTGCATCCTGGTGACATCACTTCCCACAGAGCATCCTGGTGACATCACTTCCTACAGTGCATCTCGGTGATATGACTTCCCACAGTGCATCTCGGTGACATGACTTCCCACAATGCATCTTGGTGACATGACTTCCCCAGGTAAACGGCACACATGTACATGGCGGTCCACCTCATATGGTTGTGAAAATAATCTAGGGAAGGACAAAGTACACAGAGGATTTGTTACCTGAAATGTACAGAATGTCTTGATGAGGTTATTTAATATAATCTCAGATCTGTCTGTCCCACACTATATATGATCTATGATCTACTACTAATCCTGCTCTGTGATCTATTAATAGCTCTGCCTGTTCTGCTCAGTGTTCGCTCTGAAAGTCTGTTGTTTGAACAATAGAGCTGTCTTCTTGTCAGCTAATTCAGGAACAACATTTGCCTGCCTGACTGCTTGTGTAGTTAACACAATCTCTAACACGAAGTACTATTAATAGGACAATTAAGCTGTGTGTCTGTGTGTGTGTTCACTGTATGCTAATTAGGCAGAACGGTAATGAGTTGGATTAGTGCTAATTATGACAAGATTTGTTTTGGCATTTGGCTGAGAGGCAGTGGGGTGTTAAAGTGAACAGAACCGGTAGAGAGTAGCAGAGAGACTGGAGGACCAAAGGGAGGAGGGTGAGAGTAGAGGGTGGGAGGGTGAGAGGGTGAGAGTAGAGGGGAGGAGGGTGAAAGGGTGAGAGTAGAAGGGAGGGGGGTGAGAGTAGAGGAGCGGAGGGTGAGAGTAGAGGGGAGGAGGGTGAAAGGGTGAGAGTAGAAGGGAGGGGGTGAGAGTAGAGGGGAGGAGGGTGAGAGTAGAGGGGAGGTGGGTGAGAGTAGAGGGGAGGAGGGTGAGAGTAGAGGGGAGGAGGGTGAGAGTAGAGGGGAGGAGGGTGAGAGTAGAGGGGAGGAGTGAGATAACAGGAGTTCATCAAATCACCTGTTAGACAGACTGGAAGTCACCAGGAGGAGATAATGAGAGGGCACTACAGTTACATTATCAGGGCATGGTAATGGACCTGCTGTCTGCTGTCAGAACATGTTATGTAACTGCTGTTAAAACATGGTAATGGACCTGCTGTCTGGTGTCAGAACATGTTATGTAACTGCTGTTAAAACATGGTAATGGACCTGCTGTCTGCTGTCAGAACATGTTATGTAACTGCTGTTAAAACATGGTAATGGACCTGCTGTCTGGTGTCAGAACATGTTATGTAAATGCTGTTAAAACATGGTAATGGACCTGCTGTCTGCTGTCAGAACATGTTATGTAAATGCTGTTAAAACATGGTAATGGAACTGCTGTCTGCTGTCAGAACATGTTATATAAATGCTGTTAAAACAAGGTAATGGAACTGCTGTCTGCTGTCAGAACATGTTATGTAAATGCCGTTAAAACATGGTAATGTAACTGCTGTCAGAACATGTTATGTAAATGCTGTTAAAACATGGTAATATAACTGCATTATATAGTAGACTATATAGGGAATAGGGTTAGACCAGATCTACAGGAATGAGTACAGGAAGAGCGTGTGTGTGTGTGTGTGTGTGTGTGTGTGTGTGTGTGCGTGTGTGTGTGTATGTGTGTGTGTGTGCACGTTTTAGATCTACAAACTTGTTAATACTTGAAACAACCACTGATTCATTAAATAATGCAAATTGCATCTTTACAATCCCCAGCTGTGTCTAAATTAAAGGCTGTGTGAAATTATAATTATCATGTACGCATAATGATTGTGATAAAATAAAACACTGCTTGAGTCCTTCATCTTCACATCAAAGCAACAGAACTTCAGTTAGCTGGTACCTTCTCAGCCCGTCAGACATCAGACAAACCTAATTAAAGTATTGAATATATTCATTATGGGGACGCTAAGAATGAACACAAAGTTGCGCGATAAAGAGTTCTGTGACCACAAGTGGGGTTTATCACCAGCCAGCGCTGCCTTGGTCCTTAGAACAGGCTGTCTGGTTCTGTCATCAGGGTCAAACCTGGCTGGTCCTGTTCTAAGAAACCTGGCCTTTGAATATAGACTGCTAAACCTTACATGAGAGAGAGAGAGAGAGAGAGAGAGAGATAGAGAGATAGAGAAAGAAAAATGAATGGAGAGCTGAGAATATAGGGGAACACTGTTTCCATGACAACCTGTTATGCCTTCTACAGGAACAAAAACCCTGGTGGTCTGTCTGGTGGTCTATCTGGTGGTCCGCCTGGTGGTCCGCCTGGTGGTCTATCTGGTGGTCCGCCTGGTGGTCTATTTGGTGGTCCGCCTGGTGGTCTATCTGGTGGTCTGCCTGGTGGTCTGTCTGGTGGTCTGCCTGCCTGTTTATGGTATCAATTGGTTCAGACATCAAAACAGAGATCCAAAAATAGAACAGAAAAAGCAATGGGCCATATTCTTCAATGTTTTCCTAAGTTATTTCTTAAATTCGTTCCTAAGAAAGGTCATAAGAAAAGTCTTACTCAAATACAATCAAATAAAATTAAATGCATGGGATTTAATCACTCGTTCTGTGAACGCTGCGTCAAGGGAAGGGCGCACTAGAGCTGAAGATCTTTGCCCGAACCCGACCCGTCGGTACCCGACGGCTCGTTTAGGGTTCGGTCTTAATGTATATCATTAGACTCGGGCTCGGTTTCTTGCGCTCCGGGTTGCCCGGTGAATGAGTGGTCAGGTGATGCGTTTTATTTAGCGTAATAATGGATGCTGAGGAGGTGAAACGCGCAGGCAGGACTGTGGCGATTACATTTGGTTGCACCGGCAAAAAGAAAAAAATGAACCGGTGGGTTATGCCAAATGCTAAAAAATTGACAGTCTCTTAAAATATGACAGCAAAATGTCAGGGAATTCGTGGCTGTAAAGGCATGAAGCTGTTCAACACCTGCCAGTAACCAATTAGAGCGCAGGACTGGCTGAACCCATATACTGGGGATTACATGCTTATCCTACACTAAAACATGTAAATTGGAGACAAAGTACAAAGGCTAATGTTGCTATTATTATTTTAATTTCAGCTGCTGTTCACCGTATTGGCGAACTAAGTGGAGCCTTCTCTTATACCCTCCCAATATTATATATAATTTAGAATTTATACTTAGCCAGGGATATTATGTTGTAACAGAGTATTACATTTTTTTGTTATTATAAATGACTTTAAACAAATGTAGACTAAATGACTCATTCTTGACGAAAGGCAATAGAACTATTGAATAATGTCGGGCTGGACATAATCGGAATAACCGCAATCTCGGGTGTGCCATCCACAGAAAAGTTAAATATATGCAAATTTTTGAAATAATTGAATATTATTCATAATGTTATTCTTCATAATATTTAAATCACTGTACAATTGATGAAAACGCAGAGACTAATGATTTGTCACGAAAATGTCAGCGCGCAAATCTGCGTAAGAGTGCTTTTCACTGTGCGTAGATTCTGTTCTTTCCTAAGAACAAATTCCAGATAAGTAAACATTGGTGAATGTCAGAATCTTCGTGGAAACTGCGTAAGTGGGTCTTAAGAACGGATTTCTTCTTAAGAACGGTTGAAGAATACGGCCCAATCACACTACCATAGGGCTCTGGTGAAAGTAGTGTACTATATAGGGAATATGGTGTCATCTATCCATAGGGCTCTGGTTATAGTAGTGTACTATATAGGGAATATGGTGTCATCTATCCATAGGGCTCTGGTTATAGTAGTCTACTATATAGGGAATAGGGTGTCATCTATCCATAGGGCTCTGGTTATAGTAGTGTACTATATAGGGAATAGGGTGTCATCTCTCCATAAGGCTCTGGTTATAGTAGTGTACTATATAGGGAATAGGGTGTCATCTCTCCATAGGGCTCTGGTTATAGTAGTGTACTATATAGGGAATAGGGTGTCATCTCTCCATAAGGCTCTGGTTATAGTAGTGTAATATATAGGGAATAGGGTGCCATCTATCCATAAGGCTCTGGTTATAGTAGTGTACTATATAGGGAATAGGGTGTCATCTCTCCATAAGGCTTTGGTTATAGTAGTGTACTATATAGGGAATAGGGTGTCATCTCTCCATAAGGCTCTGGTTATAGTAGTGTACTATATAGGGAATAGGGTGTCATCTCTCCATAAGGCTCTGGTTATAGTAGTGTACTATGTAGGGAATAGGGTGTCATCTCTCCATAGGGCTCTGGTTATAGTAGTGTACTATATAGGGAATAGGGTGTCATATCTTCATAGGACTCTGGTTATAGTAGTGTACTATATAGGGAATAGGGTGTCATATCTCCATAGGACTCTGGTTATAGTAGTGTACTATATAGGGAATAGGGTGTCATCTCTCCATAAGGCTCTGGTTATAGTAGTGTACTATATAGGGAATAGGGTGTCATCTCTCCATAAGGCTCTGGTTATAGTAGTGTACTATATAGGGAATAGGGTGTCATCTCTCCATAAGGCTCTGGTTATAGTAGTGTACTATGTAGGGAATAGGGAGCAAGACTCAAGACATTCAGAAAGAGCAGAATTAGACTCAAAACAGAACAGAACATAAATCCAAAAAGTCCATTTGATTTATTTATCTTTAATGCACTCAGCCAGACAGGTCCCCCTGAGAACCTGACCTCTGTAATGTTTCACAGAACCATTACCGGTTCCACTCTGGTCTCATTGCCAGCATAGAACAAAAGAACAGAGAAACAATAAATCAGACTAGCTGAAGAGGAATAAGCAATACTTTGTTCTCTGATTGGCTTAGTTCCTGTGGAGCAAGCTGCCTCTGCTCAGTGAAATGTCATAATACATGACTGTGAGATAGGGGGCGGAGCCAAAACGGTGCAGTCTTGTAATGCACCAACTCAATGTCCGGCTCCATCACAGGCCTGCCCCTAGCCCCTCAGTCCAGGCTCCACCAATAGGAAGCCATCAAACTGTCCCGGGGTCAGGGAGGTCAGCCAAGCAGTTGTTGTTCCTGAGCATGAGGAGATCCTCCAGTCCTCTCCGCTCCAGCAGGTCCCGCCCACTCCTGAAGGTCCCGCCCACTCCGGTAGGCCCGCCCATCTGTCTAGTAGATGACCTCGTATACAGTAGCCTTCTTGTCTCCGGAGCCTGTGACGATGTACTTGTCGTCGGCGGAGATGTCACAACTCAGGACTGATGACGACTCCTTTGACTGGTACGGAAAACAAGAGGATCAGTTACGTTTGCAAAACAAAAAGTAACAATAATTACATCTACATCTACAGTCACATCTACATATACAGGCACATCTACAACCACATCTACAGGCACATCTATATCTACAGTCACATCGACATCTACAGCAATATCTACAGTCACATCTACATCTACAGTCACATCTACATATACAGGCACATCTACAACCACATCTACAGGCACATCTACAGTCACATCTACAGTCACATCGACATCTACAGCCATATCTACAGTCACATCTACATCTACAGTGACATCTACAGTCACATCTACATCTACAGTCACATCTACATCTACAGTCACATCTACATCTACAGTAACATCTACATCTACAGTAACATCTACAGTCACATCTACAGTCACATCTACATATACAGTCACATCCACAACTACATTCACATCCACATCTACAGTCACATCTACATCTACAGTCACATCCACATCTACAGTCACATCCACATCTACAGTCACATCCACATCTACAGTCACATCCACATCTACAGTCACATCCACATCTACAGTCACATCCACATCTACAGTCACATCCACATCTACAGTCACATCCACATCTACAGTCACATCCACATCTACATTCACATCCACATCTACATTCACATCCACATCTACAGTCACATCCGCATCTACAGTCACATCCACATCTACAGTCACATCTACATCTACAGTCACATCCACATCTACAGTCACATCTACATCTACAGTCACATCTACAGTCACATCTACAGTCACATCTACATCTACAGTCACATCTACATCTACAGTCACATCTTCATCTACATTCACATCTACAGTCACATCCACATCTACAGTCACATCTACATCTACAGTCACATCTACATCTACAGTCACATCCACATCTACAGTCACATCCACATCTACAGTCACATCCACATCTACAGTCACATCCACATTACAGTCACATCCACATCTACAGTCACATCCACATCTACAGTCACATCTACATCTACAGTCACATCTACATCTACAGTCACATCTACAGTCACATCTACAGTCACATCTACATCTACAGTCACATCTACATCTACATTCACATCTACAGTCACATCCACATCTACAGTCACATCTACATATACAGTCACATCTACATCTACAGGCACATCCACATCTACATCCAGTCACATCTACATCTACAGTCACATCTACATCTACAGTCACATCTACATCTACATCCACATTTACAGTCACATCTACATCTACAGTCACATCCACATCTACATCTACAGTCACATCCACATCCACATTTACAGTCACATCTACATCTACATTTACAGTCACATCTACATCTACAGTCACATCCACATTTACAGTCACATCTACATCTACAGTCACATCTACAGTCACATCCACATCTACAGTCACATCCACATCTACAGTCACATCTACATTCACATCTACAGTCACATCCACATCTACAGTCACATCTACATCTACAGTCACATCCACATCTACAGTCACATCTACATCTACAGTCACATCTACATCTACAGTCACATCTACAGTCACATCTACAGTCACATCTACATCTACAGTCACATCTACATCTACATTCACATCCACATCTACAGACACATCTACAGTCACATCCACATCTACAGTCACATCTACATATACAGTCACATCTACATCTACAGGCACATCCACATCTACATCCAGTCACATCTACATCTACAGTCACATCTACATCTACAGTCACATCTACATCTACATCCACATTTACAGTCACATCTACATCTACAGTCACATCCACATCTACATCTACAGTCACATCCACATCCACATTTACAGTCACATCTACATCTACATTTACAGTCACATCTACATCTACAGTCACATCCACATTTACAGTCACATCTACATCTACAGTCACATCTACAGTCACATCCACATCTACAGTCACATCCACATCTACAGTCACATCTACATTCACATCTACAGTCACATCCACATCTACAGTCACATCTACATCTGCAGTCACATCCACATCTACAGTCACATCCACATCTACAGTCACATCTACATCTACAGTCACATCTACATCTACAGTCACATCTACAGTCACATCTACAGTCACATCTACAGTCACATCTACAATCACATCTACAGTCACATCTACAGTCACATCTACATCTACATTCACATCTTCATCTACATTCACATCTTCATCTACATTCACATCTACAGTCACATCCACATCTACAGTCACATCTACATCTACAGTCACATCTACATCTACAGTCACATCTACATCTACAGTCACATCTACAGTCACATCCACATCTACAGTCACATCCACATCTACAGTCACATCCACATTACAGTCACATCCACATCTAGAGTCACATCTACATTACAGTCACATCCACATCTAGAGTCACATCTACATTCACATCCACATCTACAGACACATCTACAGTCACATCCACATCTACATCTACATTCACATCCACATCTACATTCACATCCACATCTACAGTCACATCTACAGTCACATCCGCATCTACAGTCACATCCACATCTACAGTCACATCTACATCTACAGTCACATCCACATCTACAGTCACATCTACATCTACAGTCACATCTACAGTCACATCTACAGTCACATCTACAGTCACATCTACAGTCACATCTACAGTCACATCTACAGTCACATCTACAGTCACATCTACATCTACAGTCACATCTACATCTACATTCACATCTACAGTCACATCCACATCTACAGTCACATCTACATCTACAGTCACATCCACATCTACAGTCACATCCACATCTACAGTCACATCCACATCTACAGTCACATCCACATCTACAGTCACATCTACATCTACATCTACAGTCACATCTACAGTCACATCTACAGTCACATCTACAGTCACATCTACATCTACAGTCACATCTACATCTACAGACACATCTACAGTCACATCCACATCTACAGTCACATCTACATATACAGTCACATCTACATATACAGTCACATCCACATCTACAGTCACATCTACATATACAGTCACATCTACATCTACAGGCACATCCACATCTACATCCAGTCACATCCACATCTACATCCAGTCACATCTACATCTACAGTCACATCTACATCTACATCCACATTTACAGTCACATCTACATCTACAGTCACATCCACATCTACATCTACAGTCACATCCACATCCACATTTACAGTCACATCTACATCTACATTTACAGTCACATCTACATCTACAGTCACATCCACATTTACAGTCACATCTACATCTACAGTCACATCTACAGTCACATCCACATCTACAGTCACATCCACATCTACAGTCACATCCACATCCACATTCACATCTACAGTCACATCCACATCTACAGTCACATCTACATCTACAGTCACATCCACATCTACAGTCACATCCACATCTACAGTCACATCTACATCTACAGTCACATCTACATCTACAGTCACATCTACAGTCACATCTACAGTCACATCTACAGTCACATCTACAGTCACATCTACATCTACATTCACATCTTCATCTACATTCACATCTACAGTCACATCCACATCTACAGTCACATCTACATCTACAGTCACATCTACATCTACAGTCACATCTACATCTACAGTCACATCCACATCTACAGTCACATCTACAGTCACATCCACATCTACAGTCACATCCACATCTACAGTCACATCCACATTACAGTCACATCCACATCTAGAGTCACATCTACATTCACATCCACATCTACAGACACATCTACAGTCACATCCACATCTACAGACACATCTACAGTCACATCCACATCTACATCTACATTCACATCCACATCTACAGTCACATCCACATCTACAGTCACATCTACATATACAGTCACATCTACATCTACAGGCACATCCACATCTACATCCAGTCACATCTACATCTACAGTCACATCTACATCTACAGTCACATCTACATCTACAGTCACATCCACATCTACATTTACAGTCACATCCACATCTACAGTCACATCTACAGCGACAGAGCGCTGAGACAGTAGTCACTATTTAATGACACTAAACCCCCTGAGACATCAGTCATTCTTCCTTTTCCTTCTCTACGTGTACAGACAGGAAGCAGATATTATCTTGATCAGCTGTTTACCTGGAATATACTGGCCCCATACGGAGTCCTCCAGGCATTGAGCAGGTTGTCCTTCCCTGTGGACACAAACCATTTACCTGGAAACAAAACAGAGTGGAGGAAGGGGTAAGAGAAGGGAATGATGGGGGGTACCCTAACCTTACATAGAACAGAACCCCTGTCCTAACCTCACTCATCACTGTAGAACCCCTGTCCTAACCTCACTCATCACAGTGGAACCCCTGTCCTAAGCTCACTCATCACAGTGGAACCCCGGTCCTAACCTCACTCATCACAGTGGAACCCCTGTCCTAACCTCACTCATACCTCACTCATCACAGTGGAACCCCTGTCCTAACCTCACTCATACCTCACTCATCACAGTGGAACCCCTGTCCTAACCTCACTCATACCTCACTCATCACAGTGGTGTGGTAGGTGGTTCTTACCGCAGTTGGCAAACTTTAGAGAGAGCACACAGCTCTCATGGAGGTGCAGTTGGTACTTGTCTGGTTTGTTGTGGTGCAGGACCTCCACATTACTACTCTCCATGCCCACGGCCAGCCAGTCCCCAGTAGGACAGTAGCCTAGAGAAAAGATCTGGACACACACACACACACACACACACACACACACACACACACACACACACACACACACACACACACACACACACACACACACACACACACACACACACACACACACACACACACACACACACACACACACACACACACACACACACACACACACACACAGAGACAGAGACAGAGACAGAGAGAGCACGTTTGAACCGGTTTGGTGGTGAAGGACAGTGAAGTGTGTGAGTGTGTATCTGTGACTGATGAGGAGTGTGTATCTGTGACTGATTAGGAGTGTGTGTGTACCTGTGAGGTGAAGTCATGTTGTTGTAGCTGTCTCCCCTCTCTCAGATCCCAGGAGCGGACAGTGTTGTCCAGACCTCCCGTCCACAGTTTGGTCCCATCATGTGAGATGTCTATACAGCTGGCCCCATCTGTGTGACCCTGGAACTGCCTGAAGACAGGAGACAGGACTTAAAACAGTGGTATAAATACGCCCCTACAAACAGTGGTATAAATACACCCATACAAACAGTGGTATAAATACGCCCATACAAACAGTGGTATAAATACGCCCCTACAAACAGTGGTATAAATACGCCCCTACAAACAGTGGCATAAATACGCCCATACAAACAGTGGTATAAATACGCCCATACAAAATTTGGTATAAATACGCCCCTACAAACAGTGGTATAAATACGCCCCTACAAACAGTGGTATAAATACGCCCCTACAAACAGTGGTCTAAATACGCCCATAAAAACAGTGGTCTAAATACGCCCATACAAACAGTGGTATAAATACGCCCCTACAAACAGTGGTATAAATACGCCCATACAAACAGTGGTATAAATACGCCCCTACAAACAGTGGTATAAATACGCCCCGACAAACAGTGGTATAAATACGCCCATACAAACAGTGGTCTAAATACGCCCATACAAACAGTGGTATAAATACGCCCCTACAAACAGTGGTATAAATACGCCCATACAAACAGTGGTATAAATACGCCCCTACAAACAGTGGTATAAATACGCCCCGACAAACAGTGGTATAAATACGCCCATACAAACAGTGGTATAAATACGCCCATACAAACAGTGGTATAAATACGCCCATACAAACAGTGGTATAAATACGCCCATACAAACAGTGGTATAAATACGCCCATACAAACAGTGGTATAAATACGCCCCTACAAACAGTGGTATAAATACGCCCCTACAAACAGTGGTATAAATACGCCCCGACAAACAGTGGTATAAATACGCCCATACAAACAGTGGTATAAATACGCCCATACAAACAGTGGTATAAATACGCCCCTACAAACAGTGGTATAAATACGCCCCTACAAACAGTGGTATAAATACGCCCCTACAAACAGTGGTATAAATACGCCCCGACAAACAGTGGTATAAATACGCCCCGACAAACAGTGGTATAAATACGCCCCGACAAACAGTGGTATAAATACGCCCCGACAAACAGTGGTATAAATACGCCCCTACAAACAGTGGTATAAATACGCCCCTACAAACAGTGGTATAAATACGCCCCTACAAACAGTGGCGCCCCTACAAACAGTGGTATAAATACGCCCCTACAAACAGTGGTATAAATACGCCCCTACAAACAGTGGTATAAATACGCCCTACAAACAGTGGTATAAATACGCCCCTACAAACAGTGGTATAAATACGCCCCTACAAACAGTGGTATAAATACGCCCATACAAACAGTGGTATAAATACGCCCCTACAAACAGTGGTATAAATACGCCCCTACAAACAGTGGTATAAATACGCCCCTACAAACAGTGGTATAAATACGCCCCTACAAACAGTGGTATAAATACGCCCCTACAAACAGTGGTATAAATACGCCCATACAAACAGTGGTATAAATACGCCCATACAAACAGTGGTATAAATACGCCCATACAAACAGTGGTATAAATACGCCCATACAAACAGTGGTATAAATACGCCCATACAAACAGTGGTATAAATACGCCCATACAAACAGTGGTATAAATACGCCAATACAAACAGTGGTATAAATACGCCAATACAAACAGTGGTATAAATACGCCAATACAAACAGTGGTATAAATACGCCCTACAAACAGTGGTATAAATACGCCCATACAAACAGTGGTATAAATACGCCCCTACAAACAGTGGTATAAATACGCCCCTACAAACAGTGGTATAAATACGCCCCTACAAACAGTGGTATAAATACGCCCCTACAAACAGTGGTATAAATACGCCCATACAAACAGTGGTATAAATACGCCCATACAAACAGTGGTATAAATACGCCCATACAAACAGTGGTATAAATACGCCCATACAAACAGTGGTATAAATACGCCCCTACAAACAGTGGTATAAATACGCCCCTACAAACAGTGGTATAAATACGCCCCTACAAACAGTGGTATAAATACGCCCCTACAAACAGTGGTATAAATACGCCCCTACAAACAGTGGTATAAATACGCCCCTACAAACAGTGGTATAAATACGCCCCTACAAACAGTGGTCTAAATACGCCCATACAAACAGTGGTCTAAATACGCCCATACAAACAGTGGTCTAAATACGCCCATACAAACAGTGGTCTAAATACGCCCATACAAACAGTGGTCTAAATACGCCCATACAAACAGTGGTCTAAATACGCCCATACAAACAGTGGTCTAAATACGCCCATACAAACAGTGGTCTAAATACGCCCATACAAACAGTGGTCTAAATACGCCCATACAAACAGTGGTATAAATACGCCCCTACAAACAGTGGTATAAATACGCCCCTACAAACAGTGGTATAAATACGCCCCTACAAACAGTGGTATAAATACGCCCCTACAAACAGTGGTATAAATACGCCCCTACAAACAGTGGTATAAATACGCCCCTACAAACAGTGGTATAAATACGCCCATACAAACAGTGGTCTAAATACGCCCATACAAACAGTGGTCTAAATACGCCCACAAACAAACAGTGGTCTAAATACGCCCATACAAACAGTGGTCTAAATACGCCCATACAAACAGTGGTCTAAATACGCCCATACAAACAGTGGTCTAAATACGCCCATACAAACAGTGGTCTAAATACGCCCATACAAACAGTGGTCTAAATACGCCCATACAAACAGTGGTCTAAATACGCCCATACAAACAGTGGTCTAAATACGCCCATACAAACAGTGGTCTAAATACGCCCATACAAACAGTGGTCTAAATACGCCCATACAAACAGTGGTCTAAATACGCCCATACAAACAGTGGTATAAATACGCCCCTACAAACAGTGGTATAAATACGCCCATACAAACAGTGGTATAAATACGCCCATACAAACAGTGGTATAAATACGCCCCTACAAACAGTGGTATAAATACGCCCATACAAACAGTGGTATAAATACGCCCATACAAACAGTGGTATAAATACGCCCCTACAAACAGTGGTATAAATACGCCCATACAAACAGTGGTATAAATACGCCCCTACAAACAGTGGTATAAATACGCCCTACAAACAGTGGTATAAATACGCCCATACAAACAGTGGTATAAATACGCCCCTACAAACAGTGGTATAAATACAAACAGTGGTATAAATACGCCCCTACAAACAGTGGTATAAATACGCCCTACAAACAGTGGTATAAATACGCCCATACAAACAGTGGTATAAATACGCCTAATACAAACAGTGGTATAAATACGCCCCCATACAAACAGTGGTATAAATACGCCCCTACAAACAGTGGTATAAATACGCCCCTACAAACAGTGGTATAAATACGCCCCTACAAACAGTGGTATAAAACGCCCCAAACAATAAAGTGGTATAAATACGCCCCTACAAACAGTGGTATAAATACGCCCTACAAACAGTGGTATAAATACGCCCCTACAAACAGTGGTATAAATACGCCCATACAAACAGTGGTATAAATACGCCCCTACAAACAGTGGTATAAATACGCCCATACAAACAGTGGTATAAATACGCCCCTACAAACAGTGGTATAAAACAGTGGTACAACGCCCCTACAAACAGTGGTATAAATACGCCCTACAAACAGTGGTATAAATACGCCCTACAAACAGTGGTATAAATACGCCCTACAAACAGTGGTATAAATACGCCCCTACAAACAGTGGTATAAATACGCCCTACAAACAGTGGTATAAATACGCCCCTACAAACAGTGGTATAAATACGCCCATACAAACAGTGGTATAAATACGCCCTACAAACAGTGGTATAAATACGCCCATACAAACAGTGGTATAAATACGCCCATACAAACAGTGGTATAAATACGCCCATACAAACAGTGGTATAAATACGCCCATACAAACAGTGGTATAAATACGCCCATACAAACAGTGGTATAAATACGCCCATACAAACAGTGGTATAAATACGCCCATACAAACAGTGGTATAAATACGCCCATACAAACAGTGGTATAAATACAAACGCCCCATACAAACAGTGGTATAAATACAAACAGTGGTATAAATACGCCCATACAAACAGTGGTATAAATACGCCCATACAAACAGTGGTATAAATACGCCCATACAAACAGTGGTATAAATACGCCCATACAAACAGTGGTATAAATACGCCCAGTGGTACAAACAGTGGTATAAATACGCCCATACAAACAGTGGTATAAATACGCCCATACAAACAGTGGTATAAAACAAACAGTGGTATAAATACGCCCATACAAACAGTGGTATAAATACGCCCATACAAACAGTGGTATAAATACGCCCATACAAACAGTGGTATAAATACGCCCATACAAACAGTGGTATAAATACGCCCATACAAACAGTGGTATAAATACGCCCTACAAACAGTGGTATAAATACGCCCCCAGTGGTATAAATACGCCCATACAAACAGTGGTATAAATATACAAACAGTGGTATAAATACGCCCATACAAACAGTGGTATAAATACGCCCATACAAACAGTGGTATAAATACGCCCATACAAACAGTGGTATAAATACGCCCATACAAACAGTGGTATAAATACGCCCATACAAACAGTGGTATAAATACGCCCATACAAACAGTGGTATAAATACGCCCCTACAAACAGTGGTATAAATACGCCCCTACAAACAGTGGTATAAATACGCCCATACAAACCACTAAACAGCTGGACACCCACATACAGTATAGCCCAGTATGTCCCTAATCCTCCCTTATGCCCCTCTCTCTCTCTCTCTCCCTCTCTCCTCTCTCCCTCTCTCTCTCCCTACTCCTCCCTTATGCCCCTCCCTCTCCCTCCCTCCTCTGTCTCTCCCATCCTCCTACCTGACCAGGGTCTGGTTGTGGAGGTCCCAGACGGCGATGTTCCCGTCACTACAGCAGGAGAAGCAGACCTTGGCGTCGGGGGAGATGGCCAGGGCGTAACAGGCCGGAGCAGAGGATGTGAGCTCCGCCTTGATCCGAGGAGTCTGGGAAGCCAGGTCCCAGATGGTCAGAGTGCTGGCCTCTCCTCCCACTATCAGGGTTCGACCGTCAGGAAGCAGCTTACAGGACCGGATGTAATTATCCCTGTTCTGTTTGACAGAGACCATATGAAGCATTATTTACAGACAGTAAGTAATGCAATGAGAGAGTTGCGAGAGGGAATCAATACACACACACACACAGACACACACACACACACACACACACAGACACACACACACACACACACACACAACACTTTTACACCATATAATTATAGTAATATAATTGTTTATACCAGACAGTCCAATTGAGAGACCGGGTTCTTGCTACCCGGCTGGCTAATGTCCCAGATCTTGACGCAGCCCTTCCCTCCAGTGTAGACGTGTCTGGTGGGGTTGCTAATGGTGACGGCACACACCACCTCCCCGTGGGTCAGCGTGTTGATCTGGCGGGCGTGACGAGGAATACCTGGACCAATCAGAGAATCTGGAGGGAAGGGCACCGGCTGCATCTGTCCGTCAGCGCTCACGTGGAATGAGTAGGCCCTGGAAGAAAAGGAATAGGAAATGAGTAGGCCCTGGAAGGAAATAGGGAATGAGTAGGCCCTGGAAGGAAATAGGGAATGAGTAGGCCCTGGAAGGAAATAGGGAATGAGTAGGCCCTGGAAGGAAATAGGGAATGAGTAGGCCCTGGAAGAAAGGGAATAGGGAATGAGTAGGCCCTGGAAGGAAATAGGGAATGAGTAGGCCCTGGAAGAAAGGGAATAGGGAATGAGTAGGCCCTGGAAGAAAGGGAATAGGGAATGAGTAGGCCCTGGAAGAAAGGGAATAGGGAATGAGTAGGCCCTGGAAGAAAGGGAATAGGGAATGGGGGAAGTAGGCCCTGGAAGAAAGGGAATAGGGAATGAAGGCCCTGGAAGAAAGGGAATAGGGAATGAGTAGGCCCTGGAAGAAAGGGAATAGGGAATGAGTAGGCCCTGGAAGAAAGGGAATAGGGAATGAGTAGGCCCTGGAAGAAAGGGAATAGGGAATGAGTAGGCCCTGGAAGAAAGGGAATAGGGAATGAGTAGGCCCTGGAAGAAAGGGAATAGGGAATGAGTAGGCCCTGGAAGAAAGGGAATAGGGAATGAGTAGGCCCTGGAAGAAAGGGAATAGGGAATGAGTAGGCCCTGGAAGGAAATAGGGAATGAGTAGGCCCTGGAAGAAAATAGTCGCTTTAGTAATTCTGATGTTACAGATGAACTAGAGGGCTTCAATCAGAACAGTACTGTTGAGTGCTGGAGTCACTATGTGGTGAGTACTGGTGTTACTATGGTAACAACCCTGGTTATGGAGGTGGGTACTGTTGTTACTATGGTAACAACCTGGTTATGGAGGTGGGTACTGGTGTTACTATGGTAACAACCTGGTTATGGAGGTGGGTACTGGTGTTACTATGGTAACAACCTGGTTATGGAGGTGGGTACTGGTGTTACTATGGTAACAACCTGGTTATGGAGGTGGGTACTGGTGTTACTATGGTAACAACCTGGTTATGGAGGTGGGTACTGGTGTTACTATGGTAACAACCTGGTTATGGAGGTGGGTACTGGTGTTACTATGGTAACAACCTGGTTATGGAGGTGGGTACTGGTGTTACTATGGTAACAACCTGGTTATGGAGGTGGGTACTGGTGTTACTATGGTAACAACCTGGTTATGGAGGTGGGTACTGGTGTTACTATGGTAACAACCTGGTTATGGAGGTGGGTACTGGTGTTACTATGGTAACAACCTGGTTATGGAGGTGGGTACTTACGGTTTGCCTCCAGATATGGAGGTGAGACTGGCTGGCAGCCCTGGCCTCATTTGGGGGTGTGAATCAAAACCCTGCAACACATTTACACAGAGTTTACTCCAACACATTTACACAGAGTTTACTCCAACACATTTACACAGTGTTTACTCCAACACATTTACACAGAGTTTACTCCAACACATTTACACAGAGTTTACTCCAACACATTTACACAGAGTTTACTCCAACACATTTACACAGAGTTTACTCCAACACATTTACACAGAGTTTACTCCAACACATTTACACAGAGTTTACTCCAACACATTTACACAGAGTTTACTCCAACACATTTACACAGAGTTTACTCCAACTCATTTACACAGAGTTTACTCCAACACATTTACACAGAGTTTACTCCAACACATTTACACAGAGTTTACTCCAACACATTTACACAGAGTTTACTGCAACACATTTACACAGAGTTTACTGCAACACATAACCCTAACCCTGTACCCAGATGACCTAACCCTGTACTCAGATGGGGGCAGCAGGTTCTCACCATGGGGGATCGTCCGTACGGAGCAGCACTCATCTGAGGGGAGATATGTAAGCCAGCGTAAACCCCAGGACTGGTCAGACCTCCATTCATCTCATGGTGATGACCCATCATGGTAAAGGGAGAGTAGGATCCTGGGATGGAGAGGGGTGTCCGTAGGGCTGGAGCTGGAATACACCGGGAGGATCACAGAGATAAAACCAGAGCTCCTGATTAGCATGGCAACACTGCTGTCAAAGTAGACATTATTTAACCCCTTTCTACCTCTATGGGTCTAGCGACTGGGTGGCAATACTGACCCAGTCCCTCCATGCTGGGGGGCTTTCCCAGGATGGGCCGTAGCCCAGGAGTGGTACTGGTTCCTGGGGTCGGGGCGTCACTGCGGGGGGTGGGCGTGTTCGACTTTAAGCCTGGTGTGGAAGACTTGTCGTTCTGAACAAGTAGGAAACAAGCAGAATTACTTTTAAACTTTTAAGACACATCCACACATTTCACTGGAGATCATTTTTTCAGTGACTTTAGGAATGACTGTTTTTCTATCCCTTTTCAGATAAAAATTGCTAAATGTGGCAAAGACTAGATATTCACAAAAGTTTGCTGCTTGCCATTGAATCATTACACACACCTGGTGCCCATTCCCTCATTAGTAGAGTATATAGGTTCCCTGTGTTTGGTCATGTCTCATCATTACACACACCTGGTGTCCATTCCCTCATTAGTAGAGTATATAGGTTCCCTGTGTTTGGTCATGTCTCATCATTACACACACCTGGTGTCCATTCCCTCATTAGTAGAGTATATAGGTTCCCTGTGTTTGGTCATGTCTCATCACTACACACACCTGGTGTCCATTCCCTCATTAGTAGAGTATATAGGTTCCCTGTGTTTGGTCATGTCTCATCACTACACACACCTGGTGTCCATTCCCTCATTAGTAGAGTATATAGGTTCCCTGTGTTTGGTCATGTCTCATCATTACACACACCTGGTGTCCATTCCCTCATTAGTAGAGTATATAGGTTCCCTGTGTTTGGTCATGTCTCATCACTACACACACCTGGTGTCCATTCCCTCATTAGTAGAGTATATAGGTTCCCTGTGTTTGGTCATGTCTCATCACTACACACACCTGGTGTCCATTCCCTCATTAGTAGAGTATATAGGTTCCCTGTGTTTGGTCATGTCTCATCATTACACACACCTGGTGTCCATTCCCTCATTAGTAGAGTATATAGGTTCCCTGTGTTTGGTCATGTCTCATCATTACACACACCTGGTGCCCATTCCCTCATTAGTAGAGTATATAGGTTCCCTGTGTTTGGTCATGTCTCATCATTACACACACCTGGTGCCCATCCCCTCATTAGTAGAGTATATAGGTTCCCTGTGTTTGGTCATGTCTCATCATTACACACACCTGGTGTCCATTCCCTCATTAGTAGAGTATATAGGTTCCCTGTGTTTGGTCATGTCTCATCATTACACACACCTGGTGTCCATTCCCTCATTAGTAGAGTATATAGGTTCCCTGTGTTTGGTCATGTCTCATCATTACACACACCTGGTGCCCATCCCCTCATTAGTAGAGTATATAGGTTCCCTGTGTTTGGTCATGTCTCATCATTACACACACCTGGTGTCCATTCCCTCATTAGTAGAGTATATAGGTTCCCTGTGTTTGGTCATGTCTCATCATTACACACACCTGGTGCCCATCCCCTCATTAGTAGAGTATATAGGTTCCCTGTGTTTGGTCATGTCTCATCATTACAAACACCTGGTGCCCATCCCCTCATTAGTAGAGTATATAGGTTCCCTGTGTTTGGTCATGTCTCATCACTACACACACCTGGTGCCCATCCCCTCATTAGTAGAGTATATAGGTTCCCTGTGTTTGGTCATGTCTCATCATTACACACACCTGGTGTCCATTCCCTCATTAGTAGAGTATATAGGTTCCCTGTGTTTGGTCATGTCTCATCATTACACACACCTGGTGTCCATTCCCTCATTAGGGGTATTACAGATGGGTATTACAGGTGGGTATTACAGATGGGTATTACAGGTGGGTATTACAGATGGGTATTACAGATGGGTATTACAGATGGGTATTACAGATGGGTATTACAGGTGGGTATTACAGATGGGTATTACAGGTGGGTATTACAGATGGGTATTACAGGTGGGTATTACAGGTGGGTATTACAGGTGGGTATTACAGGTGGGTATTACAGGTGGGTATTACAGATGGGTATTACAGATGGGTATTACAGGTGGGTATTACAGGTGGGTATAACAGATGGGTATTACAGAAAGGGTATTACAGAGGGGTATTACAGATGGTTATTACAGATGGTTATTACAGATGGGTATTACAGATGGGTATTACAGATGGGTATTACAGATGGGTATTACAGATGGGTATTACAGATGGGTATTACAGATGGGTATTACAGATGGGTATTACAGAGGGGTATTACAGATGGGTATTACAGATGGGTATTACAGATGGGTATTACAGAGCGGTATTACAGATGGGTATTACAGATGGGTATTACAGATGGGTATTACAGAGGGGTATTACAGAAGGGTATAACAGATGGGTATAACAGATGGGTATTACAGAGCGGTATTACAGATGGGTATTACAGATGGGTATTACAGAAGGGTATTACAGATGGGTATTGCAGATGGGTATTACAGATGGGTATTGCAGATGGGTATTACAGATGGGTATTACAGATGGGTATTACAGATGGGTATTACAGATGGGTATTACAGATGGGTATTACAGAGGGGTATTACAGATGGTTATTACAGATGGGTATTACAGATGGGTATTACAGAGCGGTATTACAGATGGGTATTACAGATGGGTATTACAGAGGGGTATTACAGAAGGGTATTACAGATGGGTATAACAGATGGGTATTACAGAGCGGTATTACAGATGGGTATTACAGATGGGTATTACAGAAGGGTATTACAGAAGGGTATTACAGATGGGTATTGCAGATGGGTATTACAGATGGGTATTACAGATGGGTATTGCAGATGGGTATTACAGATGGGTAGAGAGCTCTGGGGATAATATTATAATCATGTGGCTAGTCTTCTGTCAGGGGGCAGAAGGATCAGCCTCTATGGGTCTCCAACAGCCCCGTTTTATAGTTAAATGTTTCTGCTCTAAAAGCAGATTAATGTCCCAAATAGTAGCCTAAGGCCTTTAAGACCAAAGTTGTGCCCTACATGCCAGACTGAGGGGGCTTTTGGGACGAAGATTATAGAGCAGTGAACGAGGGATTAATCTCTATTGTAGCTGTAAGAGGTTATTTGATTTTATTAATAGTAGTTCATAAGCTGTGAAGGGGCAACGGGGGGCTGTCACAACTAGATTGGATTGAGTGTTCTTATGTGAAGTTTTAGAACACACACACAGTGTTCTTATGTGAAGTTTTAGAACACACACACAATGTTCTTACGTGGAGTTCTAGAACACACACACAATGTTCTTACATAGAGTTCTAGAACACACACACATAGTTCTTACGTGGAGTTCTTTGGTTTTGGACGATGGCGTGCTGCCCGACGACGCTACTGAGGCGGGGCTGGCGGGAGTGTCCTTCTTTGGGGGGCGGGGCTTGTCGACACCGTTCTCTGAGGGTGAGTGGGCGGGGCTAGCCCGAGGAGTAGCCGGATCCTAATGAGAATATAATATAAGTAAACTAATTAAATGAACAGTAAAATAAATAAAGAGAAATCAGAGCTGATGGAGATCTGACCTCATTGGACACATCAACCACCAAGTCATCGCTCTTCTCTCCATCGCTGTCGTATCGGCTGAGGCTGTCTTTCTCCTCCACCTTGCGTTTCTTTGACTCCTGACTATAGTCTGACGAGCTGCAGTGTTTCTCTCTAGATGTTCTCAAGCTGTCTGACGGGGACACTGAGTTGTTCTGGAAGGGAAAGAAATCCACAAATATTAGGTATATTTTAAAGATGAGGAATGGAGTCTGGCAGCAGACAGAAAAATGGGGAAGGGAAATATAAAAGTTAATTGAATAATATGAGTTAAAGCATTAATTAAAGTATGAAATAAAGCATTCATTAGAGTATGAATTAAAGCAGTAATTAGAGTATGAATTAAAGCATTCATTAGAGTATGAATTAAAGCATAATTAGAGTGTGAATTAAAGTATGAATTAGAGTATGAATTAAAGCATTCATTAGAGTATGAATTAAATATTAATTCGAGTATGAATTAAAGCATTAATTCGAGTATGAATTAAAGCATAATTAGAGTGTGGATTAAAGTATTAATTACAATGTGAATTAAAGCACTAATTAGAGTATGAATTAAAGCATTTATTAGAGTATGAATTAAAGCATTCATAGAGTATGAATTAAAGCATAATTAGAGTATGAATTAAATAATTAATTAGAGTGTGAAATAAAGCATTCATTAGAGTATGAATTAAATCATTCATTAGAGTATGAATTTAAAACAATACTCTGAATCATTGACCATGTATGGTTGGAGAGGATTGTCTCATTGTCCTTCAGCCATACAATACTGTCTTAGAGCACTTAAACACATATTCACCATTACTCCCAAGTTTTATCATTTATTGATATTGAAATGTATCATTAAATAAATATTTCTTTACATTGCAATAAATAAATAAATAATTCTTTACATTGAAATAAATCATTAAATAAATATTTCTTTAAATTGAAATATATAATTAAATAACTATTTTTTCCATTGAAATAAATGCATCTTTACATTGAACAAAAATATGAATAAATAATTTGTCCAAAATGTCAGAGTGAACAGTCTAGTTCCAAGGGCTACATATCTCAACCAATCACAGGCTTATCAAAAACCTTCACACGATTCCTATCAGAGATACATGGTTGAGTACATTTGGCAATTATGAGAAGGACGAAACAATCTAAAAGTCAAATCCAATAAAAACTGGTTTGAATGACAGGGAATTATATAGACAGAGAGAGAGTGAGAGAGACATAGTGAGAAAGAAAGATATATAGAGAGGGATGAGACTATGAAAGAAAGGATCAAACAAATCCTTCAAGGAGAAATCCAAGTGATTAGAACAGAGCTGTTAATCTGTGGTAGTAGCCTGATGCCAACGGTCTGATGCCAACGGTCTGATGCCAACGGTCTGATGCCAACGGCCTGATGCCAACGGCCTGATGCCAACGGCCTGATGCCAACGGTCTGATGCCAACAGCCTGATGCCAACAGCCTGATGCCAACAGCCTGATGCCAACAGCCTGATGCCAATGGTCTGATGCCAATGGTCT
Source organism: Dallia pectoralis (assembly GCA_029465975.1). NCBI lineage: Eukaryota > Metazoa > Chordata > Actinopteri > Esociformes > Umbridae > Dallia > Dallia pectoralis. The sequence goes on from CM055740.1 coordinate 1,200,119, forward strand.
GATGCCAACATCCTGATGCCAACGGTCTGATGCCAACGGCCTGATGCCAACAGCCTGATGCCAACGGCCTGATGCCAACGGCCTGATGCCAACATCCTGATGCCAACATCCTGATGCCAACATCCTGATGCCAACGGCCTGATGCCAACGGTCGGATGCCAATGGTCGGATGCCAACGGCCTGATGCCAACAGCCTGATGCCAACATCCTGTTCCCCTCTGGATTAAACCCAGGCCCCAAGGATTAAAGAACAAACCTCTACTATTAATCATTTTATAGAAAGTAGATAAACATGCCAATTCATGAACATGAAGGGATTAACATGTTTTAAAGATGGAAGAATCCTCACTTGGCTCAGCGTGACCAGGAAACTCACGGATGACCAGGAAACTCACGGGTGACCAGGAAACGCACGCGTGACCAGGAAACGCACGCGTGACCAGGAAACGCACGCGTGACCAGGAAACGCGCGTGTGACCAGGAAACGCGCGTGTGACCAGGAAACACAGGGGTGACTGTGTCACACTACATACAGCAGAAGAACAGGAATGTAATTTGGCAGAACTCACCGTGCACTCTGCTCATGACGAGAGGCGATGACAAGAAGAAGATCAGCGATGATGAGCCATGAAAATAAAAAAAACATTCAGTTAATGTATTAAAACAAAGGATTAGCCAGCCACATTACCCAGAGAGCACTGCAACATACATCTGAACAATTAAAAGGAACGCAGGCTGAGTGACATGTTATGTTAGTCATGTTATGTTAGTCATGTTATGTTCACTAGGTATAACCTGCACCTGTTTTTGTGTGTCATCGGCTCATTACATAAACTCAGTGTTGCTGATCGTTAATCCACTTTAACCCCACACCTAAATAATGTAACGAAGCTCACCTGCTGCTTCCCTCATAACCACAGTAACCCAGCTCACACCGCTAACCCAGCTCACACCGGTAACCCAGCTCAACACGGTAACCCAGCTCACATCGGTAACCCAGCTCACACCGGTAACCCAGCTCACATCGGTAACCCAGCTCACACCGCTAACCCAGCTCAACACGGTAACCCAGCTCGCCGCGGTAACCCAGCTCACACCGGTAACCCAGCTCACACCGGTAACCCAGCTCGCCACGGTAACCCAGCTCGCCACGGTAACCCAGCTCGCCACGGTAACCCAGCTCACCTCTAGGCTCCAAATCAACGTGGTTCCTTTCATCCTTAACCGGGAGATGAGCCTGGCTCCCCAGAACCCCCAGGGCCAGCAGCCCAGACCCTGCTCCAGGAACAGGGGGTACGCCAGGGGCCTGCAGTCCAGAGGGGTGGGGCGGCATGAGGGGGGAGGCACCGTGGGTGGCCTGAGACAGGTGCTGGGTCTGGAGCTGCTGCTGTAGGGCCAGAATGAGACAGAATGGGACAAATGGGTTAGAGAGAAACAGGAGACAGAATGAGACAGAACAAATGGGTTAGAGAGAAACAGGAGACAGAATGAGACAGAACAAATGGGTTAGAGAGAAACAGGAGACAGAATGAGACGTACTAAAGACGTACTAGATGTATTAAATGTCCCTGGCTCTGACAGCCAACTCTAAACTCAGCAGTCAACCCTCATGTCAATATTAAGCAACAGAGGATGTGCCCTAGTAGCAAACATCAGAGGATGTGCCCTAGTAGCAAACATCAGAGGATGTGCCCTGATAGCAAACATCAGAGGATGTGCCCTAATAGCAAACATCAGAGGATGTGCCCTAATAGCAAACATCCAAGGATGTGCCCTAGTAGCAAACATCAGAGGATGTGCCCTAATAGCAAACATCAGAGGATGTGCCCTAATAGCAAACATCAGAGGATGTGCCCTAATAGCAAACATCAGAGGATGTGCCCTAGTAGCAAACATCAGAGGATGTGCCCTAGTAGCAAACATCAGAGGATGTGCCCTAGTAGCAAACATCAGAGGATGTGCCCTAGTAGCAAACATCAGAGGATATGCCCTAATAGCAAACATCAGAGCATGTGCCCTAATAGCAAACATCAGAGGATGTGCACTAATAGCAAACATCAGAGGATGTGCCCTAATAGCAAACATCAGAGGATGTGCCCTAATAGCAAACATCAGAGGATGTGCCCTAGTAGCAAACGTCAGCAAGCTAGCTAGCTAGCCTGACCAAGGTAGCGACATCACAAACCACCCAAAACAGAAGCAATAATATAGTGAGGAAATCTTCAATTAGACGGATTCCAAGAAACCAGAGAAAAACAAGTGTACAGGATGAAGGAGAACACGAGCCGGCCCAAGATATCGAGAGCCGATCTCAGCTCAATAGGTTCTTCATATTATGTTTCCAACGGTGCATTGTGATTTATAAATACCCCAAAAACACAAATTATTTAATGCAATCAGAAACCAAATCATGACTACAAAGTCACAAAGTTATTCTACAATTTTGACCACACACACGCACACACACACACACATACATGCCAAGCTGCCCCCTACATTTACTATTTATCTGGTTCACCGGCTATGACACATCATCACTTCCAGAACCTCGGACAGAACCTCAGACAGAACCTCAGACAGAAGCCAGACTGAAACCAGACTGAAACCAGATAGGGAGACTTGACTGTGCTGGCAGCTGTGTGTGTGTGTGTGTGTGTGTGTGTGTGTGTAACAGATGGGGGTTAAAAAACACTCAGCTGAAGAGTAATCAGTTTATAACAATGTTAAATAACACTTCTGCCTCAGCACCAATAAAACAGTTTATTACAGCTGTCTACAAGCACTCTGAATAATGTATCTGCCATTAAGTGTCCCGGATCATCTCCATTTATGGCACTTTACTAAATGTCAGGCATTTGATTGGCTCATTGAAAACAGACTCCTTCATATCACGATTAGAAGACAGTTTGTCAGAAGCATGTGAATAAGTTAGTCCACTAATAAGTAGAAATAACAGAAGGTGTTGTAATCCTGCTATGGAAATAAAGGGCACTATTTCTGTACGTGTGTAAACAGAAATGGCAAATAAATGTGTTTCTGATTCACTTTGAAAAAAAGAGCTAAAAAAGGTGGTTTAACCAACATTGTGTCATAGCAACATTCAATGTTGTGATTTTTCCAACAAATAAAAAACAATTTTTATGTATCACAACAACAAATGTTTAGGCATCAGATTGTCACCGCTATTACAGGAATGTATCATGACATGCTGCATCACCCAGACCTACCCAGACCTACCCAGCATCACCCAGACCTACCCAGCATCACTCAGACCTACCCAGACCTACCCAGCATCACCCAGACCTACCCAGCATCATCCAGACCTACCCAGCATCACTCAGACCTACCCAGCATCACCCAGACCTACCCAGCATCACCCAGACCTACCCAGCATCACCCAGACCTACCCAGCATCACCCAGACCTACCCAGCATCACTCAGACCTACCCAGCATCACACAGACCTACCCAGCATCACCCAGACCTACCCAGCATCACCCAGACCTACCCAGCATCACCCAGACCTACCCAGCATCACCCTACCCAGCTCATCAACAGTCCGTATTGGTTTAATAGGCTGTACGGATTTACCAGGGCTCATCGGCTCATCCCTCTGTTGATCTGGATAGGATAGCAGTTTGTTGTTTGATTTATCAGATAAACAAGAAGAGCAGCAGAACTCAGTCTCCACTGAGACTGAAGCAGTCAGCCAAATGAGGCCAAACAAGTCCTGAGACAGCACACACATTATTCAACCTGCCTCTACAGCCATCACTAGATGGTATTGATCCTGGATCAGGTTTTCAGCTAAAAGGTCTATAGCAGGATACGTGGAAAAGAACTTTAGTAGGATAAAGTGGACATGGCTCTAGTAGGATAAAGAGGACGGGGCTCTAGTAGGATAAAGAGGACAGGGCTCTAGTAGGATAAAGAGGACGGGGCTCTAGTAGGATAAAGAGAACAGGGCTCTAATAGGATAAAGAGGACGGGGCTCTAGTAGGATAAAGAGGACAGGGCTCTAGTAGGATAAAGAGGACAGGGCTCTAGTAGGATAAAGAGGACGGGGCTCTAGTATGATAAAGAGGACGGGGCTCTAGTAGGATAAAGAGGACGGGGCTCTAGTAGGATAAAGAGGACGGGGCTCTAGTAGGATAAAGAGGACGGGGCTCTAGTAGGATAAAGAGGACGGGGCTCTAGTAGGATAAAGAGGACGGGGCTCTAGTAGGATAAAGAGGACGGGGCTCTAGTAGGATAAAGAGGACAGGGCTCTAGTAGGATAAAGAGGACGGGGCTCTAGTAGGATAAAGAGGACGGGGCTCTAGTAGGATAAAGAGGACGGGGCTCTAGTAGGATAAAGAGGACATGGCTCTAGTAGGATAAAGAGGACGGGGCTCTAGTAGGATAAAGAGGACGGGGCTCTAGTAGGATAAAGAGGACAGGGCTCTAGTAGGATAAAGAGGACAGGGCTCTAGTAGGATAAAGAGGACATGTTCTAGTAGGATAAAGAGGACGGGGCTCTAGTAGGATAAAGAGGACAGGGCTCTAGTAGGATAAAGAGGACAGGGCTCTAGTAGGATAAAGAGGACGAGGCTCTAATAGGATAAAGAGGACAGGGCTCTAGTAGGATAAAGAGGACGGGGCTCTAGTAGGAGAAGGGTAGGAAGACAGGGCTCTAGTACAAGGACAGGGCTCTCCTTGCAGGTTCCCTCCAGAACAGCCTGATATAATGTAGAACTGAATACACACAGTCAGTGGCAGATTGGTTCCTCGTATCCCGGCGTTGAGCTCCGTCATGGTGACCTGCTTGGCTCGTTCCACTGCCTGAGCCACCTGCTGCTGGTGCTGAATGCAGGGGGACACTGTTATTTACAGGCTGGTTATCACATGCAGGGGGACACTGTTATTTACAGGCTGGCTATCACATGCAGGGGGACACTGTTATTTACAGGCTGGTTATCACATGCAGGGGGACACTGTTATTTACAGGCTGGTTATCACATGCAGGGGGACACTGTTATTTACAGGCTGGTTATCACATGCAGGGGGACACTGTTATTTACAGGCTGGTTATCACATGCAGGGGGCACTGTAATTTACAAGCTGGTTATCACATGCAGGGGGACACTGTTATTTACAGGCTGGTTATCACATGCAGGGGGACACTGTTATTTACAGGCTGGTTATCACATGCAGGGGGACACTGTTATTTACAGGCTGGTTATCACATGCAGGGGGCACTGTAATTTACAGGCTGGTTATCACATGCAGGGGGACACTGTCATTTACAGGCTGGTTATCACATGCAGAGGGGACACTGTGTTATTTACCGGCCGGTTATCACATGCAGAGGGGACACTGTGTTATTTACTGACTGGTTATCACATGCAGGGGGCACTGTCATTTACTGGCTGGTTATCACATGCAGGGGGACACTGTGTTATTTACTGGCTGGTTATCACATGCAGGGGGACACTGTGTTATTTAAAGGCTGGTTATCACATGCAGGGGGACACTGTGTTATTTACCGGCTGGTTAACACATGCAGTTACAAAGTAAAGTGGGCACACTTATTTTCAAACACTCACCTCTTGTGACAGGAAAGGCATAATTTGAGCTAGAATTGCATTAAGCCGTTTGGCAATCTCTGTCTAAAAGAAAAGAAGATGAGCAAATTAGGACTGAGATAATGTACTGACACCAGAATTATCCAGCCAGCACACTAACGATCACAGTAATTATAACGGCTAGAGCAATCTGTTGACCACACATCCTGTGGAAACAGCAGGGCACTGATAGATATAGACAACACGGGGGGGAGGAGTGGTACGTTCAGATGGGGGAGGAGAAGGAGTGGTACATTCAGATGGGGGAGAAGGAGTGGTACGTTCAGATGGGGGAGGAGAAGGAGTGGTACGTTCAGATGGGGGGAGGAGAAGGAGTGGTACGTTCAGATGGGGGGAGAAGGAGTGGTACGTTCAGATGGGGGGCTACTGGATGGATGAAGGAGTGGTACATTTAGATGGGGGGCTACTGGATGGATGAAGGAGTGGTACGTTCAGATGGGGGGGGGCTACTGGATGGATGAAGGAGTGGTACGTTCAGATGGGGGGCTACTGGATGGATGAAGGAGTGGTACGTTCAGATGGGGGGGGGCTACTGGATGGATAGATGTCTGCCTGCCTGTCTGTCTGTCTGCCTGTCTGCTTGCCCGTTTGTCTGTCTGTCTGCCTGTCTGCTTGCCTGTTTGTCTGTCTGTCTGTCTGCTTGCCTGTCTGTCTGTCTGTCTGCTTGCCTGTTTGTCTGTCTGTCTGTCTGCCTGCTTGCCCGTTTGTCTGTCTGCTTGCCTGTTTGCCCGTTTGTCTGTCTGCTTGCCTGTTTGTCTGTCTGTCTGTCTGCTTGCCTGTCTGTCTGTCTGTCTGTCTGCTTGCCCGTTTGTCTGTCTGTCTGTCTGTCTGTCTGTCTGTATGCGTGCCTGTTTGTCTGTCTGTTTGTCTGTTGGTGAGAGCATTTGGCTGGGTGTCTATTGACTCATCTTCAGAGCAACTCTCCACAGTGTCCCAAATGAGATTCTAGTTTCACATTCTGAATATACAGAACAGTTGTCTATTTGGGACAAAGCCAATGTGCCCACTGCTGATAGCAGCAAAACAGTTAGCTTTCAGCAAACGCAGCAGGTCAATGTGTGTGTGTGAGTGTGCGTGTCAGTGTGCGCGTGTGTGTCAGTGTGTGTGTGTGCGTGTGTGTCAGTGTGTGTGTGTGCGTGTGTGTCAGTGTGTGCGTGTGTGTCAGTGTGGGTGTGTGCGTGTGTGTGTGTGCGCGTGTGTCAGTGTGTGTGTGCGTGTCAGTGTGTGTGTGTGTGCGCGTGTTTTAGTGTGTGTGTGCGCGTGTGTGTCAGTGTCAGTGCGTGTGTGTGTGTCAGTGTCAGTGCGTGTGTGTGTGTCAGTGTCAGTGCGTGTGTGTGTGTGTGTGTGTGTGTGTGAGCGTGTGAGTGTGTGAGTGTGTGTGCCAACAGAGCAGGTTTATGTTGGACAGCTTTTCCTCAGAGTGCTCTTTCTGCGCTGCTCGACAGATCTGAGTACAGCCGGTAATTGTGTAGCGGACCTCTTAAGAGGCAAGGCTGTCATCTGCTTCAAGTGCCCGCGGGCTCATCTCAGAGACACAAAGGAAAACCCTTCATCAACAGACTCTAGGAATAAATCTGGAATAAATGTGGCTGACAGTAAGGCTAGTATAAAGAGTGTAGTCCCCATTAAACCCAGGCTCTATCTGGGGTACTCCTACCTGTGCCAATGTCTCCTACCTGTGCCAATGTCTCCTACCTGTGCCAATGTCTCCTACCTGTGCCAATGTCTCCTACCTGTGCCAATGTCTCCTACCTGTGCCAATGTCTCCTACCTGTGCCAATGTCTCCTACCTGTGCCAATGTCTCCTACCTGTGCCAATGTCTCCTACCTGTGCCAATGTCTCCTACCTGTGCCAATGTCTCCTACCTGTGCCAATGTCTCCTACCTGTGCCAATGTCTCCTACCTGTGCCAATGTCTCCTACCTGTGCCAATGTCTCCTACCTGTGCCAATGTCTCCTACCTGTGCCAATGTCTCCTACCTGTGCCAATGTCTCCTACCTGTGCCAATGTCTCCTACCTGTGCCAATGTCTCCTACCTGTGCCAATGTCTCCTACCTGTGCCAATGTCTCCTAGCTGTGCTAATGTCTCCTACCTGTGCCAATGTCTCCTACCTGTGCCAATGTCTCCTATCTGTGCCAATGTCTCCTACCTGTGCCAATGTCTCCTATCTGTGCCAATGTCTCCTATCTGTGCCAATGTCTCCTACCTGTGCCAATGTCTCCTAGCTGTGCCAATGTCTCCTAGCTGTGCTAATGTCTCCTACCTGTGCTAATGTCTCCTACCTGTGCCAATGTCTCCTACCTGTGCTAATGTCTCCTACATGTGCTAGTGTATCCTACCTGTGCTAATGTCTCCTACCTGTGCTAATCCTACCTGTGCCAATGTCTCCTACCTGTGCCAATGTCTCCTACCTGTGCCAGTGTATCCTACCTGTGCTAATGTCTCCTACCTGTGCCAATGTCTCCTACCTGTGCCAATGTCTCCTACCTGTGCCAATGTCTCCTACCTGTGCCAATGTCTCCTACCAGTGCTAATGTCTCCTACCTGTGCTAATGTCTCCTACCTGTGCTAATGTCTCCTACCTGTGCTAGTGTATCCTACCTGAGCTAATGTCTCCTACCTGTGCTAGTGTATCCTACCTGTGCTAATGACTCCTACCTGTGCTAATGTCTAATGCTAATCTAATTTCTGCTCCCATGTGTAATAAAAAGGTGACATCTGGCTTAATCTGACAGAAGAGTTCCTGTGTTTGCAGCGGTTTTATTGGACAGCAGAATAAAAAGTGTGATATGATTTGATACAACTTGGCGTGTGTGTGTGTGTGAGTGTGTGTGCGTGCGTGTGTTGTCTCTTTCGGCCCTGGTGGAAGTGTCTTCTCCAGCACTCAGTTAAAGGCCTGAGACTCTCAAGCAGCTGAGGACTGTGTTATTTCTTAACAAGAAAAATGGTGATGAAGAGTTCATACCTGTTTATGCATCTCAATGTTCAGTCCATAAGACATCTCATAGTACTGTGAAAGAACAGAAATATTGGGTTAGGAGCTAGAACAACTGGGCGACCAATAGGGTAAATGTAAGATCCACCATATTAAGTAAACGAATCAAACCCACTTACATCTCAAAAGGTGCTTACTAGTCCATTTGATTAACGGTTTATAATGGAGCCTAAAACCCAGTCAATTATAATGGAACCCACAACCTGCTGGTTTATAATGGAGCCCAGAACCCGCTGGTTTATAATGGAGCCCAAAACCTGCTGGTTTCTAATGGAGCCCAGAACCTGCTGGTTTATAATGGAGTCCAGAACCTGCTGATATATAATGGAGCCCACAACCTGTTGGTTTATAATGGAGCCCAGAACCTGCTGGTTTATAATGGAGCCCAGAACCTGCTGGTATATAATGGAGCCCAGAAACTGCTGGTTTATAATGGAGCCCACAACCTGCTGGTTTATAATGGAGCCCACAACCTGCTGGGTTATAATGGAACCCAGAACCTGCTGGTTTATAATGGAGCCCAGAACCTGCTGGTATATAATGGAGCCCAGAAACTGCTGGTTTATAATGGAGCCCAGAACCTGCTGGTTTATTATGGAGCCCACAACCTGCTGGATTATAATGGAGCCCAGAACCCAGTAGTTTATAATAAATCCTATAACCCCCTGCAGCCTGGCATGACCTACAGGTTAAGTGCAGCCAAATGCACCAAAATTCCATAGTAAAAATAACAGTATTGTTCAGATACTTTTATTCCAAGCTGGTAGCTCAGCCGGTAGATCAGTTAGTGTGTGTGTGTGTGTGTGTGTGTGTGTAATTGACCCAGACCAAGTGCGGTACTAACACTTTCATTCTGCCGACATGTTGATGCAATCACTAGTTGTTATTCCATGGAGGTGTTCTCTATTATCTCCAAACACACAGGAGGAACCGGACCCAATCAGTGGCTCCACCTTCTGTGGACGTTTATTCTGTTAAGCTTAGATACACAGTAGAGCAGGGATTGCTTGGCCCTTAAACCAATAAAAGCGTAGTGGGATTGGTTCTAAACCAACACTCAGAAACACAGAGTTAAACACAGAGTTCACAGGAAGCATGTCAGAATGATAGGATAGTAAAACCAGTGTTAGTGTCACCTGGTTGATACCCCAGTCTGTGGGTAATGTGTACCAGGTGAGTCCAGTAAAACCAGTGTTAGTGTCACCTGGTTGATACCCCAGTCTGTGGGTAATGTGTACCAGGTGAGTCCAGTAAAACCAGAGTTAGTGTCACCTGGTTGATACCCCAGTCTGTGGGTAATGTGTACCAGGTGAGTCCAGTAAAACCAGAGTTAGTGTCACCTGGTTGATACCCCAGTCTGTGGGTAATGTGTACCAGGTGAGTCCAGTAAAACCAGTGTTCTCTCTCTATTCTCATATTCCGTCTGGGTTGAAAGGCAATTTTGGAAAAACTGGACTGAATAATGCATGAACCTAATCTAGACCTGTACGCACACGCACACACACACATGCACACACATGCACGCACACACGCACACATGCACGCACACATGCACGCACGCACACATGCACACGCACACATGCACACACACACGCACACATGCGCACGCACACACACAGTCACACACACAGTCACACACACACTAACCATGACGTAGTGGCGTTGCATCTCAGTCTTCTCATTGGCTAGCTTGTCATACTCCACCTTAAGACTTTAAACAGGAAGACAATGTGTCAATTTACTGCCAATTATTCACCAGCCTTTATAGGGTATATAAAGTAGTGTACTACATGAGGAATAGGGTATATAAAGTAGTGTACTACATGGGGAATAGGGTATATAAAGTAGTGTACTACATGGGGAATAGGGTATATAAAGTAGTGTACTACATGAGCAATAGGGTATATAAAGTAGTGTACTACATGGGGAATAGGGTATATAAAGTAGTGTACTACATGGGGAATAGGGTATATAAAGTAGTGTACTACATGAGCAATAGGGTATATAAAGTAGTGTACTACATGGGGAATAGGGTATATAAAGTAGTGTACTACATGAGCAATAGGGTATATAGAGTAGTGGTCTAAATAGGCAATAGGGTATATAAAGTAGTGTACTACATGGGGAATAGGGTATATAAAGTAGTGTACTACATGAGCAATAGGGTATATAGAGTAGTGTACTACATGGGGAATAGGGTATATAAAGTAGTGTACTACATGGGGAATAGGGTATATAGAGTAGTGGACTACATAGGGAATTGGGTATATAAAGTAGTGTACTACATGGGGAATAGGGTATATAAAGTAGTGTACTACATGAGCAATAGGGTATATAGAGTAGTGGACTACATAGGGAATAGGGTATATAAAGTAGTGTACTACATGGGGAATAGGGTATATAGAGTAGTGGACTACATAGGGAATAGGGTATATAAAGTAGTGTACTACATGGGGAATTGGGTATATAAAGTAGTGTACTACATTGTTGTAAAACATGTCAAAGATTTTATTCTATTTGAACAAGTTAATTATTATTACAAATATATAAATATATATAATTCCAATGAGGGTGTTAGAGATGTATATCACATGGCACCGCACATTAATAAGTTAATCTCAGACCAGTTAATAACAAAACAATAATGCAAACAGCAGCTTAACAGTTTACCTGTGATACTGGGCCTGGAGGAACTGAAACTCATCTTTGATCCGGTCACAGGACTCTGCCACGGTGAACTTAAACCCAGGTTGACCAGGCTGACCCTGAATCAGTAGGGGGGACCACACCATCAGACAGGAACAGAAGGGGGTGTTGGGGTGTGGGGGACATAACACAGACATACAGACCATCACACCACTACCACAGGGTTCACATGTAGTTCATTAAACAGGATTCAACCTATCGTTAGGGCATGTAACTAACAATCTGACACAGAGACAGGTCTGTCTGGATCCACTGTCTCATGTTGCCATTCTGAACTATATGGGACTTTATGACCTGCTGCTATAAGGGATTGGCCGGGAGTTCATATGAAATGTCCCTATAACCGCAGTAGATGTCCCTATAACCGCAGTAGATGTCCCTATAACCGCAGTAGATGTCCCTATAACCGCAGTAGATGTCCCTATAACCGCAGTAGCTGTCCCTATAACCGCAGTAGATGTCCCTATAACCGCAGTAGCTGTCCCTATAACCGCAGTAGCTGTCCCTATAACCGCAGTAGATGTCCCTATAACCGCAGTAGATGTCCCTATAACCGCAGTAGCTGTAAGCAGTAGATGTCCCTATAACCGCAGTAGATGTCCCTATAACCGCAGTAGATGTCCCTATAACCGCAGTAGCTGTCCCTATAACCGCAGTAGATGTCCCTATAACCGCAGTAGCTGTCCCTATAACCGCAGTAGCTGTCCCTATAACCGCAGTAGCTGTCCCTATAACCGCAGTAGATGTCCCTATAACCGCAGTAGATGTCCCTATAACCGCAGTAGATGTCCCTATAACCGCAGTAGATGTCCCTATAACCGCAGTAGATGTCCCTATAACCGCAGTAGATGTCCCTATAACCGCAGTAGATGTCCCTATAACCGCAGTAGATGTCCCTATAACCGCAGTAGATGTCCCTATAACCGCAGTAGATGTCCCTATAACCGCAGATGTCCCTATAGATGATCCCTATAACCGCAGTAGATGTCCCTATAACCGCAGTAGATGTCCCTATAACCGCAGTAGATGTCCCTATAACCGCAGTAGATGTCCCTATAGATGTCCCTATAACCGCAGTAGATGTCCCTATAACCGCAGTAGATGTCCCTATAACCGCAGTAGATGTCCCTATAACCGCAGTAGATGTCCCCATAACCGCAGTAGATGTCCCAGTAGATGTCCCCATAACCGCAGTAGATGTCCCCATAACCGCAGTAGATGTCCCCATAACCGCAGTAGATGTCCCTATAACCGCAGTAGATGTCCCTATAACCGCAGTAGATGTCCCTATAACCGCAGTAGATGTCCCTATAACCACAGTAGCTGTCCCTATAACCACAGTAGCTGTCCCTATAACCACAGTAGCTGTCCCTATAACCACAGTAGCTGTCCCTATAACCACAGTAGATGTCCCTATAACCACAGTAGATGTCCCTATAACCGCAGTAGATGTCCCTATAACCGCAGTAGATGTCCCTATAACCGCAGTAGATGTCCCTATAACCGCAGTAGCTGTCCCTATAACCGCAGTAGCTGTCCCTATAACCGCAGTAGCTGTCCCTATAACCGCAGTAGCTGTCCCTATAACCACAGTAGATGTCCCTATAACCACAGTAGATGTCCCTATAACCACAGTAGATGTCCCTATAACCACAGTAGATGTCCCTATAACCACAGTAGCTGTCCCTATAACCACAGTAGCTGTCCCTATAACCGCAGTAGCTGTCCCTATAACCACAGTAGCTGTCCCTATAACCACAAGCTGTCCCTATAACCACAGTAGCTGTCCCTATAACCACAGTAGATGTCCCTATAACCACAGTAGATGTCCCCCGCAGTAGATGTCCCTATAACCGCAGTAGATGTCCCTATAACCGCAGTAGATGTCCCTATAACCGCAGTAGATGTCCCTATAACCGCAGTAGATGTCCCTATAACCGCAGTAGATGTCCCTATAACCGCAGTAGATGTCCCTATAACCGCAGTAGATGTCCCTATAACCGCAGTAGATGTCCCTATAACCGCAGTAGATGTCCCTATAACCGCAGTAGATGTCCCTATAACCGCAGTAGATGTCCCTATAACCGCAGTAGATGTAAGCAGTAGATGTCCCTATAACCGCAGTAGATGTCCCTATAAGCAGTAGATGTCCCTATAACCGCAGTAGATGTCCCAGTAGATGTCCCTATAACCGCAGTAGATGTCCCCTATAGACCATAACCGCAGTAGATGTCCCTATAAGCAGTAGATGTCCCTATATAATGTCCCTATAACCGCAGTAGATGTCCCTATAACCGCAGTAGATGTCCCTATAACCACAGTAGCTGTCCCTATAACCACAGTAGCTGTCCCTATAACCACAGTAGCTGTCCCTATAACCACAGTAGCTGTCCCTATAACCACAGTAGATGTCCCTATAACCACAGTAGATGTCCCTATAACCACAGTAGATGTCCCTATAACCGCAGTAGATGTCCCTATAACCGCAGTAGATGTCCCTATAACCGCAGTAGATGTCCCTATAACCGCAGTAGCTGTCCCTATAACCGCAGTAGCTGTCCCTATAACCGCAGTAGCTGTCCCTATAACCGCAGTAGCTGTCCCTATAACCGCAGTAGCTGTCCCTATAACCGCAGTAGCTGTCCCTATAACCGCAGTAGATGTCCCTATAACCACAGTAGATGTCCCTATAACCGCAGTAGATGTCCCTATAACCGCAGTAGATGTCCCTATAACCACAGTAGATGTCCCTATAACCACAGTAGATGTCCCTATAACCACAGTAGCTGTCCCTATAACCACAGTAGCTGTCCCTATAACCACAGTAGATGTCCCTATAACCACAGTAGATGTCCCTATAACCACAGTAGCTGTCCCTATAACCACAGTAGCTGTCCCTATAACCACAGTCCCTATAACCTATAACAGTAGATGTCCCTATAACCACAGTAGATGTCCCTATACACCTATAACCACAGTAGCTGTCCCTATAACCACAGTAGCTGTCCCTATAACCACAGTAGCTGTCCCTATAACCACAGTAGATGTCCCTATAACCACAGTAGATGTCCCTATAACCACAGTAGATGTCCCTATAACCACAGTAGATGTCCCTATAACCACAGTAGATGTCCCTATAACCGCAGTAGATGTCCCTATAACCGCAGTAGATGTCCCTATAACCGCAGTAGATGTCCCTATAACCGCAGTAGATGTCCCTATAACCGCAGTAGATGTCCCTATAACCGCAGTAGATGTCCCTATAACTGCAGTAGATGTCCCTATAACCGCAGTAGATGTCCCTATAACCACAGTAGATGTCCCTATAACCACAGTAGATGTCCCTATAACCACAGTAGATGTCCCTATAACCACAGTAGCTAAGCCAACAGGAGGGATCTGTTGCAGAGATTTGAGCGGTGGTTTCAGCCATGCAGCTGATTGATACCATCAGACTGAGACGGGGTCTGTCTGAACATACATCTAAAATGCTGATATAATAATAATAATAATAATATAATAACAGTTTCAATACCTGCGAATTGGCAGTTCACGTTTGCGGCAGTACTCACCGGATGCCGGCCCTGCGGATACATCTGGAAATGCTTTGTTTATTTGTGTTAGAAGCGTGAGTTTCGGTCCCTCAGATGTGGAGAGTTTATGTGCCTGACACAACACCCCGGTGGTTCCCCAAACAATAACAGCCTGTCTGACAACACAAAGACACTAGTTGGATTAGTCAATGACAAAACAACACGCAGTCTAAATCCTATTGTGCAAAGAAAACCATTGGTTGATAAGGCGATTAAATACGTAGCTTTGAAGACATGAGAAAACAAACACTTTCAGCTTAGACGGGTTAATAAAATCCCCATTGCAAAAACTGTCAGAAGCAAATATAACAGATCGCTTAACAAGCACATGGGATCCACTTGATCCAGGTGAGATGGTTAACCTTACTCCACTTGATCCAGGTGAGATGGTTAACCTTACTCCACTTGATCCAGGTGAGATGGTTAACCTTACTCCACTTGATCCAGGTGAGATGGTTAACCTTACTCCACTTGATCCAGGTGAGATGGTTAACATTACTCCACTTGATCCAGGTGAGATGGTTAACCTTACTCCACTTGATCCAGGTGAGATGGGTAACCTTACTCCACTTGATCCAGGTGAGATGGGTAACCTTACTCCACTTGATCCAGGTGAGATGGTTAACCTTACTCCACTTGATCCAGGTGAGATGGTTAACCTTACTCCACTTGATCCAGGTGAGATGGGTAGTACCCATATGCTGTATACACTCCAGTAGTATTCATCCTACCTGTGTGTTTGCTACTCCGATTTTATATCCATTCAACCCTGTCCGGATGACCATAATCTTTTTGATGACAAGAGATCATGACGGTCATATCCCCGGTTCGGTGCGCCTACCCACGGTCCGGTGCGGGTATCCACGGTCCGGTGCGACTATCCACGGTCCGGTGCGCCTATCCACGGTCCGGTGCGACTATCCACGGTCCGGTGCGACTATCCACGGTCCGGTGCGCCTATCCACGGTCCGGTGCGGCTATCCACGATCCGGTGCGACTATCCACGGTCCGGTGCGGGTATCCACGGTCCGGTGCGACTATCCACGGTCCGGTGCGGGTATCCACGGTCCGGTGCGACTATCCACGGTCCGGTGCGCCTATCCACGGTCCGGTGCGACTATCCACGGTCCGGTGCGCCTATCCACGGTCCGGTGCGCCTATCCATGATCTCCGGGACTACTAGTCAGCTGGCGCAACCGATCTGGTCTGGTTCAACCCGTATCTACTTCCTCCTCCACAAACCTCCGGGATCTTGGTTTGAACCTTTTCTGTTTGGAGAAAAGATGGCCGCTTAATCCTAATGTGTGTTCCCAGATGTTCCTTCCGAATAGTAATAATTTAAATGCGTAACCTGGTACAGTGTCTCACATTTCGCAGTTGTCTACAGTCACTGCCCTCCCGGTCCGGTGCCACACGCACACACGCACAGCACACACGCACACGCGCACACACGCACAACACACACACGCACGAAGAAACAGGGCGAAATAGACAATTCCTGTCCAATCAGATTCGCTCTCACCGAGACATGTTGTGTCGTCCAATCAGAGAACGCTTCCCCCACGTGGGGCACCGGGTTCATGTGAGTGTTTGTTTGTGCCCCCTGTCTGCGGACGGGCGCTCCGGTCACACATGTATCATTCATATATCATTCATATATTTATCATTCATATATTTATCATTCATATATTTATCATTCATATATGTATCATTCATATATGTATCATTCATATATTTATCATTCATAAATGTATCATTCACACATTTATCATTCATATATGTATCATTCATAAATGTATCATTCATATATTTATCATTCATATATTTATCATTCATATATTTATCATTCATATATGTATCATTCATATATTTATCTTTCATATATTTATCATTCATATAATTTTCATTCATATATTTATCATTCATATATGTATCATTCACACATTTATCATTCATATATGTATCATTCATAAATGTATCATTCATATATTTATCATTCATATATTTATCATTCATATATTTATCATTCATATATGTATCATTCATATATTTATCTTTCATATATTTATCATTCATATAATTTTCATTCATATATTTATCATTCATATATGTATCATTCATATATTTATCATGCATATATGTATCATTCATATAATGATCATTCATATATTTATCATTCATATATTTATCATTCATATATTTATCATTCATATATGTATCATTCATATAATGATCATTCATATATTTATCATTCATATATTTATAATTTATACATTTATCATTAATATGTATCATTCATATATTTATCATTTATATATTTATCATTCATATATGTATCATTCATATAGTTATCATTTATACATTTATCATTCATATATTTATGGCTAAAACGTCAAAACACGCGTAGAGTCTACATCTGGGGTATTCAAATGTAACAGGGACATTATGTCCTAACTGATCATGTATCGCGCCCACGTGGTGTCCTATGAATAAATCAATACATAGGATATTAGAAGGGAATGAGGGAGAACCAGTTGAAAAGGCTTTTGGGATCCAGATTTGAATTTGAACAGTCTCCACCTTTAATCTGAAGTCACGTGTGGTCTACGGCAGCCGGAGCATTATAATAAAAGTCTCCTAATAACAGTTGTCCTTTTGAAACAATCACATTGAACGAAACGTTTTCTTCATTTCTTCTCTCGTTTCACCCGCACACATTATTAGAACAAAACACCATTTCCGGAGCCTAACAGTCTCTTTTTGGTCCAAATACATTATGATGTCATTATCTTATCATGGCCATTGGTTCCTATTATAGGTGATCAACACTTTCTCAATAAAGGTCTTTATTTATAACCTAAGGAAAAAATAATGCGTCTACACGAATGTATGTGTCCTCTTGTGTACTGGGACCTCCAACACCTCTATCTACCACAGCATTTTACGAAATCCCCAGTTTATTGGCAATTTCCCCTATGAAATAGACTTCACTTCTCAGAACAAGAATAGACGAACGAGTTTCAGAAGCAGTTGTTTACATTTAGCCTGACATCCAACCCACAAATGCTGGTTCTGCTCAACACGTCCGTTTTATTACCCCTTTAACCAGCACCCCAGCAGTGCTGACAGATTCGCATAAGGGTTTTCTAATGATCAATTAGTCTTTTAAAATGATAAAAGTGTATTTAAAAACACAATGTGCCATTGGAACACAGGACTGATGGGGTCTGATACTGGACCTCTGGTCACCTATTTATATTCCAAAAGTTTGCTACAATAGTCTATTTTTTTGAATATATTCCCCAATTGGGACATAATAGATTGTTTGTTGATGGTGCTGTTTACTAAACTACACAGCATCTTAACAGCAGAATATCAGAGTGCACATTTATCAACATCTGGATATTTAATGAGATCAAGCTTTGGGGAATTAGATGATTGTTCATAGTTTGATCCACGTGAACAACCTTAGCCTCCATATCTGAACAACCTCAGCCTCCATATCTGAACAACCTCAGCCTCCATATCTGAACAACCTCAGCCTCCATATCTGAACAACCTCAGCCTCCATATCAGAACAACCTCAGCCTCCTTATCTGAACAACCTCAGCCTCCTTATCTGAACAACCTCAGCCTCCATATCTGAACAACCTCTGCCTCTATATCTGAACTCATGAAGCTGAGCTGTACAGTGTAGCTCTGACCCACGTGGGATCCCGGTGCGACTTTACAGCTCCTCATCCAATGGGTGCGCAGCACTCTATCCAGCTGGCCTACCATTGGTCGGGGAATGTCGAGTCTGTCATTGAAGAGCTAGGCTGTCAATCAAGACCACGCGGGGTCAGGCGCTGACAAATGCCTGTGCTTCTCAGTGGTGACTCACTTCTGGCAGTAGTGGGGTGGAATGGTTGCTTAATTAGCTTAGACTGGCTTTCCTCTCTAGTTCAAACAATCTATTCTGTTACCACCACGTGGTAACGAGAGTCTACATTAAACAAAGGGAAAAATCAACATGCAAACGCTTTACTGGCAGTATGGTGCTTCTACTGGTGTATTTGTGTTCACTGACAGCACAGACTAGTCTACAAGGAATACATACATTCATTGATCGAACATGACAGGAACGAACTCAACATGCTCTGTTCATATAGTTAAAACTTGAATATTAGGTACCACTAACACTAAAACTAGAAACAGAACAATTCACAGTTGTGGTAAATCTAGTTGGTGCCTGCCATTTAATCCAATATACACTAGTACATATTACAATATGTAGAGTATGTTTAAACCCACAGACTGCATATTAAATGGGAAATCAGTGGAATGTATTTGTAGAATGGAGTTCTTCCTATTGAGTTCTCTAAACATCCTTCTACATATTTCAAGAAGAAACTGTCAGAGTCATAGCAATAAAATCTATGTAGAAGACAAATTATTTGGTTTAGCAGATTTATTTGGTCTTGCTCAGGGCACTGTGAAACACAGCGAAACTCGGATACCAGAGAGGGAAGTGGAATGTGTGTGTTTTAGTTTCCAGCCAGCGTCATCAACCAGACAGCAGGGATTAGGTGTGATGTGTGTATATGCTTCAGAGGGGGAGATGGGGTCAGTGGTCTGGGAGAAACTCAGGTGTTCACCAAGACCGGCTCATCTAAACACTCTATAGAAACGAATGGGTTCCTGCAGGAGATTATAAACAACCAAAAGCCCCCCCCAGAGTGGCAGATCAGAGTTACTCCACCTTCTAGCTCCACCCCACCAATCGCCCCCCCCCCAGAGTGGCAGATCAGAGTTCCCTATCAGGGAACTTCGAGCTGCGTGAAAACGCTATGGGAACGCTCTGCGTGAGTGCGTCATGAAGCACATGTGTAATCAGTCCAATGGCGTGACGGAACGTCACAGACGGGTGACGTCGCGACCAGGAAGTCATAAAAGCACCCCTAATTACCGGCACCTTCAGTTTTTTGTTGCTTCAGCAAGTGCATGTTGTGACAGTCCTCGCGGGTTTCTGCTATTACGTTGTTAATTCAGAAATTTTCTTGGCATTTATGTACAAGAGCTCACCGCGATTATGGCAACCGAGCGGCGTTTCAGACAGTGTGCTCTCCCTGCAACCGCTTTCTCACGGGCCGGGACACACATGTTCTGTGCGTAGTTTGTTTGGGAGAGGAGCATGCCCAGCTAGCCTTGGAAGAGGCTAGCTGTAAGCATTGCGACCGTCTCGCCATCCGTACACTTCGCTCTCGCCTGGCGCTTTTTCAGGAAAGCGGCTCGGTTCGCGTTCCCCGCGGTTCAGGTCCCGCCGCTGCCGAGGCACGGCGCCGACTGACGTCGTGGGGTTCGCAAGCGGATCTAGCATGCGGTTCCGAGACGGCTTCTGCAATTTCTCGGTCTTCGTCTGCTAGAGCCAGTGCCTCAGCTCGGGGTCCGGAAGCACCCGCGCGGGTTTCTTCCGCCCTGGGGGATGCACCTTTTTCTCAGCCGTCCAGTTCTGAGGAAATGGAGGTTGAAAACCTCGAGGCGGAGGCTGAATTGTTGGTTCAGTCACCCGCGAACGAGGAGCTGCTGGAGGTACTCACCCGAGCTGTGGGGAAGCTCAACATCGAGTGGCCGGCTGACAGGCAGGAGTCTGCTTCAACCAGTAAGTTGAATGAACGATTCTTGCCCTCCCGTGCTTTGTCTCCTCGCCGGTGTTTGCCTTTCTTCCCGGACCTCCACACCGAGGTGTCGAGGTCCTGGAATAAGCCGGTGTCGTCCCGGGTGTTTAATCCGCGGACTCATATGTACTCTAATGTTGCCGAGGCTAATGTTCATGGGTACGGACCGATGCCGGTCGCGGAGGAGATACTGGCTAGCCATTTATCTCCCGCGGCATCGTCTCTGAGGACACCGGCATTGCCCTCCAAGGCGTTGAAGACTACTTCGGCGCTGGTGGGCAAAGCTTATTCGGCGGCGGGTCAGGCAGCTTCCTGCCTGCATACTATGTCTATTCTACAGGCATATCAGGCAGAGCTGCTTAGCGACGGGGCTCAGGGGGAGACTGTAAGTCCTGATGATGTTCGAGAACTTCGTCAGGCGGCGGATTTGTCACTTCGTGCCACTAAGGAGACGGCCAAATCAGTGGGCCGTGCTATGGCAGCCTTGGTGGCTACGGAGAGGCATCTCTGGCTAAGCCTCTCTGATATGAGAGGTAGGGAGAAAGCCTTCCTTCTGGACGCGCCTCTTTCCCCCGACGGCCTCTTTGGCCCTGCTATTGGCTCGGTCGTCGAGAGGTTTCAGGAGGAGAGAAGGCAGGCAGCTGCCTTCCAGAAATTTCTCCCCCGTCGTAGCCGCGTCGCGGGGCTGTCGGACGGGGCAGCCCCGCCCGGCGCCGAGCACGGCACACCGGGCGCAGCAGAGAGTGAGTGTCGCTACTCGGGCGCCCCCACACGATGAGTGGGCCGGGGGGCGACGCTCACAGGCAGGGCCTTCGAGGGGTAGGACAGTTCCGAGGCCTGTCGCTACACCCAAGAAGGCTTTGTCTAAGAGACCCTGACAGGGGGGTCAAACCGCTGGGGGTCCCCACCAGGGGAGTAGTGAGCTTCTCCTGGTGCCCTCAGCGGGGTGGCCTTGGCGAGCGTTTTCCCGAGGGGCGCTCGCCTCCTCCGAGGAGGGGCCCAGAACTGTCGAACCAGTTGTTCCCTGCCAGTGCGCTGTTACAGGGCACTGTGTCTGCAGTACCTGTTACTCCAGAGGCCAGCCTCGAGAGGCTGGTACCCCTAGTAGATTTTCTGGCAGGGTGGAAGACCCTGCCGAATATATCTCAGTGGGTCCTGCAGATAATCGAGAGCAGGGTATGCCATCCAATTCAGGACGCATGCGCCTCGTTTCAATGGGATCCTGCCCACAGTGGTGGGCCCAGAGCAGGCTCTGGTACGGGAGCAGGAGGTACAGACTCTCCTGCTAAAAGGGGCTGTAGAACGAGTTCTTCCTCTCAGCAGGGAGTCGGGCTGGTACAGCCGGTACTTCGTTGTTCCCAAGCAGGATGGGGGGTGGCGTCCTATTTTAGACCTACGTCTGTTGAATCAGACGGTCGGGAGACTCAGCTTCAAAATGCTCACTCTCAACCAGATCGTATCACAGATCAGGTCCGAGGACTGGTTTGTCACGATAGATCTGAAGGACGCCTATTTCCACATCTCCATCCTTCCACAACACAGGAAGTTCCTGAGGTTCGCTTTTGGGGGCGAAGCGTACCATTATCGGGTTCTTCCATTTGGCCTAGCACTCTCTCCCCGTACGTTCACGAGATGTATAGACGCTGCCCTGGCGCCGTTGGCCTCCAGGGCATACGCATCCTCATTTACATCGACGATTGGTTGATTCTGGCTCCGTCAGGAGCATCTAGCGGTTCGGCATTGAGATGTCGTTCTGGCTCACATCTTCAAACTGGGGTTGAGGCTCATTGCCGGGAAGAGTGTGCTGTCGCCGGTACAGGTGACCACTTTCCTGGGCGTAGTCTGGGATTCGACCACGATGCGGGCACATTTGTCTCCTGCACGTTTGGCGTCAATCCTTGCAGCCGTCGAGCAGGTGAGGCTAGGCCAGTCACTCACTGTGAAACAGTTTCAGAGACTGTTGGGTCTGCTGGCAGCAGCGCCCAACGTTTTCCTTGCGGCCTGCTGTTCATGAGACCGTTACAGTGGTGGCTCAGAACCAAGGGTTCTCCCGAGGGGAAACCAGTGCCGCATGATCACTGTTACGCGGCGTTGTCTCCGCACACTGGTCATGTGGAGGAAGCCTTGGTTCCTAACCCAGGGCCCGTGTTGGGAGCTCCGTGTCGTCGTGTTACACTAACGACGGATGCCTCCCTCACCGGCTGGGGGGGCGATCATGAGTGGTCGCCCAGCTCAAGGGCTCTGGCGGGGCCATCAGCTATCATGGCACATGAATTGGCTAGAGATGCTGGCAGTTTACCAGGCTCTGAAGCACTTCCTCCCAGACCTAAGGGGTCATCATGTCCTTGTCCGGTCGGACAACACATCGGTGGGTTTTCTACATCAACCACCAGGGGGGTCTGCGCTCACGCCCACTTTACAATCTGGCCCGCCAGGTCCTTCTGTGGTCCCACGGGAAGCTCCTTTCTTTAAGGGCCATTTTTATCCCGGGGTACCTAAGTTAGGGGGCAGACACCCTGTCGAGTCAGGGGCTTAGGCCCGGGGAGTGGAGACTCCATCCCGAGGTGGTGGAGCTCCTTTGGTCGCACTTCGGTCGGGCCGAAGTGGACCTGTTTGCGTCCAGAGGGACGTCACGCTGTCCTCTGTGGTTTTCGCTGGCTCGTCCAGCCCCACTGGGGCTGGATGCCATGGTGCAGGCATGGCTGAGGTCACGCCTTTACACTTTCCCCCCGGTTGCTCTGCTCCCAGGAGTTCTGGAGAGGATCCGTCAGGAGCGGGTCAGTCTACTGCTCGTAGCACCGTACTGGCCGGCCCGAGTATGGTTTGCGGACCTAATATCTCTCCTCGTCGGCTCTCCCCTGGAGATGCCGATCAGGAGGGACCTGCTTTCCCAGGCACATGGGGTCATCCAGTTCACCCCCGCCCGGAGCTGTGGAAACTATGGGCCTGGCCTCTGAGGGGGCCCGCCTTTTAGTTCCAGGTCTCTCGACTGAGGTCGCTGAGACCATCCTTCACTCCAGAGCTCCAGCCACAAGGAAGGCGTATGCCGCCAGGTGGAAACTGTTCACCTCGTGGTGTAGAGAGCGGCAGGCAGACCCAGTTAACTGCCCAGTGTTTGCAGTACTGGAGTTCCTGCAGCAGCGCTTCTCTACAGGTCTACCCCCATCCACACTGAAGGTGTATGTGACGGCTTTGTCCGCATGCCATGACCCCCTAAATGGGGTTTCTCTGGGGAGACACCCACTGGTATCACGCTTCCATGAGGGTGCCATCCTGGGACCTGGCCATTGAGAAGGCCTCTCCCGTGCTCCGTTTGAGCCCATTGAGGGGGTCCCTGACAAGTTCGTGACCCTCAAGGCGGTCTTCTTACTTGCCATCTCTTCTCTGAAGAGGATTGGTGATATGCAAGCGCTGTCGGTGGCGCCCTCTTGCTTGGACTTCTCACCCGGGATGGTCAAGGCGTTTCTACTACCTTCACCCGGGTATGTCCCCAAGGTCCCAACTAACATCGTTGGGCCTATTGTGCTGCAAGCCTTCTGCCCTCCCCCTTTTTTTGTCGGACCAGAAGAAGCATAACCTCCTCTGCCCGTTGAGGGCCTTAGGCGCCTACGTCCACAGAACTGCCCTGTGAGGCTACCCGAACACTTGTTCGTGTGCTTTGGACCACCCAAGAGAGGGGGTCCTGGGTCTAAGCAGAGGATGAGCAAGTGGGTGGTTGATGCCATCTCACTTGCTTTCGAGTCGGCTGGTCAGCCTTCACCCTTGGCTGTTCGAGCCCACTCGACCAGGAGTATGGCGGCTTTAAAAGCCCTTTTGTCAGGTAAAGTGTCTCTACATGACGTCTGTGTTGCGGCAGGCTGGTCCTCACCGCACACGTTCGTGAGATTTTACCAGCTTGACTTTAGCTCCACGCCAGGGGCGCAGGTGCTTTCGTCCGAATGTGCGCTCTGACTTCACATGGCGGACACTTGCTCGTATGGCGAAGTGGGTAGTGGCGTTCCCATAGCGTTTTCACGCAGCTCGAAGTTCCCTGATAGGGAACGTCTCTGGTTACGTATGTAACCTTAGTTCCCTGAGGGGAACGAGACGCTGCGTGTCTGTGCCATACTCCCAGCATGCCCTTGGCACTTGCTTCAGCCCATCAGAAACTGAAGGTGCCGGTAATTAGGGGTGCTTTTATGACTTCCTGGTCGCGACGTCACCCTTCTGTGACGTTCCGTCACGCCATTGGACTGATTACACATGTGCTTCATGACGCACTCACGCAGAGCGTTCCCATAGCGTTTTCACGCAGCGTCTCGTTCCCCTCAGGGAACTATGGTTACATACGTAACCAGAGACGTTACTCTAACTCCTAGCTCCACCCCACCTATTGTCTCCGCCCATCTCCATTTCTAGGTTCCGCCTACTCAGCTTCAGTGCCTCCCATTGGCAGATTATAGGTGATCTGGGTTTTGTTTATTAATTTTTACCCTGTCCCAGTGTCCCTTTCAAACGCTTCACACAGTATACTCAGGTGTTGAAGAGGCACTTTATCTCCACTTTACTGTTCAATGTGAGAGATCACTCACGAGTACTGTTAACCTGGCCAACCCAGACAGAAGCCACATCACTCACCAGTACTGTTAACCTGGCCAACCCAGACAGAAGCCACATCACTCACCAGTACTGTTAACCTGGCCAACCCAGACAGGAGCCAAAAAAATGTGTTTCCTCCAGAATGTCTGCTGAACATCTGTAACAGACTCAGGGGTTCAATGTTTCTGAAAGAGCCTTGAAGAGAAAGGAAATGACATTGGATTAAATGAACAAATTAACCCCACAAGCTGAATCGTATCACATGGGGACTAAATAGACATTTTATTTTCAGTATAAATGAGAAGAGATGTTGACTTGCTTCCTTTCTTAAATCTCATTATTAGCTGCTGTTATGTGATGCCCTCCACAATACAAATGCCGCCAGGCATCAACAAAACCATTAACATGTACAGTGTGAGTCCCAAATGGCTTCCTTCCCTACTGCAGCATACTACCACAGACCAGGAGTCAAAGGGCTCTCATTAAAACTGATGCCCTACCTAGGATATCAGGGTGGCATTTGTTTTGCAGACAGTGCTAGCACCACCAACAGCCATATTTAAACAATTGCTCTTTTTATATACAGAACAGTACAGAAAAAACATTACATTTTCACCTCCACCTCTATCTCTCCTCCCTCTCTCCTCCATCTCTCCTCTCTCTCTCCTCTCCTCTCCTCCATCTCTCCTCTATCTCTCTCCTCTCCTCTCTCTATCTCTCCTCTCTCTCTCTCCTCCATCTCTCCTCTCTCTCTCTCTCCTCCATCTCTCCTCTCGCTCTCTCCTCCATCTCTCCTCTTTCTCTCCTCTATCTCTCCTCTCTCTCTCTCAATTCAATTAAATTCAATTCAATTCAGCTTTATTGGCATGAAAGTTACAAATGAACAATATTGCCAAAGCACTTTACAATGTAATTACAATTAAACATATGTACATTAACATTAATCAGTTACAAGGTAGTAAAGATGTGTGTGGATGTGTTAAGAATGTTGGGTCAACTGGCTGTCCCTACGAGTGTGGCATGATGCGACATATTTTGCCCCATAGACGACATATCGGTCTATCTCACCCAGTATGTATTTCATTTTCTCTGTTTCGTTTGTTTCTCTAAATTGTTTATGCTTATCCTCAATTTGGGAAAAGAAAGTGTCCCGCAGATCAGCATAGTACTCACACTCTAAGAGAAAGTGTGCTTCCGTTTCAACTCTGCTCTGTTGGCAGAGTAAGCACAGCCTGGCATCTCTGGGTTGCCAGATTTGTCTATGACGACCGGTCTCTATGGCCAGGCTGTGCTCGCTGAGTCTATACATAGTTAAAGTTTTCCTCAGTTTTCTATCAGTCACAGTGGTCAGATAGTTTGCCACTGTGTACTGTCTGTTTAGAGCCAAATAGCATTGGAGTTTACTTTGATTTTTTGTAATGTCTTTCCAATAAGAGATATACTTTTCCTTTTGTTTTTTGCTAATTTGGTTGGGCCAGATTGTCTGAGGGTTATTTGGGTTAGGGTTGGTCTGAGAATTTAGTCTCAGAATCAACTGACTAAGGTGACTCTTCTCTATGGTCGCTTCTTGGCATTGGAGAGCTTTGTGGTGGTAAGAGTTGGGGTCACTTGTTTTTAAATGATTATAAAATGTGGTGGCTCGTTTTTGGATATTTATTAAAAGAGGGAATTGGCCTAATTCTGCTCTGCATGCGTTGTTTGGGGTTTTACTCTAAGGATACTCTTACATAGTTCTGCATGTAGAATCTCAATTGGGTGTTTGTCCCATTTTTCAAACTCTTGTTTGGTAAGCGGACCCCATACTTCACTTCCATATAATGCAATTGGTTCAATTATTGATTTGAATATTTTTAGCCAGATCCTAATTGGTATGTCTAATTTGATATTTCTTTTGATGGCATAAAAAGCTCTTCTTGCTTTGTCTCTCAGTTCATTCACAGCCAGGTTGAAGTTTCCCGTGGAGCTTATTTTTAGTCCTAAATATGTGTAGGTGTGAGTGTGTTCTATGTGTGTGGGGCCTAATAGAAAGGTGTATCTGTTTTTTTGGCATCTGGATCTTTTCTGGAATATCATAATTTTTGTCTTTTTTAAGTTGACTGACAATGCCCAGTTCTGGCAGAATTGATGTAGAATGTCTAAGTGTTGCTGTAGGCCTTCTTTTGTTGGTGATAGTAGGACCAAATCATCTGCATATAAAAGGCATTTTATTTGGATGTCTTCAAGGGTGAGTCCAGGGGCTGTTGATTCTTCAAGTATTTTGGTCAATTCATTAATATAGATGTTAAACAGGGTTGAGCTCATGTTGTTTCCTCGCTTAACACCACGCCCTTGGGTAAAGTAATCTGTTTGTTTTTGTCCAATTTTTACTGCGCACTTGTTGTTTTTGTACATTGATTTAATTATGTCATAGGTTAGTCCACCTACACCACTTTCCATTATTTTTAGTAAAATTCCTTCGTGCCAAATTGAGTCAAATGCTTTTCGAAAGTCTATAAAACAGGAGAAAATCTTTGTTTTGTTTTGATTTACATGTTTGTCAATAAGGGTGTGAAGCGTGTAAATATGGTCTGATGTTCGGTTGTTCGGTAGGAATCCAATCTGGCTTTTGCTTAGGACATTGTGTTCATTTAGATAATGTTGTAATCTGCTGTTTATGATGGCACACAAAAGTTTGCCCAGGTTGCTGTTGGCACAAATGCCACGATAGTTGTTAGGATCATATTTGTCACCATTTTTATAAATTGGTGTAATAAGTCCTTGGTTCCAGGTGTCTGGAAAATAGCCTACACTCAGTACTTTATTAAAAAGTTTTAGTATGGCAGTGGTACATTTATGACTAGTGTATTTTATCATTTCATTTAGTATGCCATCTGTACCACATGCTTTTTTGTTTTTAAGGGTTTTTATTTTTTTCTATTATTTCATTTTCTGTTATTGGGAAGTCCAGAGGATTTTGACTGTCTTTAATAGTGAATTCAAGTGTTTTAAGTTTTTCATAGTTTTCTTTTTGTTTCGGATTCATAGTTATGTTTTCGTAAAGTTCTTCAAAGTGATTTTTCCATATGTCACCATTTTGAATAGCCAATTCTTCTCGATGTGGTTTATTTAGGGAATTCCAGTTTTGCCAGAACTTGTTTGAATCAATGGATTCTTCAATTTCAGTTAGTTGATTTTTAATGTGTTGTGCTTGTTTTGTTCTCAGGGTCTGTTTGTATTCCTTAAGGGTTTCCCAGTATTGTTGGCGTAGATATTGATTGTCTGGTTCTCTATGTTTTTGGTTGGATAGATTTCTTAGTTTCTTCCTTATGGACCTGCAATTATAATCAAACCATTTCTCACTATTATTGTTTATTTTACTGTGTTTGGACGTCTTTTTTAATTCAGATAAGGATGCTAATTTGTCAAATATTTCATTGACGTTTTGTACGGCTAGATTTACACCATCTTTATCATGAGGGTATTTGTTGGTCAAGAAATTGTCTAGGAGGGCTTGAATCTGTTCATTATCAAATGACTTTAGGTATTTTTCTAGACTATCATTACTCCATCTATAAGGTTGATTAGTCTTGTGTAACTTAGAGGGCTTTTCTGCGTTATGGTTTGTTTCTGCCTTTTTCAGATATATAGTAATTTTGCTGTGGTCTGATATTGGTGTGAGTGGGCTGACTGTGAATGCATTGAGAGACACTGGGTCAAGGTCTGTGATTATATAATCTACAGTACTACTACCAAGAGGTGAGCTGTATGTATAGAGACACTGGGTCAAGGTCTGTGATTATATAATCTACAGTACTACTACCAAGAGGTGAGCTGTATGTATAGAGACACTGGGTCAAGGTCTGTGATTATATAATCTACAGTACTACTACCAAGAGGTGAGCTGTATGTATAGAGACACTGGATCAAGGTCTGTGATTATATAATCTACAGTACTACTACCAAGAGGTGAGCTGTATGTATAGAGACACTGGGTCAAGGTCTGTGATTATATAATCTACAGTACTACTACCAAGAGGTGAGCTGTATGTATAGAGACACTGGGTCAAGGTCTGTGATTATATAATCTACAGTACTACTACCAAGAGGTGAGCTGTATGTATAGCGACACTGGGTCAAGGTCTGTGATTATATAATCTACAGTACTACTACCAAGAGGTGAGCTGTATGTATAGAGACACTGGGTCAAGGTCTGTGATTATATAATCTACAGTACTACTACCAAGAGGTGAGCTGTATGTATAGCGCCCAAAAGAGTCTCCTCTTAGTCTTCCATTAACTATGTATAGACCCAGTGTTCGACAGAGTTGCAGTAGTTCTTTCCCATTTTTGTTTTTTATTTTATCAAAGTTCTTCCTAGAAGGGTATGAGGGGAGGGGAATGCTGATGTTTGTATTCATGTGTTTATCTCCCTGTGTGTCTAAGGTGTCTGGATCTTCTCCGGTTCTAGCATTAAGATCCCCAGTGATTATTACATTTCCTTGGGCTTGATATTTACTGATCTCCTCTTCTAATATAGAGAAGCTTTCCTCGTTGTAGTAAGGTGATTCTGAAGGGGGGATATAGGCAGCACATAAGAATATATTTTTATGACTGGAGGTAGCCTCTTTTTTGATTTTCAGCCAAATAAAGAATTCTTCTGTTTTGATTATTTCAATTGCGTGAGTTAGTTCTGTTTTGAACCAGATCAGCATTCCTCCTGAGTCTCTGCCACGGTTGACTCCTTTTAGTTTAGTAGATGGGACAATAATCTCCCTGTAGCCTAAAGGACAGCCAGTTGGTCCGTTTCTATTCCATGTTTCTTGAAGAACAATAACATCAGAATCGAGAACTTCTCTAATAAAATCAATATTTTGGCTTTTAAGACCGAAAGTAGATCTTATACCTTGGATGTTCCAGCACGAAATAGTAAATGACTTGAGATCCATAGATTTAAGGATGATATTTGCAGTATCTAAGATGAGACAAACACTCAAAAACACTAATTATACTATTTCAACAGTCAACAAGTAAGTATTCTTATTAGGTCTATAATATGAGAGACAATATTTGCAGGG
The DNA here is from genome assembly GCA_029465975.1 of Dallia pectoralis. Lineage (NCBI taxonomy): Eukaryota > Metazoa > Chordata > Actinopteri > Esociformes > Umbridae > Dallia > Dallia pectoralis. Next base: position 1,230,327 of record CM055740.1, read on the forward strand.
GTGTCTTCCTTCTTACCCTTCATTAGTTCGTCAGATGAGAACAAAGCAGGTTTACCATTTGACGTAGTACATCTTGTAGTTGCTGGGATGTGTGGTTTGAGGTTGAGGTCTGTATAGGGGTTGGGTTTGTTACTCCACTCACAGTTTCTGCGTATGTCCGTCTGTCTGTTTGTCTTTCTTGTTGGATTGGGGGGGGTAGGAGTGCCTTAGGTCTGACTGGGTGAGGTTCATATCTATAGTTGGTTGGAGTGGGATTTAATTGAGGTGTGAGGTTGTGAGGTTGGCGATCTTCCTCTCTCAGCAGGGGGGCTTTGTCTCTGAATCTCATGGGGTGTCTGATTGGTCTTGAAGGTGTAGGAGCTGTTCCATTGCTCCTGTGGGATATAGTGGTCTGGCGTCCCAGGGATACGTCTTTCAATGTTGTTGCGAAACTGGGAATTACTTCTTTGTAGAGATGGACATGGTCATAGAGGCAGTCGAGGTTAAGGGTGGGATGGTGGGCCAGGTGGACATTTGGTTTCAGGGCACAATCTCTGGATAGGCTGGCGTTGATACGTTGGATAGTGGCTGGGTGGATGTCAGTCCTCGGTAGAAGGGTTGACTCCACTATTTTTGTGTTCGGGAAAGTGGAGGTGGCCTTTTCTATTACCTTGTTTAGTGATTTGGCCACTCTTTCTTGTTGTGCATGTAGTTCATTGGTTCCAGTGTGGATAATGATGTGGCTTGGTGATCCTAGTTGGGTTTCATTGAGGAGCTCCATTGCACTTTGGGTTGTAGGGCACCACATCTTTTTAGCTTTCTGCTGAGGGAAAAGTTTGTTTTCTTGAAGAAATTTTCCATTTGAGTCCATCAGTAGGATGATGTCAGTTTGCTTGTTCTCTGGTCTTGATGGAGAAGTGTGGAGGTTGGTAGATGTTTGGGCTGCTGTGGGAGGGGTGGGTGGGTTAGATGGGGGGCTGCTGGTTGTTGGTATGGGGAGGGGCTGTGATGTTGGGTGATGTGCAGTGGTGTGAGGAGCTGTAGTGGAAGATGTTGGTTGAGTAACACTTATCTGGTTGGTTGAGGTGGGTTTCTCACTGATACTCAGGCAGATCTCCAGATGGGTGTGCAGTTGAGTCTTTAATGCACATAGTTCATTTTCTCTGTTCTGCAGCTGTTGTTTAAGTCCGGCTACCTCTGTTTTACAGTTCTCTCTGTCTCTCTGTAGCTCTTTAACTTCCGCTCTGAGATCAGTCAGTTCTCTTGTGTGTTTCTCTTTGTTCTGTTCAATGTTTTTTAGTTGTTCTGAAAATCTACAGTTATCTTGTTCAGCGTTGGTCTTCTGTGAGGTGTTTTGTTCAGGTTGTTGTGTGTTCATCTTTTCTCTGAATTTCACCTGTTCTACTTCCATTAGAGCAAACTTCTTGATTAGGTCATTGAGGATAAAGTGAAGAGAAGGTTCAGCATGTTCTGAGTTAGGGGAGTTATTCTGTTTAGGGAATTGTTCTGTGGAGTATTCTGAAATGTGGGTGTTATCTGTTTCATCTATGGTGGAAAGGACTTCTCCTAGACTGGATTTCTCTAGTTGGGCTCTCTCCTTTATTAATTTAAAGTCCACTTGGAATTGACTCAGGCTGCCCTGTACTAGAATTGTTCCATTTTTGTATATGTTGACAGTTGTTATAACACTGTCTGTGTCTTCTGTATTTTTAATTTTGATTTTCCATCCATTACATATTCCTTCTCTTTTGATCGAGGGGTAGTGGTCTTTTATTGCACGGTGCCATGCAGTTGGCTGTTCTGAGAACAGGATCAGGTTGCTAATTTCGCCGTTTTTAAAAAGATCTGAAAACAGAGTTTCTGGTTTCTCTCTTAGGAGTTTCTGTTTGTACTGTTTCCGTGTATTTTCGTTTTTTGTTTCTTGTGGATAATTTATAGGAATGGCCTCAGTGTAGAGGGGTAGCGGAGATATTTCCTTATTGGTTAAGTTTTCTGTTGCCATGCTGTTGCTATGCCGCTGCGGTTCCGTTGCTATGCGGTTGTTATACCGTTGCTATGCGGTTGCTACGTTGCCTTGTCGTGAATGTCGTTACTTAGCCTAGATGCTAGTTATTCCGCTTGTTTAAATCAGTTGCTAACCAGTCCATTTTCAAGTCAAAATATACATAATAGTTTACTGTTCTCACTTCTCGTCGGGGCAAATCAGGAACATTATTTTATTCTCTGGATCTCCGTAGATCTCCGTTGGTTGACTGTGTGGCTGTTCGGAGGTTGGTTGGTCGTTCTTGCTCTGATTTGTGTTTATTTTTTTTGTTAGTTCAGAAATATTATTTAATCCTCAAATTATCTTGTTTGTGAGGTTTGACTTCTTATATGATTTTTCTGCTTTCTGTTGAAAATTCGATCGTTTATCTCATCTTAAAACAGCAAAATACGAAGCGAAGTTAGGAGCTCATCATTACTAATCCGTGCGCGCGGAATCTCTCTCTCTCTCTCTCTCCTCTATCTCTCCTCTCTCTCTCTCCTCCTTCTCTCCTCTCTCTCTCTCCTCCATCTCTCCTCTATCTCTCTCCTCCATCTCTCCTGTATCTCTCATTCTTTTCTCTCCCTCTGCTTATAGATATTCAGCAGATCATGTTCCATCTTGATCCAGAAATCCCATAAATATTAAAGTATGACACAACAATCTCTAGATGCCACTGGGTTGTGGGCAGGTTCCAAACACATAAATAATTGTGTCCCATCTGTGCTCCAGATTGGTCAGAACGAGGGTAAACAAAGAGCACCATCAACCAGCTAGCTGAAAGAGATCTTCCTCTCATTGCCTCTATCTCTCTCTCCCTCTCTCTCTAACTCTCCCTCCATTCTCTCCCAGCCTCTCTCTCTCTCTTCTCTCTCCTCTCCCAGCCTCTCTCTAACTCTCCCTCCCTTCTCTCCCAGCCTCTCCCTCTCTCTCTATCTCTCCCTTCTCTCCCAGCCTCTCTCTCTATCGCACAATCAGACTGTTACCCAGACTAAGTTGATGTTGATGGTTTTCTCATGTAAAGACAGAATCGTATTGTCAAGCAGGTCAACTTGACATCCAGCAGTGAGACAGATTTCTTCAGTGACTGCACAACTTCATGAAGGTTTCACTTGTACACAACGGATATTGTTTTTTCTTAGGGAAGCCTGAGAAAGGTACTAGTTTAGGAAGTGGAACTCATCTGATCATAACATTAGACCTGCGAACACAGGATATGGTCTGAGAGCCTGGAGGGCTGTTTACCTGTGGCCTCTAGTCTACGACACAACATAAGACAAACAAACAAACAAACAAACAGACTGACAGACAGACTGACAGACTGACAGACTGACAGACTGACAGACAGACAGACAGACAGACAGACAGACTGACAGACTGACTGACAGACAGACAGACAGACAGACTGACAGACTGACAGGCAGACATATGACATACACACACAGTATATACACAAACATACAGATACACACACACACGTTCACACACACACGCTGGCATAGATAGACCGTTTCATTTTCAAAAATCACTTCCTGTTGAACTAGTTGTGGTTAAGCCTCCCTGTCTGCATGGTGTTCTATGACTATCTGTGTGTGTGTGTGTGTGTGTGTGCGTGTGTGCGTGTGTGCGTGTGTGCGCGTGTGCGCGTGTGCGCGTGCGCGTGTGCGTGTGTGTGTGTGTGTGCACTCTTTTTAGTTGTCAATTCTTATTTTCACAGTCAGTCACAGGAACTATTGTGGTTCCAATTCGGTAGTACTGTTCTGACTGCATGGTAGAATGTGTGTGTGTGTGTATCTGTGTGTGTATCTGTGTGTGTATCTGTGTGTGTATCTGTATGTGTGTGTGTGAGTATGAGTGTATCTGTCTGTGTGTTCGTATTTGAATGTGTCGCTAAATGCTTCCTCTACTAGCGAGGACCAGAGAAACCCCACCACTGATATAATGTATTACTGTTAGACAGAGGGCATCCCAACAGAGAAACCCCACCACAGATATAATGTATTACTGTTAGACAGTGGGCATCCCAACAGAGAAACCCCACCACAGATATAATGTATTACTGTTAGACAGAGGGCATCCCAACAGAGAAACCCCACCACTGATATAATGTATTACTGTTAGACAGTGGGCATCCCAACAGAGAAACCCCACCACAGATATAATGTATTACTGTTAGACAGAGGGCATCCCACCAGAGAAACCCCACCACTGATATAATGTATTACTGTTAGACAGAGGGCATCCCACCAGAGAAACCCCACCACTGATATAATATATTGCTGTTAGACAGTGGGCATCCCAACAGAGAAACCCCACCACAGATATAATGTATTACTGTTAGACAGAGGGCATCCCACCAGAGAAACCCCACCACTGATATAATGTATTACTGTTAGACAGAGGGCATCCCACCAGAGAAACCCCACCACTGATATAATATATTGCTGTTAGACAGTGGGCATCCCAACAGAGAAACCCCACCACAGATATAATATATTACTTGTAGACAGAGGGCATCCAACCAGCCAGTTAGTCAGCCAAACAACCAGCCAGTTAGTCAGCCAACCAACCAGCCAGTTAGTCAGCCAACCAACCAGCCAGTTAGTCAGTCAACCAACCAGCCAGTAAGTCAGCCAACCAGCCAGTTAGTCAGCCAAACAACCAGTTAGTCAGCCAACCAGCCAGTCAGCCAGCCAGCCAGTCAGCCAACCAGCCAGTAAGTCAGCCAACCAACCAGCTATTACAGTTTTTTTATTCGCTTTGGTACTATTTTCACAACTAAGGTGTACATTTTCAAAACTCAACTCAAAACTACGACGACATCTTCAGAGATAGCTGCGCACATGGAGATGTTTTCTCCACGTTGTCCAGGCACTTGGACAGTGGCCCATGCCCACCTCTATGACCTCTCTGTTGGTGCCCATGCCCACCTCTATGACCTCTCTGTTGCTGCCCATGCCCACCTCTATGACCTCTATGTTGGTGCCCATGCCCACCTCTATGACCTCTATGTTGGTGCCCATGCCCACCTATTTGACCTCTCTGTTGGTGCCCATGCCCACCTCTCTGTTGGTGCCCATGCCCACCTCTCTGTTGGTGCCCATGCCCACCTCCATGACCTCTCTGTTGGTGCCCATGCCCACCTCTCTGTTGGTGCCCATGCCCACCTCCATGACCTCTCTGTTGGTGCCCATGCCCACCTCTCTGTTGGTGCCCATGCCCACCTCTCTGACAGATCCCTTGAGCTCTTCCTATTCCTTGCTGTCTATCCTGCTCCATGTTGAAAGAAATTGCCAGTGTTACCCCCCACTATTACAGCATATCTAATGACCTATTGTGGTTACCCCAATCTGCCAGTGTTACCCCCCACTATTACAGTATATCTAATGACCTATTGTGGTTACCCCAATCTGCCAGTGTTACCCCCACTATTACAGTATATCTAATGACCTATTGTGGTTACCCCAATCTGTCAGTGTTACCCCCCCCACTATTACAGCATATCTAATGACCTATTGTGGTTACCCCAATCTGCCAGTGTTACCCCCCACTATTACAGTATATCTAATGACCTATTGTGGTTACCCCAATCTGCCAGTGTTACCCCCCACTATTACAGTATATCTAATGACCTATTGTGGTTACCCCAATCTGCCAGTGTTACCCCCCACTATTACAGTATATCTAATGACCTATTGTGGTTACCCCAATCTGCCAGTGTTACCCCCCACTATTACAGTATATCTAATGACCTATTGCGGTTACCCCAATCTGCCAGTGTTACCCCCACTATACAGTATATCTAA